>CM036768.1:25564426-26134426 GCA_020796225.1 Arion vulgaris
TGTCTATGACACACACGCGCACACATATTATCTACACACTATCTATGACCCCACCCCCATACATAAAACGCACGCACGCACACACACTGTGTGGCATCTGCACACTGTCTATGACACACACGCGCACACACATCATCTACACACTGTCTATGACACACACGCGCACACACACACACGTACACAGAGAGAGCGTGACGTGTTGATACTCCTAAGTAGCTGATAGAGACCCGAGACATATCAAATGACATTAGTAAATCAAACATTTGTATCAAATAAATATCTTATTATAAAAGTAGTTCAACAGCTTCCATGAGACTTATCCCCCATATCTGTTAGCTATTCTCAACATCAGCAATTGAACAATAGACGGTATCAATAGCAATCATCGCCCGTCTGCCCAGCGTGTTCGTAGCGCGTTGGACTACGGGTGACTATCCCCCTGTGTGTGCGGGTTCAATTCCGCGGGATGGCAGAAAAGCCACAGATTCCCCAGATTTACGGTGTTCGTGGCACCGAACCGAAGGGTTACGATGTCCATGGCACCGAGCCGAAGAGCTAATAAGCTCAAGTGCTTCTGGATCTGAAAAAAAAAAAAAATAGCAATCATAGATTTGAACTCATTTATTCTAGGGTGTTGGGTAGATGAACCTAATTGCTCTGTCTGGATTTTGTCGTGATTGATGTTCCTTCGACAAAATTGCAATTCAAGTGATGAACAGTTTTGTGTTGCTACATTAGCGACGACCATATGCATTTTATGCGGTGCAGGTTTCTTTTGTGGCGGTACGCGGCTGTTTCATTCTCTAGCACTAGGGACTGAAACATACGAGGAATTTCCTCCAACAGAAACCACAGAGGACAGCAACAGACCCCGGAACACCGTGGTATGTATGAATGAAGTAATAGCCGTCCATCGCAAGCGATGATGACAACAATCTCAGACGTGTGCTGTTGCACCTCTCTGGTGTGTGCGGAGGTGACTGTAGAGTCCAATCCTAGAACAGAATCCCGACCACAGGTGGGGCATACATGATCAAGGTTAGAAATGTGCGTGTTGTGTGCTCTGTCTTTCGCGCTGCTCGTTTTCTCTGTGACTCAACAATACGATGATTCTCAGGGATATATGCTTGGTTTAGGTATGAGTATAATGTATGCATAGTTTAGGTATGAGTGTAATGTATGCTTGGTTTAGATATGAGTGTAATGTATGCTTGGTTTAGGTATGAGTGTAATGTATACTTGGTTTAGGTATGAGTGTAATGTATGCTTGGTTTAGGTATGAGTGTAATGTATACTTGGTTTAGGTATGAGTGTAATGTATGCTTGGTTTAGATATGAGTGTAATGTATGCTTGGTTTAGGTATGAGTGTAATGTATACTTGGTTTAGGTATGAGTGTAATGTATGCTTGGTTTAGGTATGAGTGTAATGTATACTTGGTTTAGGTATGAGTGTAATGTAATGTATGCTTGGTTTAGGTATGAGTGTAATAGGTACAAGACAGGATGCCCTCTCCCCCACCACCCGCTGTTGTACGTACTGGTGCTAAAACCTGTCTTGGAGGAAATATGAAGAGACCCGGACATCAAAGGAACTTTTCTCCCTGGCCTAGGAGACAAAAAACTAATAGCATACGCAGACGACACAATATTTTTCCCACCCAAAAACTCATCCATAAAGAAAGTCCTTCAAACCTTCCAAAAATATAGCACAGAAAGGGGATCAAAAGTAAACATACAGAAATCACAAATAATGGGCATAGGACAATGGAAAAACAAAACCGACTTTCCTTTCAATTTAACACAAGTAAATAAAATAAAAATGTACAGTATCCACTACCCCAACTCACCCTTAAAAGCAAACAAAGTAATATGGCACAACATCACCACAGAGATCAAGGACCGCCTAGAACTCTACAGATACAAAACCATCACCATCTTTGGTAGAAGCACTGTAGTCAACACATACATCACCTCTAGACTAATATACACATCACAGTAGTCAACACCTACATCACCTCTAGATTAATATACACATCACTGTAGTCAACACCTACATCACCTCTAGACTAATATACACATCACAGTAGTCAACACCTACATCACCTCTAGATTAATATACACATCACTGTAGTCAACACCTACATCACCTCTAGACTAATATACACATCACTGTAGTCAACACCTACATCACCTCTAGACTAATATACACATCAAACGTTTTCCACCCACCGCCACAAGTGCTGACAGAAATACACAAAAACATCAGGAATTTAATCTTCCAAAATACAATACACGCTATCAAAATAAAAACATTAAATACAATACAAAGACAGAGGAGGAATATCCCTACAAGACATAAAAACCAGAATATAGGCACACAGAATACATTACGTGGGAGAAATCACTAAGAAACCAAATGAATACCCACTAGCTCACTACTACATAGGCCTCATGCTATCCTCACTACACACAGTAAGCAACACGACACCACACCACTTCGGAACACTACCGACTTTACAAACAATGCATACAAAGCATACACGAGAAAACAATGCACACCCCCACAAAGACAATCTACAGGCACCTAGTCACAAGACAGGAACCTCCGCTACACAATAGAATTAAACGAGGTCACACCCACTTTATAACAGACTACTCAAGCATATTTAGAAACCTACACAGAACAGAAACATCAACCAAAGCAAAAGAGGTAATGTACAGACTACTCTTCAACATAACACCAGTAGCATACAGAAGAACACACAAATCACTACGAAACAAATGCACACTCTGCAGACAAAACAAACAAGAAACAGAAGACTACATTTTCTTCCATTGCAGCACAATATCACTAGCACTAAATTCACTGCAACAAACAATAGACGGCAACGCAACAAAGTAAACATGTACAAAGCAATCATGCTAAACACAATCCCACACACAAACATAAATTAACACAAAACAAATCTCACACTGCTAGCAGAATTCAGATACCTCATCTAGATATGCAGAAACAAAGCAAAGCACGAACAACAACGATACAACGCAGGAATTTTCAAACATATATATGACCAGAAAGCAGCACACATAACACAACGAGCAACTCACATACAAACATAAACACAAACACACTGAGTGAATGAGATGAAAGAATGCGGGGAATTGTAACACCCCTAAAACTGAGAATGCGAAAGAAAGTATCACCAAATAAAAAGAATGAAAGAAAATCGTTTGACACTTCCATAATGTATTTTCATCAGATGTAACTCATCCCATGACAAACTCGCATACATAGAAACATGTATATATAGAAATGTTCCATATGTCTTTAAGATCAATAACAAAAATATTTTTTTAAATCAAATCAAATCAAATCCACGAGTAGGTTGTTGAAGATAGTGTAGTTACCATCAGAATGTAGATTCAGAATACAGAACGGACAGACAGTCGATAGGAACTATGAGGGAAGGTTATTCATTTGAATTCAGAATTCAGGCAGGTAGCATCGACAGTCCTGAGAGTGGAAAATTATAACTCAAAGTTAGATGGAGTTCATAGTTTAAGTACAGACATAGAGCAGAACAACTCTGGTGTGACTTGTGAGGTGTGAGTATGACTACAGAATGAGTATAACATGTTAGAGAACTAGAGAGAACTACTAGTTGAACTGAAGGTATAACTGGAGAGAAAAAGAAACTAAAGAACTAGGGATCAGACCATATTTGATATAGAGCAGAAAACTAGACGGTAGATTGAATCTGAACAGTTGGACAAGATCCGCCATAGAGCCTATAACAGTCTAACGAGAAAGATGTCAGCCATATAGCAGAATACATTCTTATAACAGAGATAAGCTAAAGAGATCAAGCTTCGTATGTAATATGATGACAGACTCTGCATTTTACATTGTCGCAGGTTTTAAGCTTTTGTTTTCATTTTTTCAGGATTTTAATTAATTTTGCTGTATGTGTTATTTTGTATTGAAATAAGAAGTCAAGAAATGAATAAAAATTGAGAACTAATTCTCACATAGATGTATAGTTGAGAACTAATTCTCACATAGATGTATAATTGAGAACTAATTCTCACATAGATGTATAGATGAGAACTAATCTCACTAGATTAATTGAGAACATTCTCACATAGATGTATATGAGAACAACTACATAGATGTTAATTGAGAACTAATTCTCACATAGATGTATAGAGAACTAATTCTCACATAGATGTAATTGAGAACTAACTTCATGATGTAATTGAGACAACTCACATAAATGTTAATTGAGAACAATTCTCATAGATGTATAATTGAGAACTAATTCTCACATATGTATAATTGAACTATTCTACATAGATGTATAAATTGAGACTAATTCTCACATAGATGTATAATTGAGAACTAATTTCACATAAATGTATAATTGAAACTAATTCTCACATAGATGTATAATTGAGAACTAATTCTCACATAGATGTATAATTGAGAACTAATTCTCACATAGATGTATAATTGAGAACTAATTCTCACATAGATGTATAATTGAGAACTAATTCTCACATAGATGTATAATTGAGAACTAATTCTCACATAGATGTATAGTTGAGAAACGGCCAGTTCCGTTTAGTTGTATTTAGTTGTCGAGTTGTAGTTGTAGTTGTTGTTGTTGTTGCTGTGTAGAGCAGGGGAAGCACATCAGATCACACACTCTGTTATACGTCAAGCTAGACAGAGGGATGGGTATTGTCTGATCATCTCTCTCTCTCTCCTTCATTGTGTCATCTACCTCCGTCTCTCTTTCTTTCTTCATCACACTAGACAGAGGGGTGTGTATAGTCTGATCATCTCTCTCTCTCTCTCTCTCTCCTTCATTGTATCATCTACCCCCAAGTCTCTCTTTCTCTCTCCATCACACTAGACAGAGGGATGTGTATAGTCTGATCATCTCTCTCTCTCCTTCATTGTATCATCTACTCCCAAGTCTCTCTTTCTCTCTCCATCACACTAGACAAAGGGATGGATATAGTCTGATCATCTGTCTCTCTCTCTCCTTCATTGTATCATCTACTCCCAAGTCTCTCTTTCTTTCTTCATCACACTAGACGGAGGGATGGATATAGTATGATCATCTCTCTCTCTCTCTCCTTCATTGTATCATCTACCCCCAAGTCTCTCTTTCTCTCTCCATCACACTAGACAGAGGGATGGGTATAGTCTGATCATCTCTCTCTCTCGTTTCACTCTAAGCAAGTTACATTGTGCCCCACATTTAGTAATAATTAGTACTTACAATGAGGAGCGTTTGGCTTTAATGGATTACACTTAGTAATAATTAGTACTTACAATGAGGAGCGTCTGGCTGAATGGATTACACTTAGTAATAATTAGTACTTACAATGAGGAGCGTTTGGCTGAATGGATTAGAGAGCGTTCCCATGCGGAGACCCGTATTCAATCCACATTAAGGTCAATAATTTTTTATGTCGGGGGCATAAAGAAAAATCTCAACCTGTAGACCTTCAGTTTCGCGTCGACTAGCTATGCGGTCATTAAATTCCGCAGGCACATTTCCCTCCTGTCCCACACCGTCCTAAAAAGTGGTATTACAGTAACGACATTATTTCCCTCCTGTCCCACACCGCCCTAAAAAGTGGTGTTACAGTAGCGACATCATTTCCCTCCTGTCCCACACCGTCCTAAAAAGTGGTGTTACAGTAACGACATCATTTCCCTCCTGTCCCACACCGTCCTAAAAAGTGGTATTACAGTAACGACATTATTTCCCTCCTGTCCCACACCGCCCTAAAAAGTGGTGTTACAGTAACGACAGTTTTAGTTTAGTAATAACAATTCAAATAATAATTAGTATTATATATGTGTGTGTGTGTGTGTGTGTGTGTGTGTGCTCAAGCAGTTCAGTGCGCTACTTAAGATTATTCAATGTTAGAGATGTGTTTTCTACTTACAGAATTGTACATACAATAAGTTTATTGACTATTGTAGAGAGCATCTAATCTTTGAGTATGTTTAGTGTGAAATATATCTTATATAGTTTGCAAGTTCTAACTACATTATAGCGTTTGTCAGGATTGTATAATAATCAGATGACTACATTCAAATGAAGATATGTAAAGACAAGAACATCACCTAAACACCTTCTACTTGCACTGTCTCCTCGTGCGGATATACAACATTTGATGGTATCTCCAATTTAGAATTTCTTGACGGTTTTAACATTCCATGCAGGAACACCTTGCGGAGTCAGCGACATCTGAGTTGACTGGGACACGTGTGTCGTATGAGCGATGGTAGAATACCAAAGGGCATTCTATATGACCGACTCGCAACTGGTACTAGACAGCATGGGCACACATAACTACACTTCATTGACAGCTACAAGCGTGATCTAACTTCATGCAGCATAGACAAATAAAACTGGGGTCGGTTAGCCAGACAGGCATGCATGGCGAGCGACAGTGAGGAGGCTCGAAAATAAAAGAATAGAAACGTCATCACATATGGAGACAAAAGAGAGTGCAGAGGGCATAGACCATCCTCTGTAACAGCGCATGTCTGTGGTTTTACCTATAGCAACGGCAAGTATCATCACTCCAGATTAGGACATTACAATCACAAAAGACGATGCAATTCAACACAGAACAAACTACGTTTACACTACCAAGATGGCGCGCAAGCTGGTTGTAATTTCTGCCGGCCTCTAACCGAAGTCGATTTTCAGTTTTCTTTGGATGAAATTTGTGTATTCTAGCCTGAATGTGATAGTCTAGTGCACCGTGTGACCCATCTAGGTAATTCTGAAGCCACTGGGACAGGCCTAGCAAGCCGACAGTGGTATAATCCAATTTGTGCTCGTAGAATTATGAAGAGATTTCGAAAACGGTAAGCAGGGACACAGGGGGGGAAACCAAGAAATAACATCAAGATATGCACTATTAATATCTGTGAAGCACGAGGAAAATTTCAAGACATCGTAGAACAAATGAAAAAAACGTAAAATAGCAATATTAGGACTAGCAGACACACGCACCAAAGGACAAGGCTGCAGAAGTTACATCTAGATTACATACGCATACTCAGGTGTAGAAATCAATGCAAGAGCTAAACATGGCGTCGGATTCATCATTGACCCAGATCTAGCTAAGTCAATACTACACATAGGTTACATCTCAGAAAGAATAATGACAATCACAATACGGGGAGAACGACATGGACACGACCTACATTCAAATTTACGCGCTGTGTAATAGTGCTGACAATATAGAAGAATGCGATGAATTTTATGACGTCATTAGCGATACTATAAATAGAATCAAATCAGGGGAGACTACTTTCTATTGGGTGATTTTAATGCACATTTAGGTTCTGATAGGACAGGAGTTGAGACATATCTAGGACACTTCGGAGACAACACTAGTCAGAGAAATGGAAACGGCATAAGACTTCTGGAATTGTCTAACCAGCATGACCTAATTATTACCAACACACAATTTCAACACTGGCAATCACACATTTATACCTGGTACAAATGGAACAACTTAGACTGCAAGAGCCAAATAGATTTCATTCTAGTCAAAGATCAAAGAAGGTCAGTGGTAGACGTTAGGCTATACCAAATGTATGCATAGACACGGACCACAAAGCGGTAGTTATGACTATCAGAACACACAAGAAGAGTACCAGAGGGCAAACACGACTACAAAGAAATAATCAAAATCAATAAATTAACAGATGTCAACACCCAAGAGTCATATCTTCAAAGAGTCACAGATAATTTTGCTAAACTAACTGAAGAAAGCAAGTCAGTAGAAGAAGAATGGACAGTATTTAAGAGAACTTTATTAGAAGCTGCCAAAGAAACATGCGGAACAGCAAAATACAGAGGTACCCGACCAAAAATCACAACTTGGTGGAATGACGAAGTAAAACTAGCGGTAAAGGAGAAAAAACACAGATACAACTTATGGGCAAAAAAAAAACATCAAAACGACCTCACTGAGTATAGAACAGCCATGAAAACAAGCCAAGGAGATAATAAAGAAGTCTAAAATACAAGCATGGCAAGATTATGGCGAAACATTAAATACAGACTACAAAAATTCAACAAGACATTTTTACAAGAAAATTAAAGCTATGTGGGAAAGACAAGAACAATATGACCCAACTGAAATTATTAACGATGAAACGGCCAAGCTCTTAATGATCTAAAAATGATAATGAACAGATGGCGACAATACTTTAGTGAACTTCTCAACCTACAACAAGAGGACCAACGAACACTCAAGAATACACAGTAAATGTAACTTCAGAAGTAGAACCAAGCATAACACTATCAGAGATCAGAAATGCTGTAAATATGGCCCCACCTAATAAAACACCAGGCCCAGACAATATCACGGCCGACCTAATCAAAGCAACTAAAGAGGTAGGAATCAGCTGGCTCCATAGACTATTCAACCAAGTCTGGATCCCACAAGAAACACCAGAAGATTGGAGGAATGCACAATGTTCCCATCTGGAAGAAGAAAGGTAGCAAGAGGACTGTACAAAGTATAGAGGCATAGCGCTACTGAGCCACACTGGGAAAATATTCTGCAAAATACTTGAGAAAAGGCTCCGCCACATCATCGAGCCACAGCTAAATGACTCCCAAATGGGATTCAGGAAGAACAAAAGCTGTACAGACGCAATATTCGCCCTCAGACAGTTAGTAGAAAGGACTATCAAATCCGACAAACATTTACACGTTGCATTTGTAGATCAGGAAAAAGCATTCGACCGCGTAGATAGGCACAAGTTGTGGAAAATACTAACAACCTATGGGGTTAATGAACACCTAATCAACCTTTGCAAGAACATTTATACTGACAGCCAATGTACGATTAGAACAAATACAGGATTATCAGAAAAGTTTCACGTAGGTTCAGGAGTAAGACAAGGTTGCGTACTATCCCCGTTGCTATTCATCACGTACATTGACCACATTTGTAAAATAGCTAACACCAGCGAAGAAACAACTCTCGAGAACTCTTAAATGAATTTCTTTTGCAGACGATCAGGCAATCATATCAACAACAGAAGAACAGCTACAACAACACATCAACAGACTCCAGTTAGCATGTAACGAATACAATATGAGAATTAACATCGACAAAACAGAAGTAATGACATTCGCCAGAGAGGAAAACACTACCAACATCTCCATCGATAATCACCTACTAAATCAAGTAAAGATTTCACATACCTGGGGAGCATTTTTTCAGCAAATGGAAGAATAACTAATGAAATTCAACACAGATGCAACAAAGCAAATCAAATGATAGCAAATGGCGCCAATTTTAAGATGCAAACACGTCACCATGAACACAAAAGGAGCAATGTTCAACACAATCTTTCTCCACACATTATGTTACCAGTGCCAAACCTGGACGCTGACAACAAACGATAGAAGAAAACTAGTCACAACAGAGATGAAGTGTCTACGCAGAATGCTGGGTGTAACAAGAAGAGACCGGTTGAGAAATGAAGACATCAGGAAAAAAGTGGGTACAACATCAGTACTAGACTTCATCAAGAAACAACAAATTAAATGGTTCGGTCACGTAAGCAGATTACCATCAGACAGTGCACCCCAAAAGAGCAATGCTGCTCCGATACAATGGGTACAAAGCAAAAGGCCGGCCACGCAAAAGATGGACCTCAGAGATAACAGAGGCGACGAAAGAGACTATCTACAAAGCGCATACTAGGACCCGTTTTAGAAATCTCTTCCTGACCTGACGCTGTGAGGCAAACAGGACTCGAGAAAGAAAGAAAGAAAGACAAACTACGTGACACAAAACCTACTGTCTCCTGAAACACAGTGACTGGTGATTGTGTAACACATTGTGTCAAGACCAGGTTACGTCACATTTACAGTCTCTCTCTCTATCTCTCTTCTTCTGTCTTCTTCCCTTCCGTTAGGCAGACAGAACGAGAGAGAGAGAAGGATGTTACTAATAATGTCTCTCAATGTTATTTCCTTGTGTGTTTCTAATCAAATCAAACTCATCATCATCACCAAACAGCTGGTCGTGAGCAGAACTTTACCACCCTAACAGTCCTTGAAAATTTCTTTCCCTCATAGACCAAATGTCCCGCCGTCAAGCTCAAACCATCTTCTACATCCTGAATCCAACTTCTCCCTGGTCTTCTTCTTCTCGTCTTTTGCCGGAATCTCCTTCCATGGTGGTCTCTAACTCTTTGTGTCTCTTTATATATGTCCAACATACTTTAATTGTCTCCTTCTTATTTGTAGCATCAGCCAGTTTTCTTTGATTTTGAGTTGTGTCTGGATATATCTATTTGTTCTCTTTTCTATCCATGATATAAGATGAGAACACGGAGTTTTTTACAAGAACCCCAGAGGAAGCAACGGAAGTAACGAATATGATCAACAAATAAACAGTGTACAGGTATTAAGATCTTCCTCCATGATATACGGAGGACTTTTTTGTAACACTTATATTCAAAAGCACATACAGTAGAACCCACTTATCTCGACCTCGGTTAACTCGCCAACCCTATTAAGTCGACGCTTTTGAAGTGGAACCGCCAAATTCTCGCTTTGTCTTAGCATTTTCTCATCGGATATCTCGATTCTTTTATGTCGCCGAACCCTAATATCTCGAGCACAAAAGAGGGCCAAATTTGCCACTTAACGTTGGTTATCTCGATCCCCATGACCATGGGTGTTAACTTATGCTACAGTAATAAAACAGTCCAGTATTGGCAGGTGTTGACTCATGTAAGTTTCTTTCATGGGAATGGAGATCCCATTTTGCAAGAACACGGTATTTTGATTTTTTAATTTACCGTACTTGGTTCACTGCGCATGTGCTGAGTTCACGTGAGTTCCTTGTATGAAGCATAATATGCTGTAGCTATTCTGTTTATTTTTCCATTCTAAAAATGTCTGGAGGTGTTAAGAGAAAACTGGAGAATCAGTCAATAGAGAAAATGTATGAAATCATACTGCAGCTAGAAAAAGGAACAAAACCGGCAGACCTCAGTCGTCAGCATGGCATTCCAGCAAACACCATTTCGGGATGGAAAAGAAGGCAGACGTGATAAAGCAAATGTACGAGAAGTCTGTCTTTGATCCAGCAAGAAAAAAAACTTAGAGTGGCTGAGCACAAAGATGTCGACGATGCAGTGTTTCAATGGTTCACAAATACGCGAGCAACAAACCTTCCGGTCAATGGTCCCTTGCTGATGGAGAAGGCGGACATCCTTGCTGCAAAGCTAGGACACCCTGACTTTAAAGCAAGTCAGGTGTGGCTGGATCGTTTCAAAAAGAGGCACAACATTGTCTTCAAAGCAATTTGTGGAGAGAGCGCTGCTGTTCAACAGGAACAAGTGGATTCATGACTGAAGACTCAAATGCGCACAATTTTGGATACCTATGAGACTCGGAACATTTTTAATGCTGATGAAACTGGGGTGTTTTGAAATGCCTTCCAGACGAGACTATGGAGTTGCGTGGGAGGCTTGTCACGGCGGAAAAAGTCGAAGGACGACTTACAGTGCTAGTTGCTGCTAACATGGATGCAAGCCAAAAACTCCCGCTCTACGTTATAGGAAAGTCCAAGAATCCCAGATGCTTTAAGCAGACCAAAATTCTCCCAAAGTGATTACGATGGCCAGCCAAGCGCCTGGATCACAGGAGATCTATTCAGTGCATGGGTGAAAAAGTGGGACAGGAAGTTCCAAGCAGAGAAAAGGAAGGTGGCACTGATCGTGGACAACTGTAGAGCTCATCCGGATGTTCCTGGTCTCAAGGCCATTAAGATCTTTTACCTCCCACCTAACACAACGAGTAAGCTCCAACCAATGGACAAGGGGATAATCCAAGTGCTTAAGGCGCAAAAGTGGCAGAAAAATCAAGCCTTACAGATGCTATCTTGGAAGAGGAGGCACAGGAGTTAGCCATCACTGTCCAGGAATTCCGAGATTACATAGAAATCGACAAAGACGTCGTTACTGATGGCGTGATCACCGATGAAGACATTGTATCAAGTGTGCAGTCAGCACTGGCAAGCACATCTGCATGCGGCAATGACAAAGAAGATGAAGAAGATGCGGACGAAGATTTGGAACCAATTCCCTCAGCTGGTGAGGTGGTAGAAATGCTACAGAAAATTCGACGGTATGGTTCTTTTGTAGGAGATGAAACTGTTTTAGACAGCATAAATAATATTGAAGCATTTGTTTTCAAGCAGACTGTTAAAGGCAAAAAAGCAACAAAGCATTTTAGACTTTGTAAAGAAACCATAGTAACCGCGTGTACGATACTTTTCAGAGCTGTGTCAGTTTGTATAAATAAAGGTTTGTATCGAGAATCGACGGTGGTTTTTATTTTATATTGGTAAATTTCTGCTGTTAGTTGGTGCACATATGCCTTTTGTTGTTAGCAAACATGTATGTACATTTTTATAGCATGCCGATCGCTTCCTCAAACAAATAACACGTGCATGTACATTCTCATTTATTAACGCACATCATGCACATAAAGAAATTTCAAGCACATGTTAATATTTTGTCGCCATATTGGTTTTCGTTTATCTCGATCATCGGTTATCCCGACGCTTTTGGCAAACCCCTAGGCCGGCGACATAACCGGGTTCTACTGTATATTATTTTGTCCACTGCCTTGTTAAATATCCATGCTTCACACCCAATCGTTGACTCCCACCTTGTTCAAGTTAACTCACAAGTTATTGTTGTATTCCAGGTTCTGTTCTGTCATATGCAAGAGACACGTGTTCACCATTGTTACTGGACTCTGTGCGCTGAGTTTTATTCTCATTATATGCTTTACAGACATCGTTTCAAACTCCAGATTGATGTACACTGCTTATATGAGAAACGTCAAAAGTACCTCTGACAACGAACAAAGTAATTTCTTGTCAAAGGACAAAGTAAATGATCATAACTCAGTAGATTCATTAGTCAGTCCTTCCAACTCTAAGACTTATGGGAATCTGAAAAATGAATCTGAGAAAGGCAATGGCGTCTACACTAAGATAACCAACAGTGGTGTAACAATTTCTGGCCATGTTCCATTACATACTAATAGTAGCAGAAATACATTAGCAGAAGTCAGTTCTTACGAAACAAACGTGACGTTTAACGACACGTTTGTGGTTCATTGTAAGGAATCACCATTTATACAATGTGCTTCAGGAGCCCAAGTCCAGTCAGAAGACATATAAAATATCTGTCTTAAAATGGCCGAGCTGGCTATCAAAAAGTGGTATCAATTTCAAAATGTGTAAATATAATCAATGCACTATTGACACGTCTATAACGAATGAGACGGATGTGGTGTTGGTGAATGGCGTGGAACTTAAGGACAGTTTCAGATCTCCACAAAGATGGCAGCACCAACTGTACGTTCTGGCAGCGTGGGAGTCACCTGTCCACATCAACTCTGACTTTAACAGAAGTGAGTGTCTTGGACACGGATTGTGTTCTTGTTATTAGCTGTGAAGTTAGCTTTGCTTTTAATGTCCATTTTAAACGCATTTGTTGTTTATACCGATGGGTCTGTGCATCGGGGTGAGAAGTCAGGTTGGGGTTTTTTGGCTAGCGCGCATGGTAGGGTTATTGCAGAACGAAATGGAACATACAGGACAACTACTTGGGATGAGGATGGAGGTTGAGGTCGTTACTTCTGCCCTCCATTGGTTCTCTGGTACTCCGTTTACTGGGGCTGTTGTTGTTTCTGACTCTCAGTCGATGCTTCGGAAGATACAGAATGACATGTTGCGGTATGAGTGGATGTCATCTATAGAGGTTTCCAACCTCCAGAGACTCGCGTGTATCTACTGTCCTATTCATGTTGGTGTTCGTGGCAATGAGAGAGAGAGAGAGAGCGGACAAGTTTGCAGCGATTGTTGGGAAGTTTAGCATGGATAAGTTGAATGTTATTCGGTCTCTTGACGACCTACTGTCCTATTCATGCTGGTGTTCGTGGCAATGAGAGAGAGAGAGAGAGCGGACAAGCTTGCATTGATTGTTGGGAAGTTTAGCATGGATAAGTTGAATGTTATTCGGTCTCTTGACGACCTACTGTCCTATTCATGCTGGTGTTCGTGGCAATGAGAGAGAGAGAGAGAGCGGACAAGTTTGCAGCGATTGTTGGGAAGTTTAGCATGGATAAGTTGAATGTTATTCGGTCTCTTGACTACCTACTGTCCTATTCATGCTGGTGTTCGTGCAATGAAGAGAGAGAGAGCGGACAAGCTTGCATTGATTGTTAGGAAGTTTAGCATGGATAAGTTGAATGTTATTCGGTCTCTTGATGACCTACTATTGGACGAGGACACTAATATTGACATTGAATCAATAAAGCGATTTTGGGATTTTGTAATTACACGTTGTTCACGTAGAGCTGGATTCTTGAGTGGCAGGGAAAGAGAGAGAGAGAAGTTGGTTTAACCAGGGAGCCACAGGAACCATCAGTATGCATAACCTTCGAAATCTGTTGGGGTAGACTGCGCACCTATGGGTCTGCTAGGAGTGCTGTGACGTCAGCTCAGTATCTAATAAGTGCATTTGGAAGATTGAAGTTATCATTTCTGATCCAAATGATTCCCATTGGTTGCTGATATCACGTGCTATAGTCAGTTTATCCATATATCTCCATCTTAGTCTTGTTTGAGATATAACTTGAGAACACCTGATATAGCTCTGTATCCACTCCATGTCATATATCTCCATCTTAGTCTTGTTTGAGATATAACTTGAGAACACCTGATATAGCTCTGTATCCACTCCATGTCATATATCTCCATCTTAGTCTTGTTTGAGATATAACTTGAGAACACCTGATATAGCTCTGTATCCACTCCATGTCATATATCTCCATCTTAGTCTTGTTTGAGATATAACTTGAGAACACCTGATATAGCTCTGTATCCACTCCATGTCATATATCTCCATCTTAGTCTTGTTTGAGATATAACTTGAGAACACCTGATATAGCTCTGTATCCACTCCATGTCATATATCTCCATCTTAGTCTTGTTTGAGATATAACTTGAGAACACCTGATATAGCTCTGTATCCACTCCATGTCATATATCTCCATCTTAGTCTTGTTTGAGATATAACTTGAGAACACCTGATATAGCTCTGTATTCACTCCATGTCATATATCTCCATCTTAGTTTTGTTTGAGATATAACTTGAGAACACCTGATATAGCTCTGTATTCACTCTATGTCATAGATGAAGCGTAAGGTTTTCACTGTTATTCGCAAGCCTTCACGCACAAATCCGTCAGAGGCGCCATATCAGGCGCATGACTACGTCTGAATTTGTATCGGGCGTACGAAAAAAAAAGTTATTTTCATTTATGCTTGTCGGGCGCCTTCGCTTGTCGGGCACCTATGCTTGTCAGGAGCGCCTATGCTTGTCGGGCGCCCTCTATCTCTTTCCTCTACTTGTCATAGTTGACACATTTATGCTTGTCGGGCGCCTTCTATCTCTTTCCTCTACTTGACATAGTTGACACATTTATGCTTGTCAGGCCTTCCTCTTTTGACATAGTTGAACATTTATGCTGGCCAGGCGCTTCCTCTTCTTGACATAGTTGACACATTTATGCTTGTCAGGCGCCCTCTATCTCTTTCCTCTACTTGTCATAGTTGACACATCTATGCTGGTCGGGCGCCTACTCTTCTTGTCATGGTTGACACATTTATACTGGCCAGGCGCCTCCTCTTCTTGACATAGTTGACACATTTATGCTTGTCAGGCGCCCTCTATCTCTTTCCTCTACTTGTCATAGTTGACACATCTATGCTGGTCGGGCGCCTACTCTTCTTGTCATGGTTGACAGATAAAACTTTCACAAAATTATTTCCCTATTGTTGCTTATCTGCTGCCTTTCTACCAATGTTATCCAATGAAAACGTATACAATTTCATTTTCCTTTTCACCGTTGATCAGGTTTCCCTCTGGTCGGCCTCGTCTTCTCCTTCCGTCTGTTATCTATCGTAGAGCTGCATCAGCCAAGTTCCCCGCTGACATTTTGGATATATATCCAAGCATCTCCATCTTCTATCTTTCATCGTGGATGCCAGAGATCCAAGCATCTCCATCTTCTATCTCTCATCGTGGATGCCAGAGATCCAAGCATCTCCATCTTCTATCTCTCATCGTGGATACCAGAGATCCAAGCATCTCCATCCTCTATCTCTCATCGTGGATGCCAGAGATCCAAGCATCTCCATCTTCTATCTCTCATCGTGGATGCCAGAGATCATAGCATCCTATCTTCTATCTCTCATCGTGGATACCAGAGATCCAAACATCTCTATATTATATCTCTCATCGTGGATACCAAGAGCTCCAAGCATCTCCATCTTATATCTCTCATCAGGGATGCCAGAGATGTAAACATCTCCATCTTCTATCTCTCATCGTGGATGTCAGAGATCCAAACATCTCCATCTTCTATCTCTCATCGTGGATGTCAGAGATCCAAGCATCTCCATCTTATATCTCTCATCGGGGATGCCAGAGATGTAAACATCTCCATCTTCTATCTCTCATCGTGGATGTCAGAGATCCAAACATCTCCATCTTCTATCTCTCATCGTGGATGTCAGAGATCCAAACATCTCCATCTTCTATCTCTCATCGTGGATGCCAGAGATGTACAATTTCTTTGGTTTTTTTTCACAGATCTTGATTTCTGAGATTTTTTTATCCAAAACTTTCGCAGGATTCTACTAATCATTTATTTGTCAATGTTTGTGTAAGTTCACCTTCTAATATATGCATACAAATATCACCTTCTAATATATGCGTACAAATATCACCTGCTAATATATGCATACAAATATCACCTTCTAATATATGCATACAAATATCACCTTCTAATATATGCATACAAATATCACCTGCTAATATATGCATACAAATATCACCTTCTAATATATGCATACAAATATCACCTTCTAATATATGCATACAAATATCACCTTCTAATATATGCGTACAAATATCACCTTCTAATATATGCGTACAAATATCACCTTCTAATATATGCGTACAAATATCACCTTCTAATATATGCATACAAATATCACCTGCTAATATATGCATACAAATATCACCTTCTAATATATGCGTACAAATATCACCTGCTAATATATGCATACAAAGTTCACCTTCTAATATATGCATACAAAGTTCACCTGCTAATATATGCATACAAATATCACCTGCTAATATATGCGTACAAATATCACCTGCTAATATATGCGTACAAAGTTCACCTTCTAATATATGCATACAAAGTTCACCTTCTAATATATGCATACAAAGTTCACCTTCTAATATATGCATACAAAGTTCACCTTCTAATATATGCATACAAAGTTCAGCTTCTAATATATGCGTACAAATATCACCTGCTAATATATGCATACAAAGTTCACCTGCTAATATATGCATACAAATATCACCTGCTAATATATGCATACAAATATCACCTGCTAATATACGCATACAAATTCTCATCATCATCAAGTAGCTTGTCCCTTCCGGAACCTGGCTCCCATGACAGCAGTCCTGAAAAACTATGTTCTGTGCAAGTTGACCGGCGTCAGCAGCAGTCATTCTCAGATCGTCAATGACATCTTGCACCCATCGTCTTCTAGGTCTTCCTCTCATTCTTCTTCTAGGCACCATTTCCTCCCAAATTTCTTTCTCAATGCACACATGTCGTTTGATGTGTCCGAAATATTTAATTTTCCTTGCTTTTATGTTTTGTAATAGCCAAATCTGTCCAATATCAAGCTGTTGCAGAATAGAATCGTTAGTTCTTGTCTCTATCTATGATATTCTAAGTATCCTACTTTAGCATTTGCATTCAAAGGCATTAATAATCTTCTCCACCGCTTTGGCAATGGTCCATGTCTCACAACCATATATTGCCAAGGGAAAAATGCAGGCTCTTAAACTAAATCAGAGGTCACCATCAAAGACATACGGAGGTCACCATCAAAGACATACAGAGGTCACCTGAATTGTGTTAACAGTCTCTCATTGTGATGTCTCTGTAGCGTAGAGGTTAGTTGCTCGTCTCTCATTGTGATGTCTCTGTGGCGTAGAGGTTAGTTGCTCGTCTCTCATTGTGATGTCTCTGTAGCCTAGAGGTTAGTTGCTCGTCTCTCATTGTGATGTCTCTGTGGCGTAGAGGTTAGTTGCTCGTCTCTCATTGTGATGTCTCTGTAGCCTAGAGGTTAGTTGCTCGTCTCTCATTGTGATGTCTCTGTGGCGTAGAGGTTAGTTGCTCGTCTCTCGTCACATTGTGATGTCTCTGTAGCGTAGAGGTTAGTTGCTCGTCTCTCGTCACATTGTGATGTCTCTGTATCGTAGAGGTTAGTTGCTCGTCTCTCGTCACATTGTGATGTCTCTGTAGCGTAGAGGTTAGTTGCTCGTCTCTCATTGTGATGTCTCTGTAGCCTAGAGGTTAGTTGCTCGTCTCTCATTGTGATGTCTCTGTGGCGTAGAGGTTAGTTGCTCGTCTCTCGTCACATTGTGATGTCTCTGTAGCGTAGAGGTTAGTTGCTCGTCTCTCGTCACATTGTGATGTCTCTGTATCGTAGAGGTTAGTTGCTCGTCTCTCGTCACATTGTGATGTCTCTGTAGCGTAGAGGTTAGTTGCTCGTCTCTCATTGTGATGTCTCTGTAGCCTAGAGGTTAGTTGCTCGTCTCTCATTGTGATGTCTCTGTGGCGTAGAGGTTAGTTGCTCGTCTCTCGTCACATTGTGATGTCTCTGTAGCGTAGAGGTTAGTTGCTCGTCTCTCGTCACATTGTGATGTCTCTGTGGCGTAGAGGTTAGTTGCTCGTCTCTCGTCACATTGTGATGTCTCTGTAGCGTAGAGGTTAGTTGCTCGTCTCTCGTCACATTGTGATGTCTCTGTGGCGTAGAGGTTAGTTGCTCGTCTCTCGTCACATTGTGATGTCTCTGTAACGTAGAGGTTAGTTGCTCGTCTCTCGTCACATTGTGATGTCTCTGTAGCGTAGAGGTTAGTTGCTCGTCTCTCGTCACATTGTGATGTCTCTGTAGCCTAGAGGTTAGTTGCTCGTCTCTCATTGTGATGTCTCTGTGGCGTAGAGGTTAGTTGCTCGTCTCTCATTGTGATGTCTCTGTAGCCTAGAGGTTAGCTGCTCGTCTCTCGTTGTGATGTCTCTGTAGCGTAGAGGTTAGTTGCTCGTCTCTCGTCACATTGTGATGTCTCTGTAGCCTAGAGGTTAGTTGCTCGTCTCTCATTGTGATGTCTCTGTAGCCTAGAGGTTAGTTGCTCGTCTCTCGTTGTGATGTCTCTGTAGCGTAGAGGTTAGTTGCTCGTCTCTCGTTGTGATGTCTCTGTGGCGTAGAGGTTAGTTGCTCGTCTCTCGTTGTGATGTCTCTGTGGCGTAGAGGTTAGTTGCTCGTCTCTCGTTGTGATGTCTCTGTAGCGTAGAGGTTAGTTGCTCGTCTCTCGTGTCAAAGGAACCAGGTTCGCTCCCTCGTTGAGCCATCTGGATATTTTTTCAGAGATCCCTAATCTCAGTGTAGGTGAGATCGAGTTCCTAGTCCTATCGGAGACGGACGATAAAACGTAGGTCAAGTGTTCAATTTGAGCACGTAAAGAACCCTTTTGCAGTTCAATGTCGAGAAGAACATGCTGGAAAGCCGCTGCCTGGGCAAAATTCATTAGAAAAGATTAAAATTAAAAATTCGTACAAATAATATCTTCACCCTCTTCAAAATTACATCGAGGACCCTCGCCGGTGCTACGGAGTTCGTGCACTGCAACTACGATTTTCCTGTGTAAGAAAGATATCGGAGCACACATGGTTACTCACTGAAGTGTAATGATGATGATCCTATCAATCAATCAATCATCGTGTTGTGTATACTTTTGTGTTTCTACTACTTCAGTAGTCTCTCATTGTGTTTGTGTATACTTGAATCTCGTGTCTCTACTACTTCACATTTCTACTTTCATTGTATTAGTAGTCTCTCATTGTGTTTGTGTATACTTGAGTTTTGTGTTTCTACTACTTCTCATTTCTACTTTCATTGTATTAGTAGTCTCTCATCGTGTTTGTGTATACTTGAGTTTTGTGTTTCTACTACTTCTCATTTCTACTTTCATTGTATTAGTAGTCTCTCATCGTGTTTGTGTATACTTGAGTTTTGTGTTTCTACTACTTCTCATTTCTACTTTCATTGTATTAGTAGTCTCTCATCGTGTTTGTGTATACTTGAGTTTTGTGTTTCTACTACTTCTCATTTCTACTTTCATTGTATTAGTAGTCTCTCATCGTGTTTGTGTATACTTGAGTTTTGTGTTTCTACTACTTCACATTTCTACTTTCATTGTATTAGTAGTCTCTCATCGTGTTTGTGTATACTTGAGTTTTGTGTTTCTACTACTTCTCATTTCTACTTTCATTGTATTAGTAGTCTCTCATCGTGTTTGTGTACACTTGAGTTTTGTGTTTCTACTACTTCACATTTCTACTTTCATTGTATTAGTAGTCTCTCATCGTGTTTGTGTATACTTGAATCTTGTGTCTCTACTACTTCAGTAGTCTCTCATTGTGTTTGTGTATACTTGAATCTCGTGTCTCTACTACTTCAGTAGTCTCTCATTGTATTTGTGTATACTTGAATCTCGTGTCTCTACTACTTCTCATTTCTACTTTCATTGTATTAGAAGTCTCTCATTGTGTTGTGTATACTTGAATCTCGTGTCTCTACTACTTCAGTAGTCTCTCATTGTATTTGTGTATACTTGAATCTCGTGTCTCTACTACTTCAGTAGTCTCTCATTGTATTTGTGTATACTTGAATCTCGTGTCTCTACTACTTCAGTAGTCTCTCATTGTATTTGTGTATACTTGAATCTCGTGTCTCTACTACTTCTCTTTTCTACTTTGATTGTATTAGAAGTCTCTCATTGTGTTTGTGTATACTTGAATCTCGTGTTTCTACTACTTCACATTTTTATTGAAAATATATATTCTATTTGGTCATGTTTACTATCCCACAATGCATTTCAACTGTTTTCATTCAAGATCCCAACTCTGCCTGGAACAAACAGATTAACTTGACAATGACGTATCGTGTAGACTCAGATATATTCGCACCATACAGTTGGCTCAAATTTATTCCACAACCAATAGACAAGCGACCAGATTACTGTAAGTATCATTATCAGGTGCCGTGATGGGCGTAGGCGATCATGGATCTCCACAAATCTGTCCTTGGTATTTGTTATCATCTCAAATGTTGACGTTTTTCCGTACCATGAAGTCGGGTTATTCAATATTTTCTCTCTCTCTGTCTTCCTTTGTCTCGTTTCCCTTCGATTTTATTTGTTGTCACAATGTGTTCTAAACCTCCTCTTCTCATCACATGTCCAACAAATGATGACTGTCTTTTTCTGATATTGTTCTTCTCATCACATGTCCAACAAATGATGACTGTCTTTTTCTGATATTGTTCTTCTCATCACATGTCCAACAAATGATGACTGTCTTTTTCTGATATTGTTCTTCTCATCACATGTCCAACAAATGATGACTGTCTTTTTCTGATATTGACAATGAGTTTTTTTTCTCTGTGCCATGGTTTCATTTTCATTCAACACCTTCCTCATTTCGTCATTCTAGCATTTCGTCATTCTAGCATTTCGTCATTCTAGCAGTTCGTCATTCTAGCAGTTCGTCATTCTAGCAGTTCGTCATTCTAGCATTTCGTCATTCTAGCAGTTTGTCATTCTAGCAGTTTGTCATTCTAGCAGTTTGTCATTCTAGCAGTTTGTCATTCTAGCAGTTTGTCATTCTATCAGTTCGTCATTCTAGCATTTCGTCATTCTAGCAGTTCGTCATTCTAGCAGTTCGTCATTCTAGCAGTTCGTCATTCTAGCAGTTCGTCATTCTAGCAGTTTGTGGGATTCTCATCATTCTTCTGTAAAACCACATATGTGTCCTCCAGAGATTTTTCTATCTGTTTGATTGCCGTCCTTGACTCGCATCCGCATGCCAGTATTCACCCTATGTAGCACTAAATAACTCTACTTCTGATCTCAAGTGATAGTGACTTGTTGCATACAATGTTTCACATTTACTGGAACGCTGCTTCTACTTCTGATCTCAAGTGATAGTGACTTGTTGCATACAATGCTTCACATTTTCTGGAACGCTGCTTTGGCCTGTCATATTCTGATATTTATTTCTAATCTGCATCTGCCATCTGATGTGTTAACTTGATATTTGTCATACCAACAAATCGCGTCCCTGCACACATCACATGAGAACATGATGAATATACGTCATATTGCTGCTATCTGGGACAAGTACTCGGGACATCCTTGAGTAAAAGAGTAAACAACGATATGTTGGACGGAACATGCTTACACTTATAGCATGGTCACTCTTACCCTCTCACACCGTCTAGGATGATTGGATTACATGTACTGAACCGAGTTCGACTGTATTCACAAACGTATATTGTGTGAAGAGCACATCTTTAACAAAAGTACTGTGAAAGGGGGCTTCCTTCACTACAAGATTGTATACAACAGATATTTGATCACTCTAGGCTTGACCATCATTAAAAGACAAGGATGGAGGTAGATTGGACATGTATGTTGTATGTCAGTAGGGAGATTGGACATGTATGTCGTATGTCAGTAGGGAGATTGGACATGTATGTCGTATGTCAGTAGAAAATTGGCTAGGACAGCTCTCAGATGAAGACAATCCTTCGTCGTTAGACCGCATTTAGAAGCTTTAGATAATGAGAACAAAATGGGATGAATTCAGGAAATGTGATGGAGTCAGAGAAATGTCTGGTCAACCACTAGTAACAATTGTTATACGAAAAAAAGATGGAGATATGTGGGCATACTCGGCGAAGAAATGATGAGAGAATAAGAAAGCAAGCATTGAAGTAGAAGGCAAAGGGTTCAAGAAAGAAAGCATTGAAGTGGAAGGCAAAGGGTTCCAGAAAAAAGCATTGAAGTGGAAGGCAAAGGGTTCCAGAAAGAAAGCATTGAAGTGGAAGGCAAAGGGTTCTAGAAAGAAAGCATTGAAGTGGAAGGCAAAGGGTTCAAGAAAGAAAGCATTGAAGTGGAAGGCAAAGGGTTCTAGAAAGAAAGCATTGAAGTGGAAGGCAAAGGGTTCCAGAAAGAAAGCATTGAAGTGGAAGGCAAAGGGTTCAAGAAAGAAAGCATTGAAGTAGAAGGCAAAGGGTTCAAGAAAGAAAGCATTGAAGTGGAAGGCAAAGGGTTCTAGAAAGAAAGCATTGAAGTGGAAGGCAAAGGGTTCAAGAAAGAAAGCATTGAAGTGGAAGGCAAAGGGTTCTGAAAAAAAGCATTGAAGTGGAAGGCAAAGGGTTAAAGAAAGAAAGCATTGAAGTGGAAGGCAAAGGGTTCAAGAAAGAAAGCATTGAAGTGGAAGGCAAAGGGTTCAAGAAAGAAAGCATTGAAGTGGAAGACAAAGGGTTCTAGAAAGAAAGCATTGAAGTGGAAGACAAAGGGTTCCAGAAAGAAAGCATTGAAGTGGAAGGCAAAGGGTTCTAGAAAGAAAGCATTGAAGTGGAAGACAAAGGGTTCAAGAAAGAAAGCATTGAAGTGGAAGGCAAAGGGTTCAAGAAAGAAAGCATTGAAGTGGAAGACAAAGGGTTCTAGAAAGAAAGCATTGAAGTGGAAGACAAAGGGTTCCAGAAAGAAAGCATTGAAGTGGAAGGCAAAGGGTTCTAGAAAGAAAGCATTGAAGTGGAAGACAAAGGGTTCTAGAAAGAAAGCATTGAAGTGGAAGACAAAGGGTTCAAGAAAGAAAACATTGAAGTGGAAGGCAAAGGGTTCTAGAAAGAAAGCATTGAAGTGGAAGGCAAAGAGTTCCAGAAAACAAACATTGAAGTGGAAGGCAAAGGGGTTTTAGAAAGAAAGCATTGAAGTGGAAGGCAAAGGGTTCCAGAAAGAAAGCATTGAAGTGGAAGGCAAAGAGTTCCAGAAAGAAAGCATTGAAGTGGAAGGCAAAGAGTTCCAGAAAACAAACATTGAAGTGGAAGGCAAAGGGTTCCAGAAAGAAAGCATTGAAGTGGAAGGCAAAGAGTTCCAGAAAGAAAGCATTGAAGTGGAAGACAAAGGGTTCTAGAAAGAAAGCATTGAAGTGGAAGACAAAGGGTTCAAGAAAACAAACATTGAAGTGGAAGACAAAGGGTTCTAGAAAACAAACATTGAAGTGGAAGACAAAGGGTTCTAGAAAACAAACATTGAAGTGGAAGACAAGGGTTCCAGAAAAAAAGCATTGAAGTGGAAGGCAAAGAGTTCCAGAAAACAAACATTGAAGTGGAAGGCAAAGGGTTCCAGAAAGAAAGCATTGAAGTGGAAGGCAAAGGGTTCTAGAAAGAAAGCATTGAAGTGGAAGGCAAAGAGTTCCAGAAAGAAAGCATTGAAGTGGAAGACAAAGGGTTCTAGAAAGAAAGCATTGTAGTGGAAGACAAAGGGTTCAAGAAAACAAACATTGAAGTGGAAGACAAAGGGTTCTAGAAAACAAACATTGAAGTGGAAGACAAAGGGTTCCAGAAAGAAAACATTGAAGTGGAAGACAAAGGGTTCCAGAAAGAAAACATTGAAGTGGAAGACAAAGGGTTCCAGAAAGAAAACATTGAAGTGGAAGACAAAGAGTTCCGGAAAGAAAACATTGAAGTGGAAGGCAAAGGGTTCCAGAAAGAAAGCATTGAAGTGGAAGACAAAGGGTTCCAGAAAGAAAGCATTGAAGTGGAAGACAAAGGGTTCCAGAAAGAAAACATTGAAGTGGAAGACAAAGAGTTCCAGAAAGAAAACATTGAAGTGGAAGACAAAGGGTTCCAGAAAGAAAGCATTGAAGTGGAAGACAAAGGGTTCTAGAAAGAAAGCATTGAAGTGGAAGACAAAGGGTTCCAGAAAGAAAACATTGAAGTGGAAGGCAAAGAGTTCCAGAAAGAAAGCATTGAAGTGGAAGACAAAGGGTTCCAGAAAGAAAGCATTGAAGTGGAAGACAAAGGGTTCCAGAAAGAAAGCATTGAAGTGGAAGGCAAAGGGTTCAAGAAAGAAAACATTGAAGTGGAAGACAAAGGGTTCTAGAAAACAAACATTGAAGTGGAAGGCAAAGGGTTCCAGAAAGAAAGCATTGAAGTGGAAGACAAAGGGTTCCAGAAAGAAAGCATTGAAGTGGAAGGCAAAGGGTTCAAGAAAGAAAGCATTGAAGTGGAAGACAAAGGGTTCCAGAAAACAAACATTGAAGTGGAAGACAAAGAGTTCTAGAAAGAAAGCATTGAAGTGGAAGGCAAAGAGTTCCAGAAAGAAAGCATTGAAGTGGAAGACAAAGGGTTCCAGAAAGAAAGCATTGAAGTGGAAGACAAAGGGTTCCAGAAAGAAAGCATTGAAGTGGAAGGCAAAGGGTTCAAGAAAGAAAACATTGAAGTGGAAGACAAAGGGTTCTAGAAAACAAACATTGAAGTGGAAGGCAAAGGGTTCCAGAAAGAAAGCATTGAAGTGGAAGACAAAGGGTTCCAGAAAGAAAGCATTGAAGTGGAAGGCAAAGGGTTCAAGAAAGAAAGCATTGAAGTGGAAGACAAAGGGTTCCAGAAAACAAACATTGAAGTGGAAGACAAAGAGTTCTAGAAAGAAAGCATTGAAGTGGAAGGCAAAGAGTTCCAGAAAGAAAGCATTGAAGTGGAAGGCAAAGAGTTCCAGAAAGAAAGCATTGAAGTGGAAGGCAAAGGGTTCCAGAAAACAAACATTGAAGTGGAAGGCAAAGGGTTCCAGAAAACAAACATTGAAGTGGAAGACAAAGAGTTCTAGAAAGAAAGCATTGAAGTGGAAGGCAAAGAGTTCCAGAAAGAAAGCATTGAAGTGGAAGGCAAAGAGTTCCAGAAAGAAAACATTGAAGTGGAAGGCAAAGAGTTCCAGAAAGAAAGCATTGAAGTAGAAGGCAAAGAGTTCCAGAAAGAAAGCATTGAAGTGGAAGGCAAAGAGTTCCAGAAAGAAAACATTGAAGTGGAAGGCAAAGAGTTCTAGAAAGAAAGCATTGAAGTGGAAGGCAAAGAGTTCCAGAAAGAAAACATTGAAGTGGAAGACAAAGAGTTCTAGAAAGAAAGCATTGAAGTGGAAGGCAAAGAGTTCCAGAAAGAAAGCATTGAAGTGGGAAAGGGAAAGAGTTCCAGAAAGAAAACATTGAAGTGGAAGGCAAAGAGTTCCAGAAAGAAAGCATTGAAGTAGAAGGCAAAGAGTTCCAGAAAGAAAGCATTGAAGTGGAAGGCAAAGGGTTCCAGAAAACAAACATTGAAGTGGAAGGCAAAGAGTTCCAGAAAGAAAACATTGAAGTGGAAGGCAAAGAGTTCCAGAAAGAAAGCATTGAAGTGGAAGACAAAGGGTTCCAGAAAACAAGCATTGAAGTGGAAGACAAAGGGTTCCAGAAAGAAAGCATTGAAGTGGAAGGCAAAGAGTTCCAGAAAGAAAACATTGAAGTGGAAGACAAAGAGTTCTAGAAAGAAAGCATTGAAGTGGAAGGCAAAGAGTTCCAGAAAGAAAGCATTGAAGTGGAAGGCAAAGAGTTCCAGAAAGAAAGCATTGAAGTGGAAGGCAAAGAGTTCCAGAAAACAAACATTGAAGTGGAAGGCAAAGGGTTCCAGAAAACAAACATTGAAGTGGAAGGCAAAGAGTTCCAGAAAACAAACATTGAAGTGGAAGGCAAAGAGTTCCAGAAAACAAACATTGAAGTGGAAGGCAAAGAGTTCTAGAAAGAAAGCATTGAAGTGGAAGGCAAAGAGTTCCAGAAAACAAACATTGAAGTGGAAGGCAAAGGGTTCTAGAAAGAAAGCATTGAAGTGGAAGGCAAAGAGTTCCAGAAAGAAAGCATTGAAGTGGAAGGCAAAGAGTTCCAGAAAACAAACATTGAAGTGGAAGGCAAAGGGTTCTAGACAGAAAGCATTGAAGTGGAAGGCAAAGAGTTCCAGAAAGAAAGCATTGAAGTGGAAGACAAAGGGTTCTAGAAAGAAAGCATTGTAGTGGAAGACAAAGGGTTCAAGAAAACAAACATTGAAGTGGAAGACAAAGGGTTCTAGAAAACAAACATTGAAGTGGAAGACAAAGGGTTCCAGAAAGAAAACATTGAAGTGGAAGACAAAGGGTTCCAGAAAGAAAACATTGAAGTGGAAGACAAAGGGTTCCAGAAAGAAAACATTGAAGTGGAAGACAAAGAGTTCCAGAAAGAAAACATTGAAGTGGAAGGCAAAGGGTTCCAGAAAGAAAGCATTGAAGTGGAAGACAAAGGGTTCCAGAAAGAAAGCATTGAAGTGGAAGACAAAGGGTTCCAGAAAGAAAACATTGAAGTGGAAGACAAAGAGTTCCAGAAAGAAAACATTGAAGTGGAAGACAAAGGGTTCCAGAAAGAAAGCATTGAAGTGGAAGACAAAGGGTTCTAGAAAGAAAGCATTGAAGTGGAAGACAAAGGGTTCCAGAAAGAAAACATTGAAGTGGAAGGCAAAGAGTTCCAGAAAGAAAGCATTGAAGTGGAAGACAAAGGGTTCCAGAAAGAAAGCATTGAAGTGGAAGACAAAGGGTTCCAGAAAGAAAGCATTGAAGTGGAAGGCAAAGGGTTCAAGAAAGAAAACATTGAAGTGGAAGACAAAGGGTTCTAGAAAACAAACATTGAAGTGGAAGGCAAAGGGTTCCAGAAAGAAAGCATTGAAGTGGAAGACAAAGGGTTCCAGAAAGAAAGCATTGAAGTGGAAGGCAAAGGGTTCAAGAAAGAAAGCATTGAAGTGGAAGACAAAGGGTTCCAGAAAACAAACATTGAAGTGGAAGACAA
This sequence comes from Arion vulgaris, assembly GCA_020796225.1. Taxonomy (NCBI): domain Eukaryota; kingdom Metazoa; phylum Mollusca; class Gastropoda; order Stylommatophora; family Arionidae; genus Arion; species Arion vulgaris. Next base: position 25,592,360 of record CM036768.1, read on the forward strand.
AGAGTTCTAGAAAGAAAGCATTGAAGTGGAAGGCAAAGAGTTCCAGAAAGAAAGCATTGAAGTGGAAGGCAAAGAGTTCCAGAAAGAAAGCATTGAAGTGGAAGGCAAAGAGTTCCAGAAAGAAAGCATTGAAGTGGAAGGCAAAGGGTTCCAGAAAACAAACATTGAAGTGGAAGGCAAAGGGTTCCAGAAAGAAAGCATTGAAGTGGAAGGCAAAGGGTTCAAGAAAGAAAACATTGAAGTGGAAGACAAAGGGTTCTAGAAAACAAACATTGAAGTGGAAGGCAAAGGGTTCCAGAAAGAAAGCATTGAAGTGGAAGACAAAGGGTTCCAGAAAGAAAGCATTGAAGTGGAAGGCAAAGGGTTCAAGAAAGAAAGCATTGAAGTGGAAGACAAAGGGTTCCAGAAAACAAACATTGAAGTGGAAGACAAAGAGTTCTAGAAAGAAAGCATTGAAGTGGAAGGCAAAGAGTTCCAGAAAGAAAGCATTGAAGTGGAAGGCAAAGAGTTCAAGAAAGAAAGCATTGAAGTGGAAGGCAAAGAGTTCCAGAAAGAAAGCATTGAAGTGGAAGGCAAAGGGTTCCAGAAAACAAACATTGAAGTGGAAGGCAAAGGGTTCCAGAAAACAAACATTGAAGTGGAAGACAAAGAGTTCTAGAAAGAAAGCATTGAAGTGGAAGGCAAAGAGTTCCAGAAAGAAAGCATTGAAGTGGAAGGCAAAGAGTTCCAGAAAGAAAACATTGAAGTGGAAGGCAAAGGGTTCCAGAAAGAAAGCATTGAAGTGGAAGGCAAAGAGTTCCAGAAAGAAAACATTGAAGTGGAAGGCAAAGGGTTCCAGAAAGAAAGCATTGAAGTGGAAGGCAAAGGGTTCTAGAAAGAAAGCATTGAAGTGGAAGGCAAAGAGTTCCAGAAAGAAAGCATTGAAGTGGAAGGCAAAGAGTTCTAGAAAGAAAGCATTGAAGTGGAAGGCAAAGAGTTCCAGAAAGAAAGCATTGAAGTAGAAGGCAAAGAGTTCCAGAAAGAAAGCATTGAAGTGGAAGGCAAAGAGTTCCAGAAAGAAAACATTGAAGTGGAAGGCAAAGAGTTCTAGAAAGAAAGCATTGAAGTGGAAGGCAAAGAGTTCCAGAAAGAAAGCATTGAAGTGGAAGGCAAAGAGTTCCAGAAAGAAAGCATTGAAGTGGAAGGCAAAGAGTTCCAGAAAGAAAGCATTGAAGTGGAAGGCAAAGGGTTCCAGAAAACAAACATTGAAGTGGAAGGCAAAGAGTTCCAGAAAGAAAACATTGAAGTGGAAGGCAAAGAGTTCCAGAAAGAAAACATTGAAGTGGAAGGCAAAGAGTTCCAGAAAGAAAGCATTGAAGTGGAAGGCAAAGAGTTCTAGAAAGAAAGCATTGAAGTGGAAGGCAAAGAGTTCCAGAAAGAAAGCATTGAAGTGGAAGGCAAAGAGTTCCAGAAAGAAAGCATTGAAGTGGAAGGCAAAGGGTTCCAGAAAACAAACATTGAAGTGGAAGGCAAAGGGTTCCAGAAAACAAACATTGAAGTGGAAGACAAAGAGTTCTAGAAAGAAAGCATTGAAGTGGAAGGCAAAGAGTTCCAGAAAAAGCATTGAAGTGGAAGGCAAAGAGTTCCAGAAAGAAAACATTGAAGTGGAAGGCAAAGGGTTCCAGAAAGAAAGCATTGAAGTGGAAGGCAAAGGGTTCTAGAAAGAAAGCATTGAAGTGGAAGGCAAAGAGTTCCAGAAAGAAAGCATTGAAGTGGAAGGCAAAGAGTTCTAGAAAGAAAGCATTGAAGTGGAAGGCAAAGAGTTCCAGAAAGAAAGCATTGAAGTAGAAGGCAAAGAGTTCCAGAAAGAAAGCATTGAAGTGGAAGGCAAAGAGTTCCAGAAAGAAAACATTGAAGTGGAAGGCAAAGAGTTCTAGAAAGAAAGCATTGAAGTGGAAGGCAAAGAGTTCCAGAAAGAAAACATTGAAGTGGAAGACAAAGAGTTCTAGAAAGAAAGCATTGAAGTGGAAGGCAAAGAGTTCCAGAAAGAAAGCATTGAAGTGGAAGGCAAAGAGTTCCAGAAAGAAAGCATTGAAGTGGAAGGCAAAGGGTTCCAGAAAACAAACATTGAAGTGGAAGGCAAAGAGTTCCAGAAAGAAAACATTGAAGTGGAAGGCAAAGAGTTCCAGAAAGAAAACATTGAAGTGGAAGGCAAAGAGTTCCAGAAAGAAAGCATTGAAGTGGAAGACAAAGGGTTCCAGAAAACAAGCATTGAAGTGGAAGACAAAGGGTTCCAGAAAGAAAGCATTGAAGTGGAAGGCAAAGAGTTCCAGAAAGAAAACATTGAAGTGGAAGACAAAGAGTTCTAGAAAGAAAGCATTGAAGTGGAAGGCAAAGAGTTCCAGAAAGAAAGCATTGAAGTGGAAGGCAAAGAGTTCCAGAAAGAAAGCATTGAAGTGGAAGGCAAAGAGTTCCAGAAAACAAACATTGAAGTGGAAGGCAAAGGGTTCCAGAAAACAAACATTGAAGTGGAAGGCAAAGAGTTCCAGAAAACAAACATTGAAGTGGAAGGCAAAGAGTTCCAGAAAACAAACATTGAAGTGGAAGGCAAAGAGTTCTAGAAAGAAAGCATTGAAGTGGAAGGCAAAGAGTTCCAGAAAACAAACATTGAAGTGGAAGGCAAAGGGTTCTAGAAAGAAAGCATTGAAGTGGAAGGCAAAGAGTTCCAGAAAGAAAGCATTGAAGTGGAAGGCAAAGAGTTCCAGAAAACAAACATTGAAGTGGAAGGCAAAGGGTTCTAGAAAGAAAGCATTGAAGTGGAAGACAAAGAGTTCCAGAAAGAAAGCATTGAAGTGGAAGGCAAAGAGTTCCAGAAAGAAAGCATTGAAGTGGAAGACAAAGAGTTCCAGACAGAAAGCATTGAAGTGGAAGACAAAGAGTTCCAGAAAGAAAGCATTGAAGTGGAAGGCAAAGAGTTCCAGAAAGAAAGCATTGAAGTGGAAGACAAAGAGTTCCAGACAGAAAGCATTGAAGTGGAAGACAAAGAGTTCCAGACAGAAAGCATTGAAGTGGAAGACAAAGAGTTCCAGACAGAAAGCATTGAAGTGGAAGACAAAGAGTTCTAGAAAGAAAGAGACGTTATAGGGAAACACTGAAACAAACTTGACAGAGAAAGGAGACAAAATATTGAACGCAATTCCATAGAAGAGATTGAATGAGTTGTCCAGGACAGAACTGCATGGATAAGTTGCTTACAGGTCATATCTGTAACGTATAACGGAATGAGAGGCATATAATAATAATAATGCTTATACATATCAATATATTCAGAATTGCTTGATTGAATTCGGTTATTCAATAGGTCGGTTATGTCAAGATTCTTCGGTTATTCAATAGGTCGGTTATGTCAAGATTCTTCGGTTATTCAATAGGTCGGTTATGTCAAGATTCTTCGGTTATTCAATAGGTCGGTTATGTCAAGATTCTTCAGTTATTCAATAGGTCGGTTATGTCAAGATTCTTCGGTTATTCAATAGGTCGGTTATGTCAAGATTCTTCGGTTATTCAATAGGTCGGTTATGTCAAGATTCTTCGGTTATTCAATAGGTCGGTTATGTCAAGATTCTTCGGTTATTCAATAGGTCGGTTATGTCAAGATTCTTCGGTTATTCAATAGGTCGGTTATGTCAAGATTCTTCGGTTATTCAATAGGTCGGTTATGTCAAGATTCTTCGGTTATTCAATAGGTCGGTTATGTCAAGATTCTTCGGTTATTCAATAGGTCGGTTATGTCAAGATTCTTCGGTTATTCAATAGGTCGGTTATGTCAAGATTCTTCGGTTATTCAATAGGTCGGTTATGTCAAGATTCTTCGGTTATTCAATAGGTCGGTTATGTCAAGATTCTTCGGTTATTCAATAGGTCGGTTATGTCAAGATTCTTCGGTTATTCAATAGGTCGGTTATGTCAAGATTCTTCGGTTATTCAATAGGTCGGTTATGTCAAGATTCTTCTGTTATTCAATAGGTCGGTTATGTCAAGATTCTTCGGTTATTCAATAGGTCGGTTATGTCAAGATTCTTCGGTTATTCAATAGGTCGGTTATGTCAAGATTCTTCGGTTATTCAATAGGTCGGTTATGTCAAGATTCTTCGGTTATTCAATAGGTCGGTTATGTCAAGATTCTTCGGTTATTCAATAGGTCGGTTATGTCAAGATTCTTCGGTTATTCAATAGGTCGGTTATGTCAAGATTCTTCGGTTATTCAATAGGTCGGTTATGTCAAGATTCTTCGGTTATTCAATAGGTCGGTTATGTCAAGATTCTTCGGTTATTCAATAGGTCGGTTATGTCAAGATTCTTCGGTTATTCAATAGGTCGGTTATGTCAAGATTCTTCGGTTATTCAATAGGTCGGTTATGTCAAGATTCTTCGGTTATTCAATAGGTCGGTTATGTCAAGATTCTTCGGTTATTCAATAGGTCGGTTATGTCAAGATTCTTCGGTTATTCAATAGGTCGGTTATGTCAAGATTCTTCGGTTATTCAATAGGTCGGTTATGTCAAGATTCTTCGGTTATTCAATAGGTCGTTATGTCAAGATTCTTCGGTTATTCAATAGGTCGGTTATGTCAAGATTCTTCGGTTATTCAATAGGTCGGTTATGTCAAGATTCTTCGGTTATTCAATAGGTCGGTTATGTCAAGATTCTTCGGTTATTCAATAGGTCGGTTATGTCAAGATTCTTCGGTTATTCAATAGGTCGGTTATGTCAAGATTCTTCGGTTATTCAATAGGTCGGTTATGTCAAGATTCTTCGGTTATTCAATAGGTCGGTTATGTCAAGATTCTTCGGTTATTCAATAGGTCGGTTATGTCAAGATTCTTCGGTTATTCAATAGGTCGGTTATGTCAAGATTCTTCGGTTATTCAATAGGTCGGTTATGTCAAGATTCTTCGGTTATTCAATAGGTCGGTTATGTCAAGATTCTTCGGTTATTCAATAGGTCGGTTATGTCAAGATTCTTCGGTTATTCAATAGGTCGGTTATGTCAAGATTCTTCGGTTATTCAATAGGTCGGTTATGTCAAGATTCTTCGGTTATTCAATAGGTCGGTTATGTCAAGATTCTTCAGTTATTCAATAGGTCGGTTATGTCAAGATTCTTCGGTTATTCAATAGGTCGGTTATGTCAAGATTCTTCGGTTATTCAATAGGTCGGTTATGTCAAGATTCTTCGGTTATTCAATAGGTCGGTTATGTCAAGATTCTTCGGTTATTCAATAGGTCGGTTATGTCAAGATTCTTCGGTTATTCAATAGGTCGGTTATGTCAAGATTCTTCGGTTATTCAATAGGTCGGTTATGTCAAGATTCTTCGGTTATTCAATAGGTCGGTTATGTCAAGATTCTTCGGTTATTCAATAGGTCGGTTATGTCAAGATTCTTCGGTTATTCAATAGGTCGGTTATGTCAAGATTCTTCGGTTATTCAATAGGTCGGTTATGTCAAGATTCTTCGGTTATTCAATAGGTCGGTTATGTCAAGATTCTTCGGTTATTCAATAGGTCGGTTATGTCAAGATTCATGGTTTATTCAATAGGTCGGTTATGTCAAGATTCCTCGGTTATTCAATAGGTCGGTTATGTCAAGATTCTTCGGTTATTCAATAGGTCGGTTATGTCAAGATTCTTCGGTTATTCAATAGGTCGGTTATGTCAAGATTCTTCGGTTATTCAATAGGTCGGTTATGTCAAGATTCTTCGGTTATTCAATAGGTCGGTTATGTCAAGATTCTTCGGTTATTCAATAGGTCGGTTATGTCAAGATTCTTCGGTTATTCAATAGGTCGGTTATGTCAAGATTCTTCGGTTATTCAATAGGTCGGTTATGTCAAGATTCTTCGGTTATTCAATAGGTCGGTTATGTCAAGATTCTTCGGTTATTCAATAGGTCGGTTATGTCAAGATTCTTCGGTTATTCAATAGGTCGGTTATGTCAAGATTCTTCGGTTATTCAATAGGTCGGTTATGTCAAGATTCTTCGGTTATTCAATAGGTCGGTTATGTCAAGATTCTTCGGTTATTCAATAGGTCGGTTATGTCAAGATTCTTCGGTTATTCAATAGGTCGGTTATGTCAAGATTCTTCGGTTATTCAATAGGTCGGTTATGTCAAGATTCTTCGGTTATTCAATAGGTCGGTTATGTCAAGATTCTTCGGTTATTCAATAGGTCGGTTATGTCAAGATTCTTCGGTTATTCAATAGGTCGGTTATGTCAAGATTCTTCGGTTATTCAATAGGTCGGTTATGTCAAGATTCTTCGGTTATTCAACAAATGTAAATGAATACGTTTGGTTCTATTATTCCCTAGCACATATATGGCTTTTTCCCGTCGTAACAGACGGTCAATTGGCAAGTGTTTTACTGTGATACCTTCTGAGTTTGTGCCTCTCGCTCTTGCCTTCCAGATCATCAAGTCTCATTTCAAAAGATTCTGCAACTTTTCGAAATGTGGTTTTCTACATAATTCGTCCATCCACTAGTTTTTCACATTTGCTGGGCCCAATAGAAAAGTTCTTCATTGAGGTCTTGCAGACATCCTTATATCTGAGAAGTGGTCTGCCTTGATGCCTCTTCCCCTTCGAAATGCCATTTATTTTGTTACGGAACAGTTTAACCAAACGTATTCACGTACATATTTTGAATAACTGTTCCGTAACACAAAACACAAATTGTAATCACAAACTAACACAATATAAAAGAACAAAGTGAGAACTGGTGGTGATCACAATGTATTAACTTTAGTTTAGCGTTAACTTGACAATGAGATACATTTTGGCTCAGTATCCGGCACTTGGCCAAGCGTGACGTACAAACACAAACAGACACAATCTGTGACATGTTCTAATTAATGTGCTAAATATCGAAAAAATTAGAATAGATTTGAGATGCAGTTTTACAAATGAACACAAAAAGACAATGTCAATGTTTCGACTCAAACATTTTCAAAAGTAAAAATAGGAGCAAATAAACTTTCAAAAACCAATTTGTACTACATCTGTAGTAATAGTCAACGGATACACAGATAAGAAAGACAAAGAAAGTATTGAAGACTACATAAGGCTACATTAAATTATACATCACAATCACCTGTGTGGTACCAGGGTCCGCAAGGAAGCAAGAAAATAGTACGACTGCCACCTACAAGGCATGTCGTAAGAGGTGACTGATGTTGGACTTGGGGAAGCTACTATAGTAACTAAAAAACATCGTAGAAATCGGATGTGCTGTCTTACTTGTAGGCGCATAACTGGCACAACGTTCAATCACTCTTAGGCTCAGATCACATACAAATCACACCGAGTGGTTTACAAGTGGTCGATATGAAGCGTTCGAGGAAGAAGAAAATATATCAAAATTATTAGATAATAGAAATAATTATTACTTTCAGTAACACTAACAAATAACACTACAACAGATTTCTCAGTCCAGCTCTGAGAGAATAGGACACTAGTCAGATCATGTGTGTGGGCCGCCTCTGATTGGAAGGAAGTGCACATACAAGATTGATTGAATGATAGGACCATCATCATTGCACTTCGGTGAGTAACCATGTTTGATCCGATCTCTGTCTTAAACAGGAAGACCTCAGCTGCTGTGCACGAACTCCGTAGCACCGACGAGGGTCACCGTTGTAAGTTTTTAAAACGGTGAAGATATTTTTGTTGAAATCTTTAATTTAAATCTTTTTTCTAATGAATTTTTTCCCCGGGCAGAGGCTTTCCAGCCTGCTCTTCTCGATTTCGAACTGCCAATGGTTTTTTTACGTGCTCAAATTGAACACGGGAGCTCCGATTTATCGTCCGTCTCCGATAGGACTAGGAACTCGATCTCACCTACACTGAGATCGGGATCTCTGGAAAAATATCCAGATGACTCCACGAGGAGCGAACCTGATACCTTTGACATGAGAGAACGAACCTGATACCTTTGACATGAGAGAACGAATCTGATACCTTTGACATGAGAGAACGAACCTGATACCTTTGACATGAGAGAGCGAACCTGATACCTTTGACATGAGAGAGCGAACCTGATACCTTTGACATGAGAGAACGAACCTGATACCTTTGACATGAGAGAACGAACCTGATACCTTTGACATGAGAGAACGAACCTGATACCTTTGACATGAGAGAACGAACCTGATACCTTTGACATGAGAGAACGAACTTGATACCTTTGACATGAGAGAGCGAACCTGATACCTTTGACATGAGAGAACGAACATCTAACCTCTACGTCACAGAGACCTCCATGAAAACAAAGCATACCATTGGTTAATTTTATGAAATACAAATTGATTCTAATTTTGGTATAAGATAATCCAGTCAGGATTGTAATCCCTAATTGTTAATAGATTTATTGAGATTCTGACTAATCCCTTTATGTCTCACAGACGCAATAGCAAACGCTACAAGTAAACTATCGGTGTGGGTAGTTTCACATTGTAACACACAACTTTATGTCTCACAGACGCAATAGCAAACGCTACAAGTAAACTGGTGGTGTGGGTAGTTTCACATTGTAACACACAACTTTATATCTCACAGACGCAATAGCAAACGCTACAAGTAAACTGGTGGTGTGGGTAGTTTCACATTGTAACACACAACTTTATGTCTCACAGACGCAATAGCAAACGCTACAAGTAAACTGGTGGTGTGGGTAGTTTCACATTGTAACACACAACTTTATGTCTCACAGACGCAATAGCAAACGCTACAAGTAAACTGGTGGTGTGGGTAGTTTCACATTGTAACACACAACTTTATATCTCACAGACGCAATAGCAAACGCTACAAGTAAACTATCGGTGTGGGTAGTTTCACATTGTAACACACAACTTTATGTCTCACAGACGCAATAGCAAACGCTACAAGTAAACTGGTGGTGTGGGTAGTTTCACATTGTAACACACAACTTTATATCTCACAGACGCAATAGCAAACGCTACAAGTAAACTGGTGGTGTGGGTAGTTTCACATTGTAACACACAACTTTATGTCTCACAGACGCAATAGCAAACGCTACAAGTAAACTGGTGGTGTGGGTAGTTTCACATTGTAACACACAACTTTATATCTCACAGACGCAATAGCAAACGCTACAAGTAAACTGGTGGTGTGGGTAGTTTCACATTGTAACACACAACTTTATGTCTCACAGACGCAATAGCAAACGCTACAAGTAAACTGGTGGTGTGGGTAGTTTCACATTGTAACACACAACTTTATGTCTCACAGACGCAATAGCAAACGCTACAAGTAAACTGGTGTGTGGTAGTTTCACATTGTAACACACAACTTTATATCTCACAGACGCAATAGCAAACGCTACAAGTAAACTATCGGTGTGGGTAGTTTCACATTGTAACACACAACTTTATGTCTCACAGACGCAATAGCAAACGCTACAAGTAAACTGGTGGTGTGGGTAGTTTCACATTGTAACACACAACTTTATATCTCACAGACGCAATAGCAAACGCTACAAGTAAACTGGTGGGTAGTTTCACATTGTAACACACAACTTTATGTCTCACAGACGCAATAGCAAACGCTACAAGTAAACTATCGGTGTGGGTAGTTTCACATTGTAACACACAACTTTATGTCTCACAGACGCAATAGCAAACGCTACAAGTAAACTGGTGGTGTGGGTAGTTTCACATTGTAACACACAACTTTATGTCTCACAGACGCAATAGCAAACGCTACAAGTAAACTGGTGGTGTGGGTAGTTTCACATTGTAACACACAACTTTATATCTCACAGACGCAATAGCAAACGCTACAAGTAAACTATCGGTGTGGGTAGTTTCACATTGTAACACACAACTTTATATCTCACAGACGCAATAGCAAACGCTACAAGTAAACTATCGGTGTGGGTAGTTTCACATTGTAACACACAACTTTATATCTCACAGACGCAATAGCAAACGCTACAAGTAAACTATCGGTGTGGGTAGTTTCACATTGTAACACACAACTTTATGTCTCACAGACGCAATAGCAAACGCTACAAGTAAACTGGTGGTGTGGGTAGTTTCACATTGTAACACACAACTTTATGTCTCACAGACGCAATAGCAAACGCTACAAGTAAACTGGTGGTGTGGGTAGTTTCACATTGTAACACACAACTTTATGTCTCACAAACGCAATAGCAAACGCTACAAGTAAAATGGCGGTGTGGGTAGTTTCACATTGTAACACACAACTTTATATCTCACAGACGCAATAGCAAACGCTACAAGTAAAATGGCGGTGTGGGTAGTTTCACATTGTAACACACAACTTTATGTCTCACAGACGCAATAGCAAACGCTACAAGTAAACTGGTGGTGTGGGTAGTTTCACATTGTAACACACAACTTTATGTCTCACAGACGCAATAGCAAACGCTACAAGTAAACTGGCGGTGTGGGTAGTTTCACATTGTAACACACAACTTTATATCTCACAGACGCAATAGCAAACGCTACAAGTAAACTATCGGTGTGGGTAGTTTCACATTGTAACACACAACTTTATGTCTCACAGACGCAATAGCAAACGCTACAAGTAAACTGGTGGTGTGGGTAGTTTCACATTGTAACACACAACTTTATATCTCACAGACGCAATAGCAAACGCTACAAGTAAACTATCGGTGTGGGTAGTTTCACATTGTAACACACAACTTTATGTCTCACAGACGCAATAGCAAACGCTACAAGTAAACTGGTGGTGTGGGTAGTTTCACATTGTAACACACAACTTTATGTCTCACAGACGCAATAGCAAACGCTACAAGTAAACTATCGGTGTGGGTAGTTTCACATTGTAACACACAACTTTATGTCTCACAGACGCAATAGCAAACGCTACAAGTAAACTGGTGGTGTGGGTAGTTTCACATTGTAACACACAACTTTATGTCTCACAGACGCAATAGCAAACGCTACAAGTAAACTATCGGTGTGGGTAGTTTCACATTGTAACACACAACTTTATGTCTCACAGACGCAATAGCAAACGCTACAAGTAAACTGGCGGTGTGGGTAGTTTCACATTGTAACACACAATCCAAGAGAGAACGATATGTTAAACTGATGCAGGTTTGTACTATCTGTGTCTGTCCGCGTCTACTTTTAGTATTTAATATTTCATATTGCTATCAAATACTACTTCCATATGTTTGTCTTCTTTGTTTTCTTCTGTTGTTTTCAGATCATTGATAATGTGTGCGATCATTGATAATGTGTGCGATCATTGATAATGTGTGCGATCATTGATAATGTGTGCGATCATTGATAATGTGTGCTATCGATGATATCGAGGATGATAACACTCTGCGTTCGTGACCCCGTGCACATACCAGGAAACGAAAAGGTTGACAAACTCGCAAGGGCTGGTGGAAGCCTAACACATCACCACCCAACAAAAAGCTTTACAGATGAAAAGACCTTCCTGAAACAATCCAGAAAAATGATGTGAAGAAAAACAAATGGAGGATACAACCCAGAGCACGAAAGTATGAATGCACTAAACATAAAAGAACAGTACATAGTCTTCAGACTTAAAACGCGACACTGCAGTCTCAGAGCACATCTACATAGAATGTGCCTCAAGGACTCGGCTGCCTACACCTGTCGAGCAAAGGTTGTCATTAATCCTTGATGGGGAATTGGGTAAGCCTTTCCAAAAGATGTCATCTAATAGCATGAATTATATTTTCTGATATTTTTAAATAGTGGTTTGAATCGGCTATGTTGTCGTTAAACGATTTTAACGGTTCGAGTGATTCTTGTAATACTTCACGTCTAACCAAAGTAGGGTCTTCACATTCTTCCTAATTATTTTAAAATTTCTATAGTGTAGTTTGAAATAGAAAAGTGAAGCTGTAATGTCATGAAAATTACACATTCTGCGCAAATCAACGCAAACGGAAAAACGCAACACAACTAATGGTGTATTTTTTGTAAATAAGATCGGCATTAGAAAGATCAAAAAAGATCGCATGTTTATTGTACAATGCAAAGAAACGACCCCGCCACTGGCACAAAACGGCGGGAAATCCGTTAGAGAAGTAGAACTTCGCTAAATGTCACTTTCTTCACGGCAGGTCGTTTGGACTACAGGTCTCATGAAAAAATCTCACTTGAATGAGATAACCCATAAGGTCTTCCATGATTGAAAATATCGTTAGATTTATATGCCAGTGGTAACGTGGTTGCACGTTAAGGGACGTAATCCATGGCTATGTTGTAGAGGCTATCTGGCATTTTTTGAATGATATCCCTTTGACTTAAGCTTTCTTAATTGCATGTCTGGATGTAACAAAGATGGTGAATTTAAATGTCGGATATGACATCAAGAATTCGATTTTATTTTATTTTAAAGTTAATATTGATCCGATTTCGAACCTGTTTCTTTAGCTGATCTAAATTTAGCCCGAAAAATATTTTGTACGAAATATGGTGAATATTGGATACATTGCCCTCCATATTAGCCTACCTTATCGTGGTTGGAGGGTTTTTGTGCCTTTAGGATCCTTCAGGCTATGTCGGCGGGAGTCTAACTCCTGGCAGGTCTAACCAAGCCGAACAGACTGAAGGTGAAAACCAAAACCAAAAAAGGGCGGGGAAGGGGGATGGGGCCTCAAAAGGTGACAGTGAAACCCACCGGCAGTGGTAAATGTTTTCCTAGCTGAAACCCCCATCCCCAGCTATGGGATAAATAGCACTTGTCCTCTCTCTCTCTTGAGAGGACACCCCTTTCCCTTTCTTGTCTTCTCTTCTTTTGGCATTTTCCCTTAAGAAAAATTTAAAACTACAGTGCCCGGGGACCCCCTGCAAAAAAGCCTGGGTTGATGACCCCCGGCAACAGAAGGCTGAAGTCATCTAGAGTAGGACGACTCCAGAAAAACCCGGGAAGACAGATCTCGTCAGCAGGGGACTGCAACTGTCAAAGAGAACAACCTAAAAAAAAGATGTCCTCAAAAACCCCAATTTTCAGCCATTATTGGCGGGGGGGAATCGACACATACGAACAACTCAAATGGCCATCCCAAATATTTATATAACTGGGGGCCACCCCCAAAGGGAAAAAACCAGGTGGTGGTGGAAGCCCCCCCTCCTCGAAGGGTCCACCCTTAGCTACTGGCACCCCTTTGATTCTTGCAAACCCCGGGGAGGACGGGTATTACTACTGGAAACAAGGACAAACTTTCCCCCTCACAATTATGCAATGGGAATCGGGGGGGGAAACCCAAACAAAAAAAGAGGGGCTAGAGGAACGTCTGCGAGCGAAAGATTGACATCTGCTGTACCCAAAGAGACGCACCTTAACCCGAAATGATTCAGCATTAGAGGATTTGAAACCTTCCGTCAGGATAGAGAAAAAAGACATAAGGGTGGAGTAGTAACACTAGTTCTTTCCATACCGGCGTTGAACTTCACGGTTAATCAGATGAGCACATAATTCATGGCTTTTCAACCCCTTATCAACAACACTAAGATGACACAAACCTTTTATATACTCACCCCACCCTCCATTCAAACTGAGCTGGAAGCTATCAAAGTTCAAGATGACAACTTGCTTATAGTGGGAGTTTTAACAGCCACTCACCAAGCTGGGGCTATGACACGTTAGATCCTCGAGGTAAAAAAGCCTTGAAGAATCCCGATCCCAACAGTCTCACCTTTCCCTCAACCACCCAGATGATCCTAAAATGTTACTCACGACGGTGGCGCAAAACAAAAACCCCCAGATCTGGCTTTTGCTACAGACGACATTCACGGGAAAAACCGAAGGCAAGTCTGCGACCAGATTGGAGGTAGTGACCATAGACCAGTAAAACTCCTCATAAATAACATTAAAAGGAGGAATTTTAAAAACTCTCCCCCCTAGTTGGAATTAAAAAAAGGCAGACTGGAAGCTTTTCCCAAGAACTAGCAGACAAGTTTAAAAAGGGAAATTAATCAATCGGGAAAAAGTGGACAGAGATGCACGTTCATTCAAAAAAGCCTTTTTAGACCCCAAAAAAAAACCTTTCAAAAAGGGGGAAAAAACCGCCATTTGGGGAAACACCAAAAGGGGAATTTTCCCCAAAAACCCCTTTTTAAAGTCCAGAAATAAATGGAACTCCCCCCGGGGGGAAAATTGTAATCCCCAACAAAATAGAAAAGGGGCCCTTTATGTTGAAAAAAACCAGCAGTGTCGAAAATCCTGGAAAAAAAAAGACAGCCTCTTTAAACCCATGGAAAAAGATTAAAATTTGGGGGAGATTTTTAAAAAACCCCTGAACGATGACAACCCATCTAGGGGAAAAACAGTTCCCCAAAAAATAGAACAACTTCTCACAGGAAAGGAGCAGCCCCCCTGATGGCCCAGTGTTACAAGAAAAAAGCTCATGCTCAATAAGTCAGGAGAAAGGGAAAAAAATCAGAAGTGAGATAAATGCTACATTAAAAAAAAGCAACAAGTGAACCCTGTATGAGTAGACATCACATGACTGAGCTGCAAAAAACACTAAAAAAAAGCCCCAATCGTAAAAAGGACCAGGAAGATGGAGTATCAAACGACATGCTCAAACAAATAGGCCCAATTGCAAGTCTTCTCCCCAGTTTTTTAACAATAGTTGGAAAGGGAGAGCCCCAGACATCTGGAAAAATCCCCAAATCCCCCCAAATTTTTTAAAAAGGGGAAAAAGAAAAAAAGGATCCGCAGAGCTACAGACCTATAATTTTGCTAAGTTGCACTGCAAAACTGCTGGAAAGTGAAAACCCCACTAGACTCCAGTGGTTTAGAATCAACCATAAACTGGATCCAGCCCAGACAGGCTCCCAAGGCAGCATAAAACCCTGATGACCAAAGGGGAATACCTCGCACAGGCCCAAGAAAATTTTCCCGAAAAAAAACCCCCTCACAGTGTTCTTCCCCTTTTCCCTAAGAGCCTTCGACAAAGTCGGGAAAAGAGGGTTTTGCTATAACTCTTACAATGGAATCAGGGTGAATGTACTATTTGGATAAAACTTTCTTACCCATAGACAAGCATCTTAAAAATTTGGGTAGTGCACAGTCCCAGATTCAAATTAAGAGCAAGGGGGTCCCCAAAATGTTTACTGTCCCCTTTTTTTCCAGGGGTTTATTAATTTATCTGCCCAAACTCTGCCCAGACATTTTCACACCCCTCCATGCCAATGATCTGGGGTTTTGGTAAACCCCCGAGGGTTTTTGGGTCCCGCCCTCTTTAAACCCAGGGCCCCCTAACAGCCTCCTAAAGTCAAATAAATGGGGGCTAGAAATAAACCGGGGCAAAACCATTAACCTTTTCTCATTGTCAACAAAGGAAAAACACTTCCCGACTGAAATTTAACGATGATATCGTTCCCCCTTCCCCCTACTCCCAAACCTTTTTTGGGGGTTAAGCTTTTAATCGTCTGACATGGAAACATCACATAATGGGAAAAAAACAAAAAAGGCTATGAGAAACAAAGTGTGATGCGGAAGCTGGCTAAACTACCCGGGGGCTGATATTCGAATCCTGAAATCAAATTTACACTTTGCAATTAGACCGACCCTCGAATATGCATCATCGACATGGATATCCGCAGCCCATTCAAACAAATTTTTTACTGGAAAAAAAACAAAACAGGTGTCTGCGTACTATTTTGGGAGCCATGAAATCTACCAATTGTAGGGAAAAGGAAAAAGGCAGCCAACATCAGCCCTTGGAAGACAGAAGAAGGGAAAAGTGATTCTACAGACTGAAAAAAGGGTCAAAAAAAATGCCTCACCATCCACCATGAAAAAAAGGGCTAGAACAAAGAACAGACTAAAGCGCACGGGCTAAACCACAAAGCAAAAAAAAATAGGAAAGTCATCTTGGGAAATACTAAATCATAAATTTCCCCTTTCCTGAAGAAAATTTCTTTTTGATCACTGGGAACCAGACTCAGTACCACTAAACTTCTCAACCTCCATCCCCAAATTATTAAGCAAAAATCCGAGCCCAATCTAGTGAAAAAAACAATTACAATGGAAATCTCCCTTACATGTTTCCAGAAGACAGCTGGATAAAATTTCACCCCGATGGATCGGCAATGGAAGCAACCATAATGGGGGGGGGTTTTAGGGCCCGGGGTTTCACCCTTTTTTTCTGGGCTCCTACTGGAAGGAAAAGTTCCAAATACAAAGCAGAACTCATAGCCCTTCTGATGGCAGCACAGCCCTGAATAAACTGCAAAGCTTTCCCAAACAGCTGCAAAACAAGATGGGATTTTTTTACAGACTCTTGTCAGTATACAAGCCCCGGAGGCTAAATCCCTGACAGCACAGTGAAAAACTACAAAGGGCTTTTGGGTTTCCCGAAAAGGCGAAATTCCGCGGGGGATTCCCCACCTGTCATTTCAAACAATAAAATCTAAAATTTTTAACTAAAAGGGGCAGTCCAAAACAAAATTTCCCAAACCCCTTTCTTTTCCCCAAAAACAAAATAACAGGTCTTTGGGGGACTGGAAACCCCACTGGATTGGTTATGGAAAGGGGGCCCCCAAGGCCCCAAGCAGAACAGACCAGGTCATTATATTTTGACTACCCCCCCCCGGGCACTGCAGACTCAACAAACACTTATACAGACTAGGGGAAAATCAAAAGGGTCTCTGCCAGTGTCAGGGGGAGAACAGACACCAAAAGGGATATCCCCGAGGGCTGTCCTCTTCTGTGTGAAACTGGGAAACAACATGTGGCCACACCCAGTCGACCTGAAAAAAAAGCTTTGGGGGAAAACCCGACAGACCTGAAGCTGTCTGCCCAATTTGGGTCGCACAGTAAATTAAACGCATGACCAGAGATCGCTGAAGAAAAAAGAAGAAAAAGGGTACATTGGGGCCTTATCCCCGGGCACATTGGATTTTTTAGCTTTTATATATATATAGACTAAATAAGTTTATAGCTGGCTCTGGTTTTTAGCCAAAAATTTTCGATGTGCATATGGGATACGATTGGACTATAATAAAACCCGGGGGCCCTTTTGTTCAGGGGGTATTTTTTTCAACGCTCCTATCGACCACTTGTTAAACCACTCTTTGTGATTTGTATGTGTCTGAACCTAGGGCGATTGTATGTTGTGCCAGTTGGCCTAAAGTACCAGCACATCGTTTATGTGATGCTGTTTTTTTACTGGGGCCCCCTCCCCAACCGTAGTCGCCTCTTACGACATGCCTTGTAGGTCGGTCACTTCTCATCTGGCTCATGTTTGGCTCCATTGCCACCCCCCGGGCAACAGTCTCGACTGACTGGCTAAAAAACATGGTGGGGCAGGAGAAATCCTTTAACCCCCCCCAACCCCCTTTTCCCCTTACCCCCCTTCCCCACTTCCTTCCCAGTTACAAGGGAGATAAGACCGGCTTTGCACTGAGCCAAAAGGGTCCTTTGCACAGGGACCCATGGTAAAACGGACTATTTTGTTGGAAGGAAAACTGGATGGGGGGAGATGCACAAAACACCTATGCCTATGAAATTTGTGAAACCCCGAACCGGGCTTGTGTAAAATGCAGCATGGTGCCCCTTTACTGCGGGGTTGTGCGACAGTGAACTGCTCCCCCCAAACCCGCCCCGTGAACTCTGTCCACAATTTTGCGGGAACTCCACGGTCTCAAATAATAAAAGATCTATGCCTGACAACCTTTTGGGATAATGTCCAACATAATTCGTCATAATGCCAGTACAACACAATTAGGTACGGCTCGGACGCCGCCTCGGTCAACAAGGTCCACGCACGGTGAAACCCATCGCTTCCCCTATGATAAGTATGTAAAGGGGTTTATTAATATATTGCGAACAACATCTTAGGGCTGCAGAATAAAAAAATTGGCTTGAAAAAACTCTACAACAGAAAAAGTCACATTGCCCTTGTTAAAAGGATCATCTTACCTCAAAAAAAAAGGGGTTAACATCACTTTACCCAATACAAATAATCACAGATGTCCGGGGGTCATAACTGAAAGAAAGGATGTACAGACAGAAGTCCCCAACAGAAACAACAAAAGACACCCAGACCATCCAAGTGTGGTTTGATGTAGTGAGACATACTGTATACAACATCTTTGTCCAAACCCATCCCCCGCCAAACGTTCAGGAACCATGGGCACCCGAACAATTATTAGGAGACTTTAATGCACATACACCAGCTCTAGGTTACAAAGATTACAACAAAGAGGAGAGACATTGAAACCTGTGTAATTCTTAACCTCACGATAATGCAGAGCTCGGAAGCCAATTCAACACTGCTACACAGAGCACATGGTACAATACCAGACCAGATTTTACCATAATCAGCTGACATTATAATGCAACAACTATCACTGTTTTGGGATGATGGGGGGTTTAATTTTGTCCCCGCAACAAACCATGTTAGGTAAAAAGTTCGGGAATTTCAGAAAGCAGACTGGCCGCTCTTCGAGAACCAAAAATAGGCATGGAAAAAATTGACCTCACGGGAAATATCATACTGTCATTGCTAACATATGTTGTAAAATACAACTGCCAAAAGAAGCCATTCCAAATGGGGAAACCCCGAAAATATAAACCATACTGGAACAAAGATCTAGAAAAAGCAGTGATGGATAGAAGAAAAGCAAGGGAAAAAATGAAAAAGAAAAAATCGAGTTAAAAAACCAATTAAATCCTTGCTTAAAATTCCCCTTCAAAAAAGCCAAAAAAGGTCAAAAATTCAAACTTATCTAAAAAAAATGGGCCACAACATGGGTTGAAAAAAAACTGACGGCCCGAAAAAAAAGAAAATCCCGACCCATCAAAAAAAAAATAAACCATCATAGACCAAATAAAAAATGAAATATTCAACAAACACTTTGCTAACGTTAACGAAGCACAAGATGAAAACGGCTGGATAAAATTTTATGGAAAATCTTTAAAAAAAAAAAAAAATGCACCCGTAGCGAATATATTCATTTGAACAAGTTTTTGTCTATGCGAGACGAAAAAGGGAATGAAAAAATAAAACCTCGAAAAACCCCAGGCCCAGATAAAATTAAAAAAATTTAAAAGTTATGCCATATGGGCAAGAGGGCTGGTTGATATTCCAGAACCAACTATAAACTAATCTAGAGTTGGGTGTGATATTGATATCACTTTTTTTTAAAAAAGGATGTTTGTCTGTTTTTACCTATAGCTCGGGAAAATACTGAACAGTTTAGCTGAAATTTACAGAATATGTTTGTTTTTTATGTCAGGATCTACCTGTCATAGTTTGAAATAGGTAATTTACAAGCTGAAGCTTTTTAAAAAATCTTAAAAAAATACACACGCTAATTTCATGAGTTTCTAATCAATTTTCCATTAATGTTTCCGAAGTCTCGGTTACGCATTAAATATAAAAATCGTTTTGCTGAAATTTACAGGATATGTTTATTTTGGATATGTTTGTTTTGATGTCTGTCATAGTTTGAAATAGGTAGCGTTGACATTAATTTTAGAGAAATATCTATTAAAAAAATCGAAAACACGCTCATTTCATCGAGAGTTTCTAAATTGGTTTACACCAACGTTTCCGGAAGTCTACGGTATACGCATTAATATATACACAAGATTCGATGTATGATTCAAGTCAATTTTGCAAACAAGCTGAATATAAAATACGCAATCCAGGTTTGTTTCTTCAAAGAATTCCTACTCATTTCTAATCATGATCATAGATACTGCAAATCATATTTTAAGTTCCATCGATGTTTGTTAGCTATGTTGGCAAAAATTGACCGCTATAGCGACGTGCAATTCTAGATTAGTACAACCATTTCGCAATAGGTGGCGCGCGAGTCGTTTCGACAAATGATTCTTTACAGTTTACCTGATTTTCAAAACATTTTACGCGCAGTTTCTATGCATTTCCTCGTGAGTAGAATTTAATCATGAGTAGAATAGAATTTAATCAAATGCTAATTTTTTTTTATTTATTCCAGCGAAACATCAAAAGTGATATTTAATTCCGTGTGTGAAGACTAACAAGCTGCAGTTATTTCGACCGTGTGTGAAAACGAACAAGCTGCAGTTATTTCGAACTTTCAATTGCCGATCGACGCTCGATAAATTCACACGCTAATTTTCCCCACGCTCTTCACGAATTTTCCACACATTTGCAATTATGCCTCCCAAACGAAAGCTATTGGCCCATCTACACCTAGAGCACGAAAAAGAAAGGCATTACTAGCTTCAGAAACAGATGAGCAACGGAAGCAAGACTGCAAACTGTTCGAGTACGCACTGCTCAAGTCCGTTCGTCTGAAACAGACGAGCAACGGGAAGCAAGACTAGGAACAGATCAGTACGCACTGTTTCAAGTCCGTTCAGCTGAAACAATTGAGCAACGGGAAGCAAGACTGCAAACCGTTCGGATACGCACTACTTTATCCAGACGAACACTGCACGCTGATTTAAATCTAGGTGCATTCCATTACAATACTAATTATGATTACAATCTTCATCCAAATGTGGTTATTGGAAAAATGGATAGATTATGCGTGTATTGCAGTGCTGTCAAATTTAAGAATGAAACACCAGGAATGTGCTGCGCTGGTGGAAAAGTGAAATTGCCAGTATTACATTCACCACCCGAACCATTATCAACGTTGGTAGCAGGTGACACAAGCCAATCGAAACATTTCTTGGCAAACATACGCAAGTACAATTCATGTTTTCAAATGACATCGTTCGGTGCAACAAATATCGTGCGCGAGAATTACATGCCCACATTCAAAGTTCAAGGGCAAATTTATCATCGTGCTGGCTCACTACTACCACTGCCGGACGCAGATTACAAATGTCTTCAAATTTATTTCATGGAAACATGATGAACAAATTGATCAACGTTGTCGATTCAATACGGGTGCAATACGAGAAATAGTCGCTGCGTTACAAACTTTATTCGATCAACACAACGAATTAATTCGATTGTTCAGAACTGCCCTGCAACAATTACCAGCTGATGACTACCGAGTTGTACTTAGAGCAGACAAAACACCTGTTGGTCAACACGAAAGACAGTACAATGCATCAACAATTGATGAAGTGGCGATCGTTATGGTTGGCGAAGAATTTAATTCGCGTGATATAATTCTTCATCGCAGAAGTGGTTCAGCGAGTCTCGAAACTCATCGCCCCTAAGACGGATTACATTATCCGATTTTATTTTGGCAAGGAGAAGATGGATATCATTTCAACATCAAATTGAGAAATCCACAAACAGATGAGGAAACGAATAAGAAAGTTAGTGCTATGAATTATTATTCATATCGATTAATGGTTCGTGAAAACGCTGAAAATCATATCTTGAAATGTCGACAATTGTTCCATCAATTATATTGTCGATATGTATGCGAAAATCGAAACTGAGCGACTCCTCTACATTCGATTAAATCAAACCAAGTTGCGTTCAGAACAGTACATTCATTTACGTGATGCAATTGTTAATGATGGCAATGTGAATCCTAATGAATTGGGAAAATGGTCATACTACCAGCCACATTTACAGGGAGTCCACGGCACATGCATGAATACTTACAAGATGCAATGACATATGTTCGCGCCCATGGCCGTCCAGATTTATTTATCACGTTTACATGCAAATCCTACTTGGAATGAAATTCAAGAACTTTTGTTAGCTGAACAATTATCATCGGATCGTCATGATATTACTGCGCGTGTATTCAAACAAAAATTGAAATCTTTAATGGATTTCATTGTCAAGCATCGTGTTTTTGGAGAGACACACGGTTGGATGTATTCCATCGAATGGCAAAAGAGATTGCCACATGCCCCATTTTGATTTGGTTGATCGAAAAAGTCACACCAGATCAAATTGATCAAGTCATCTCAGCAGAAATACCAGATGTCGACATTGATCCAGACTTATTTGAAGTCGTCACCAAAACCATGATTCATGGTCCATGTGGCTTACTCAACAATAATTCACCTGCATGTCTGATGGAAAATGTCTGATGGAAGCAATATGACAGTTTTTGGAGTGGCAAATATAACTGCATCCATCAATGAAATCGAGCATTATCAACTGGGACGCTACACTAGTAGCAATGAAGCAGTATGGCGCATTCTATCATTTGCAATCCATGAACGACATCCAACAGTTGTTCATTTGGCAGTGCACCTTGAAAATGGACAGCGCGTGTACTTCCCCAACAGAAAATGCACATGCACGAGCATTGTCACCATCGCCAACAACGTTAACTGCATTTTTCTCATTGTGTAGAGATGATATATTTGCAAAGACGCTACTTTACTATGAACTGCCAACATACTACACATGGAATGCAGCAGCGAAAAAGTTTCAACGTCGCAAACAAGGTAAAGCAGTTGAAGGACATTCCAATTTATATTCGACCAACACGTTAGGCCGTTTGTACTGTTCATCAAACAATGCAGAATGCTTTTACTTGCGATTACTGTTAATCAACAAACGTGGACCAACATCCTTCAAAGAATTGAGAACAGTTAACGGTCACGTATGTGCTACTTATCGTGAAGCTTGCAGAAATTAAATCTTCTTGAAAACGATGCACATTGGGACACTTCACTCGCTGATACATCCAATACTGCCCACCACAGCAAATACGCACATTATTTGCAGTAATATTAACAACGTGCTTCCCATCCAATCCAAAAGAACTTTGGAAAAATACAAAGACTACATGAGTGAAGACATCCTACATCGCTTGCGGGCGACGAATCAAAATCCTGACATTCAATTCACACCAAACGTATATAATGAGGCATTGGTTTCGATTGAGGACATATGTTTGGCAATCACTAATAAAGCACTGGTACAATTGGGAATGGCTGCTGTGCCAGAACGATCTGCAAACAACCTTTTCGATTGTGAGTTGGAACGAGAAACACTTTTGATGTCAACAATTGAGTACATTTGTTCAAACGAATCTCCCAAAATTGATTCCAGAACAACGCATAGCATATGACAGAATTATGCATGCAATTACAAGCCAAAACAGTGGATTGTATTTCATAGATGCGCCTGAGGGACAGGCAAAACTTTTCTCATTTCACTTATTTTGGCAACCATACGCAAACTTTTGACTACTTTTTAAGAATATCGGAAAAGTTTTAGTCAAATTAGTTCTGGAAGAGAATATAAAGATTGGGGCAACATGAAGGTTGGGGCAACATGAAGATTGGGGCACCATGAAGGTTGGTGCGACATGAAGATTGGGGCAACATGAAGACTGGGGCAACATGAAGGCTGAACTAACAATTTAGCAGATGATAGAAGATAATGCAAGTGATGATGATGATGTTGTTTATACCTATAGATCTGGAGTCAAAGGCGCATGAGGCGGTGTGCCAGGATTAGTGAGCAGGCACTAATCAATACCCTGTCCCCTACCTCCACGTGGTGACCCTGGGAACAGACTTTGGTTCCGGTTTGACTAATGCGACAGGGATCGGGGAGAACTACTGGTAGTGGTAGCAGTGCAAGTACGAAAAAATAAATGCAGGTCCATACGAACAAACTGTACGAATCTCTGACCGATGTCCAACAAAATATTGCCCAAAAGAAACAGCAGTGAAACGTCTCTGATATAATCCATACTTCCCCGGAGTAAGGGCCGAACACAAATCACCATCTCCGGAGCAGGAGACTCCATACACAGGCTCGATTTTAAGTCAAGGTCCCGCCACAAATTACTAGCTTCTCTGCCGATGGGGAGATTAGTAAACATGAGAGGATGAGAGGTGCATCCAGTGACGAAACGTGTGCCCACATAGGTGAACCCGAAGCCATGAGGAGGGGGACAAACACTGCCAGCTGTGGGGCAAGAATAAATAAGTCAGATGCGTAACGAATAAAAGTCTCCCCTCGTGTCGGTACGAGGGAAGATTGCAGCTGACTCCGCATCGGTGACCAGGTGCAGATACATTTACTGGGCAAGGTTTGCCGAACGCAAAACATAAAGTTGCGTTTTAGTGCATAACGAAACTACCCTCCTTGGGAAAACCGTGCAATATACTGTTGCGATAAAACTAACATATCCGGAAGAACTGAGGTGGATGATGCCTAACGGAACTCCCATCCTTTGGGCAATCGGGCAAGGTACGGCTGCAATAACAACTAACATCCCCGGAAGAACTGGGACGGGTGATAGTGGCGAGCGCAAAATCTCAGTTGCGTTGCTAGCGCCGATTGAAACGCCCCTCTACATTATTTATGCTTGGCCCCAGGCCGGTGTTTTCCCGAGGCTAACTGCAAATTGTCACGTACCGACACGCGTCTGGAAAAGGCTGAGAGTGTTCCTGCTCCGGAACAAACTCAAAAGTGAACGGTAAGTAAGGTCGACAATGTAAAGATCTGACAGGCTGTCTGGATCCAAACATTGGCGAAGGCCGATACTTTGACGGTATTTTTTACGTGTAAGACGCCGTCCGAGGGCAAGTTTATAGCCCCGTGAATTTCTAATCCGGAACGACCTCACAGTAAGTAAGGGCATAACAGCGTAACTCACTGTCTTGGCGTATATCACAAAGCACAAATATACGGCAAAGCTGATCGAAAAGGCGTAGATCCGGGCGAACATAGTCGGCAGAAAGGATCGTACCTAGGAAAGCTCACCCCAGTAAATCAAAGCTGGCTGAAACCAGATGGGCGAGCCTAGACACCATGGGCGACAATCGACCTGACGTCGATCACCCCGTTCTTGTCAAAGGATCAATTATATATCACAATAAGAATGTTCGGTAGAAGAAGAAAATACATATAGATATGTGCATCGTGATGGGGTCAGAGAGAGAGAGTGTGTGTGTGAGAGAGAGAGTGTGTGCGTGTGCAAGAGAGAGAGAGAGAGAGAGAGAGAGAGAGATCAATTGTTAACATGCCATTAAACTTGAGGTTTGGCTGTTGCTGCCTTAGCATGTGTGACAACCATGTTCTGTTGCTGACTTATCATGTCTGACAACCATGTTCTGGTCCAGTTTCTCTTGCAACCCTTTGTTTATCTACACGGGGCAAACGTTCTCATCACTGGACGTAATGTACCTCACAGGTGGATGACCTCACATTTGCTTTAACAGGTACATTTAAGCAACAGGTAAATTTAAACACAGCAACAGGTAAATTTAAACACAGCAACAGGTAAATTTAAACACAGCAACAGGTACATTTAAACACAACAACAGGTACATTTAAACACAACAACAGGTACATTTAAACACAACAACAGGTACATTTAAACACAGCAACAGGTACATTTAAACACAACAGCAGGGGCTCAAATTTTCTTAAAACATTTTTGAGTACAATTAAATTGAAAATTGTTTATTTCATTAATAAAGAGATTTGTGTCACACAGGAGAACAAACAGACAACATGGACAATGTACTACACAGGGTAACAGAAAAATAACATGGACAATGTGTCACCCAGGGCAACAAACAGACAACATGGACAATGTATTACACAGGGTAACAAACAGACAACATGGGCAATGTATTACACAGGGTAACAAACAGACAAGATGGACAATGTATTACACAGGGTAACAAACAGACAACATGGACAATGTGTCATGCAATTGCCAGGTAATATCGTCTGTGTACACATAAATTGCCAGGTAATATCGTCTGTGTACACATACATTGCCAGGTAATATAGTCTGTGTATACATACAGCTTGCCAGGTAATATAGTCTGTACACACAGCTTGCCAAGTAATATAGTCTGTGTACACACATAGCTTGCCAGGTAATATAGTATGTGTACACATACAGCTTGTCAGATAATATAGTCTGTGTACACACATAGCTTGCCAGGTAATATAGTCTGTATACACACATAGCTTGCCAGGTAATATAGTCTGTGTACACACATAGCTTGCCAGATAATATAGTCTGTGTACACACATAGCTTGCCAGGTAATATAGTCTGTGTACACACATAGCTTGCCAGATAATATAGTCTGTGTACACACATAGCTTATAATATATCAATATAAGATATAGATATAAGGGAAGACTGCAGTTAAACTATATATATCTAACAAGATATCGATATAAGGGAAGACTGCAGTAAAACTATATATATCTAACAAGATATCAATATAAGGGAAGACTGCAGTAAAACTATATATTTAACAAGATATCAATATAAGGGAGGACTGCAGTAAAACTATATATAACAAGATATCGATATAAGGGAAGACTGCAGTAAAACTATATATCTAACAAGATATCGATATAAGGGAAGTTATTGGTTATTGGTTACTAAACTGACGTCATTGCACTCGGGCAGACCCATAGGTGCTCAGTCTCCCCCAACAGATATCGAAGAGTATGCATACTGATAGTTCCTGTGGCTCGCTGATTAAACACACCTCTCACTCTGCCTCTCAGGCATTCAGTTCGACTTGAACAACGGGTAACTCAAACTGCTTAAATCGCTTGATCGATTCAACATCGATTTTAGTGTCTTCATCCAACAGAGAGTCGCGAAGAGACCGAAGAATATCCCCTTATCCATCTTCAACTCCCAACAATCGATGCTGTTGATGCAAGCCTCTCCGCTCTCTCATTACCGTAAACACCCGCATGCCCAGGACAGTATATCCACGTAAGCCGCTGGAGGTTAGAAACTTCTATAGACGACATCCACTCATATCGAAACCTGCCCTTCTGGATCTTGTGAAGCATCGACTGAGAGTCAGATACAACAACTGCCCCAGTAAATGAAGTCCCAGAAATCCAATGGAGGGCAGCAGTAACGGCCTCAACCTCTATCCTCATACTAGAAGTAGTTGTCCTGTATGCCCCACTTCGCTCTGCAACAACCCTACCATGCGCATTAGCCAAGAAACCCCACCCGGATTTCTCACCACTTTGAACCGACCCATCGGTATATACAACAACATCATCATCCCTTGCATTATCTTCTATCAGCTGCTTAACTGCGAGATTAGCCTTCATGTTGCCCCAATCTCTACATTCTCTTCCAAGAGTAATGATAACGTTGAGATAGTTCATCATGCTACCATCTGTTGCGATCCATTCTTCCCCTTTTGGTAGAGTCGCAACCGTAGTCACATGGCCAATTGTTCTCTCAGCCTGGGCCATCCACGACATGCCACGCTTGATTCTCGTGCCCTTAACATCATTAGTGTTCTTGTGTAGTGGATGTCTCTTATCCGAAGTAACCCGCATATATGCCTTGGTTTGGGCGATTGCATGACGGGTGCGTAGTGACAGAATGCCAAGCATATATCTCATCTTCACAATGGGGGTATCTCTAGTGCAGCCCAGAACTATAGGCATACCTTCATTCTGAACCCGTTCGAGTCGTTCACATTGTGATCTTGATATCGTAAGAATTCCGAGTCCGTAATCTACCACTGACATTACCAGTTGATCGAACAAAATGGCAAGTAGTCTCTGCTCACGGTGTGCGGCCACCATAACTTTGAGAGCCGCAAGACCACGCTTGCACCGTTGTATCGTCTGTTCAATATGGTGTTTGAAAGATAGACTACGATCAAAGGTTATTCCAAGATAGGGCAGCCTGTCTCTGCGCTCGATGGTATGTTAATCAAAGATTACACAGGGTAGCTCAGCCTTGACGATGTGATTATTTAACGAGCACCACAACATACACGCTTTTTCAGGATTGACCTGAGAGCGAGACTTCTACATCAACCCGAGATGGTACGCAATGTTTTCTGAATGTAGTCAACCATCTCTCGTCTATCTGACCCAGTCCTATATATTAAGATATCGTCTGCAAATGTCAATGTCCGACCCAATCCGGTTGGCTGAATTTTAGCAACATTTGCTGTGTAAATATTAAACAACACGGGTGATAGAGGAGAACCCTGGGGTAATTCCGGACATATACGTGCAGGATCCGATGTCCATGTTCCTAAACGGAGTGCAACCGTCCTCTCCATTAAAGAAGCAGCTATCCAGTTCACCAGCCAGTGGCGTCACTGGGGTTGGTGTCACCCAGTGCGGTAAACTCTTGGTGTCACCCCTCTAGACTTTCACCATGGTCTTCTTCCGAGTGTTCCTGTACCATATATAATCGCATATAGTAATGTTTGTAAAATAAGTCAAAAAGTTAATAAGGACATAAGAAAGAAAACAAATTGAACAATATAACTTCAATACTTCAGGTAAAACATAAATAAAGAACTTCGACAAACTCGGACAAAGTTAAATTTCTGTTATTTAAAAGTTTCCCTTCCTGGTCTTCAAAGCAACCTGTCAATCACATCATCAAAATCAATATCTTTCACCATATCACTTTCAATTGACAATATAGCCAGATCAGAAAGTCTTGACTGTCCCATGGTTGATCGCAAATAGTTCTTTATAAGTTTCAGTTTTGAAAAGCTCCTCTCACATGAACACAGATCGTAAAAAATAGTTGTAGGCTTAGTGAGAGTATTGGGAGAGATTCAAGGAAATCCCAGTCAACTATGAATTTTAAAATATCAAATATTGACCAGTCTTTGGCTTTGTGGATATCAATATCTGCTGCCTTCAGGTGTCTTCTCAGCCTTGGTATTTCTTTTAAAAGCTCTACTCCGGATAGCTCATCATAGAAAGTGGTCAATTTTGGAACTGACACCAGCAACTCTTCTTCAGTTGCTGATAGAAGACTCTTGGCTTGAACAGCCTCAAACATATTTGCTACTTCCTTGATCGCTGTTGATCTGGTCTGGAGTTCAGAATGAAAAAGATCAATACACTCCAGCATCGCCCTATTGTTTTCTTCTTGCATAGTGAGTCCAGCCTCTCTGAGTTGTTCCCCTGCCATTCTCTTCTTGAACCTTAATCTTATCTCTACTGTTATTCCATATTGGTCTGCTTTTAAAAGTGCCTGTTCAATTGCATGCTCCACTAAGTGACTGCGCTTCTCCTGCAGAAAAGTCTTAATGCCTCTAACTTGGTCACTACTTTGTCAAGAGTTAGCTTTAGTCTGCAGATACTGCTGTGTCAAATTAACTTCCTCAAGTACAGCAGCCCAAAAGTAAAGGTAGCACAGAAACGTGAAATCACAGACAGCAGGTAAAAGACCTTGTGCTGCACCTCTTGTTTCCACATTTTCACGAGGATCACATAGAGCTTCAATCGCTGCCACACATTCATCAAACTTATCTTTCACCGGTTTAACAGCAGCATGATGTGCACTCCAGCGTGTTGTTGATAACCTTTTAACCGACATTGCAGTGTGTTCAATTAAAACATCCCATCGATGGGTGGAAGCAGCAAAGAAGGAATACATTCTCTCAAGAGTTCCAAAAAATGTTACACATAAAGCATTTTCAGCAAAAGAGTGTTGACCACACAAGTTAAGCGAATGGTCCACGCATCCGTTAAATATAGCTTTCTTATTCTTTCTTTTCAGAATGGCTTGAACACCTCCATGAATTCCAGACATTGTGGCAGCATTATCATAACCTTGAGCTCTGCACATCATTATGTCAAGTCCATCACTTTCTAGATTTTTTAAATGTCTGAACTGAGGTCATCAGCTTTTTTCCCCTTTAAATGGAAAAATCCTAGAAACACTTCTCTCACTTCAACTTCCCCATTGTGGATTTTCACATATCTGATCACCTCAGACATCTGGTCAGTGTGTGATATGTCAGGTGTGCTGTCGAACATAATTCCAAAATACCTTGCAGCCTTTATATAATTTACAAGAATTTCCTTGACATGATTTGCCAGAACAGTTATAAATTCATTCTGAGTTTCTGGTGAAAGATAAGATGTGATGCTTTTACTGTTACAGATGTAGTTCGCTTTAATCTCATTAGGTGCTCTTTCAGCACAGGGTCATATTTAGAAAGCATCTCAACCATCTCAAGAAAGTGTCCTTTATTCAACGAAGATGCATCTTCCTTATGGCCACGAAATGCCAGATTTTGCTTAGCAATAAACAATGTGATATCAAGCAACCTGTGCAAGATATCCCTCCATTTCTTTTTAACCCTATCCATTACAGCAACACTGTCGGCATCAATTGTTTTGTGCAGCTTAAGGCCTGCTGCCAATGTTTTCCATTTTTCAAGGCAACCTAGATGGTCATCCGATATCTCATGATTATGTAATTTTGGGCTCAGCTTCCACCACTGCTGAAACCCAGTGACAAATTTTGATGTTTGTTCTGTTACATTAACAGCAAAGAGTCTGCAGCAAAAGCAGTATAATTTCTCACTGAAGAGCGAGTAAACCATCCATGACCGCAGTATTTTCTCACCATTTGGCATCGTCTTGTAGAACCATTCTTTTGACAGCTGGCGCACATCTCCTTTAGTCTTTGCACCTTGCCTTGTCACAGTACTGAAAGGCCCATCCTTGTTCTGAAAAGAACAACTTCCTCTTTTGATAATTTCAACCCGAAAATAATCTGGAACTGGTGCATTCCAGAAAGAAGCATCAGATAAAATATTCCAATTTTTTTCATCCACTTGACTCATCACATTTACAGTATCATGACGAGAATCATTTTCAGCATGCATTTCTGTTTCAACTTCATCCACTGCTATTTCATCATGTATTTCTGCATCAATCTCTTCCATTTCTGGTTCTAGTTGCTCTTTTGAAGAATGCATGCTGTCAGTATGGAAGGAATCCGTATCAATTGTAGATTGAGGAAGAACGTCTTTTGATGAACCTTGGCCATCACTTGGTCTCTTGACATATTGAAGCATGAATCCAGGTAGTGATTTGAGTGATTGACATCTTCTCTTCTTTGCTTTTCGCTGCTCGCATCCACTATGCCTCTTTGATTTGTGCACTCCATGTGGCATGATGGAATATTCTTAAATAATAAATATATAATAAATTAGGGACTTAAAAATATACAACTAAACAAAAAGATATAATATAAATATATAAAATCTGTATAAATAATTATAATCCAAATATTTATTCATAATTTAATAAATATAGTTATTTATTTTTCTATTTCCATTTGTTTAATTAAAAATTTAATTAAAAATTAAAAATATATTTTTCAGACAGATAGAAAAACGTGTGTATGCTGAATTATTAATTTATTGTAGTAGTAAACTACTAGTATACTATAGTATAGTAATACTAACTTTTTTGAGTGGAAGCCTGCCGCTGTTTTTCTCCTTTAAAATTTATGTCCTGTCCTAATTACTTTACTTTAAAATATGTATATGTTAGTGTTATTGATATATGTTAGTGATATTGATAACATTTCGCAAAAATAATTATTTACATAAAAAACGAACCTGTAAACAACGTCTGTAATTTTCTGCAACCACGTGACTCCACACGTCATTAATTAGCGCGTTTGCAAATGACCCACGATTCTACTCCGACTCCGAGCAGCTCTGAATCTTATTCATTTAAGCACCAGACGTTCTGCATGGTGACACCCCGTGCCTGCATGTATTTAACAATGAACGGTTATGAAACCCGACTAGACAGAGCTATGTCTGCTTTGTCAAATTTGCAATTTTTTATTTTGGTGTCACCCCTTGATGGTGTCACCCGGTGCGGCCTGCACCCCCCTAGTGACGCCCGTGTCACCAGCTAATATTAATTTCACATTTAATCAAAGAGCGCACCATTATTGAAAAATTCACCTTGTTATAAGCATCCTCCAAGACGATGGCCACAGCAACAGTCTCTTGCTTGGATTGGAAGCCTTCATAAACATCATATGCAAACGTGCCAGCATTGTCCCATGTCCCTTTCATTGGCCGGTAGCTACCCAAAGTGTCAGGAAGGATGTGGTCATTCTCCAAGTGACACATTACCTTTCTGGCCACTAAACATCATATGCAAACGTGCCAGCATTGTCCCATGTCCCTTTCATTGGCCGGTAGCTACCCAAAGTGTCAGGGAGGATGTGGTCATTCTCCAATGACACATTACCTTTCTGGCCACTATCTTCTCTAGTAATTTGCCATATACATTTTGCAAGGTGAGTATGCGGTAGCTGCTGAGCAGTTTAGGATCCTTCCCATGTTTGTGGAGCGGTCGTAAATAACTATGAAGCCAATCCTCGGGTACCACAGCATTCTGTACACTTTATTAAAATCCATCACAACTGCATTAATAACAGTCTCGTCCAGCTGTTTGATGTGATGATATTGAACACCATCAGGCCCTGGAGCGGTGCTGTGGCTTGCCTTGAGTGCATTAACAACATCCTCCTTTGTTATTAAGTCAATGTAAGGTTCTCCAGAGCTAGTAATGTCACGAAGAGCACTTATGACGGTCAGTTTTATCACCTTTTTCTGTCTGTTCCACGAAACGATGAAGGAACCCCTGCCCCTTTTCTGCATCTGTTGTCAAGACGGATCCTGACGAGTCACGTAAAGTAGGAAAAGACAGGCTGGTATTCCTCCTGTTCATTTTGCGATGAAACTGCCAGAATTGATATAGAGACTTGTCGCCACAGACTTGCGTTATGAAAGTCTCCCATAACCCACTCTTTGCCTCACTAGCCAATACTTTGAAATCGCCAGTGGCTTTGTGGCGAATAACATACTTTTCAGCCACATCACACATATTTCGAGGTCGCTTCTTTCGGGCTTTCTGCCATGACTTTGTAGCAGCCTCTTTGCCAGCCTATGCTTTTCAACATTTTCATTCCACCAAGGTGGTTGCAGGAAAGGAGTCCTAGCAGTCTTCTTTCTGGCAGTCTGTCGCAGTATACGTAATGGGTTTTCGTGATCAGAGTAGCATGGCGTGTACTGAAAGACAGATTTGAGTCTTCTGTGTGGCAAATTATTGGCCTTATTAAGAAGAACAACGCATGGGAGATGATCACGATCTTGAGCCCCAAGAACATTCCATCGAACAAATGTAGCATCAGTTGTGGAGATCAGTGCCAGATCAATGACACCATCAGTGTCCTCAGGTCAAGAAGCTAACCGAGTTGGGCGGCCGTCATTCAATATCGTCAAGTCAGAGTTTAGTAGAGCAGAACTCAAAGCGATGCCCTATCTATTCTCGGTAGCGTTGCCCCACTCCTTTGATCGTGCATTGAAATCCCTTGCTATAAGAAACTTTGTGCGTGGTACATCTGAGAGCTTCTCAAGGAAATCCCAGTTATCTGCAATATAGAGTTTGTCCACATGGGCGTACACATTATAGATTCGCCATACCTGATCACGAATTGTTAATTGAATTCCTTGCAATTTCACACCCTCGGGTAAGAAGTCATGTGTGTCAAGGCAGTTGTGGGGAAGGTCATGTTTCACATAGCCTGACCTCGTCCTACTCCGGGTTCACTGGGAGTGAAATAACATTTGAATCCTGGGCACTCAAGGGCTTTATCCTGCTGCAAGTTGGTTTCTTGAATCATGAAAATGTCGAAGTCATAGACTAGCTTCTGTAGAATTGGTCCTCTCTGTTTTGCACTTTGACAATTCTAGTAGCCGATGCGTAGATATTTCAGAGCAAGTCGGTCTGTCTTTCTTCTAAACCGTCTCTGTCCAGCTCGTCTCTTACGTCCATTTCTCTCCTCTACCTCTTCTTTTGTATGCATATTTTCTTGTCTGATCTGCTGAGGACCAGTCAACGGTGCACGAACCCCGTAGCACCGGCTGGAGCATGTAACATTATAATTGGTGAAAACGTATAAATCACAAAATAATAGAACGCCGTATTTTGTTCAGCTTCTTGCCGACGATGTAGGAGAACAAACTAAATGATAAAAATTAACCAACTGTAAAAAATATAACTATGAATAAAAGTAACTATAAAGAACATGAAATGATAAATTAAAATATAACTCAAACAGAATATTGAATCTTTTTTTAACTCAGTTGTCGTTGTGCATCAGAAGGTCATTGCTGTGTATTCAACGTCA
Source organism: Arion vulgaris (assembly GCA_020796225.1). Classification (NCBI taxonomy): domain Eukaryota; kingdom Metazoa; phylum Mollusca; class Gastropoda; order Stylommatophora; family Arionidae; genus Arion; species Arion vulgaris. The sequence goes on from CM036768.1 coordinate 25,626,278, forward strand.
TGGATTCATGCAGTTTTCAGCGAGATGATATATGCCATGCGTTGTTGAACTTGTGTACAGTCAAAATGATACCATATGCTATGTAACGACAACTGAGGATGTTCGAGATATAAGGGAAGACTACAGTAAAACTATTTTATTTAAAGACACAAAGAAGGGTCGGAGAAGACTATTATGGAATAAGGCATCTTAGCAATGATGTAAAGATGGATTCAGAATGTAACTGATGATTTGAGCATGATAGCTGCAGAGGTGGGTATGTGATGATATTACATATTCCTTATTGATGCCATTATTACATATTAATTATTACATATTCATCATTACATATTTATTGTTGATGTCATCATTACATATTCATCATTACTTATTCATTATTACATATCCATCATTATATATTCATTATTGATGTCATGTTGAAAGAATATTAAAATGACAATGGATGTTTATTATTTGATATTATGTCATAATATGTCTCTTCTTACGTTCAAGATTCTCTAATCAGCTCTTGAGTGTACAACGTAATCGTCTGTCACTAAGAGAGAGCGAATGCTAACAAAATTCAAATTGAAATAATGTTTGCTGTACTGAAAAGTGCAAACATGAAAAAATGAGCTTCCCAAGACTTTTTACAAAATCATTCTCAATAGAAACAAAGGAACAGTGGATACAACACTGAGATCAATAGAAACAAAGGAACAGTGGATACAACACTAATATCAATAGAATCAAAGGAACAGTGGATACAACACTGAGATCAGTAGAAACAAAGGAACAGTGGATACAACACTGAGATAAATAGAAACAAAGGAACAGTGGATACAACACTGAGATCAGTAGAAACAAAGGAACAGTGGATACAACACTGAGAACAATAGAATTAAAGGAACAGTGGATACAACACTAAGAGAGAAATCTACAGGTCTTAGATTTGGGAGAAGCTGCTTAGACAACATTACTGTAAGACTAATCTTGGAGGTTTGAAAATAAATGTTTCAGAAGAATGCAGCAAATCTTCTGTCCAAATACGATAGCAAATATATAGAGAGAGCTTTTCACACTTTATTTACTATACTTTATTGAAGAATATTATTTCAATAATAACGATGTGTTGGGCATATATGCCAGTAGGGACATTGACTAGGATAGCTCTTCGATGGGCATCAGATGAGAAAACTTTATCTGGGTTGTGCGTCTGCAAGCCGTGCCTCCTCGTTTTGAAAATAACCGAACGAGCGAGCCAGTAAGCGAGAGCAGTTCCCCAGTGTCGATAACCAATTAGTGCATAGTCTCTAACGGCTGAGCGTGCCTCTCCGCTTCTTCAAGCGACGAAGCGAACGATGCTCCCAGCGAATAAGGGACAAGGTAGCGTCTGTAATTAAGAATCGCTCGCTCACTCTTACTGGTGGTGTGTGTGTGTCCGAATATCGAAGTTGTTCGGTTGTGATGTGATACAGTCAGTCTAAAATTTTAAAAGCTCGACGATAGTCTCGTTAAAAGGCCCTTCTCTCGTAACGAGCTTTTGGGTCCGCAGGTAGAAATATGGTGTCGTTTTTTGCTTGGCGAGGCGCAGTCTTGCCAGCAAAACGGTGGAAAGCGAGCGCTCGGTCGTTTCGCTTCATTTTCGCCGGGGACGTCGGGATCTGCTCTGCACAGAGCGCTGTCTCCCTACCCCAAGCATTGTCGGTCCAGTCACGTCCATGACAGCTATCTGGTTGATCCTACCAGTAGTCATATGCTTGTCTCAAAGATTAAGCCATGCATGTTCACTGTCTCAAGGTGAAACCGCGAATGGCTCATTAAATCAGTCGAGATTCCTTAGATGACACGATCCCAGAGTACAAGCGTCCGTGAACAAAATAGTGGTGGAAGTGCAAACACGGAAAAGCCATGGGCCGGAAATCTCTGAACAACACACACATTTCCTGGCCGAAGTCCGATAAAATATGCCCCAAAAGCCGAGACATGAAGTGAAACTCGGCGCAATGTCCACGTTAATATTTTGGTCGTATCAGCTTCCCAGCAGATGAGAAAGGCTGCATGCGAAGGGAGAGGTGCATTCTGAGCAGCGAAACTCGGAGCCATGAGCGCAAAATGGGCAGCGTGCCGTGGCACTCCTGATGCACGGTAAATGTGGTACATCAGGTGACGGTGGCACAAGGGAAGATTGCGATACAATTCCACATATGTGGCCGAGTGCGGATTAAGATACTGGGTAAAGTTGGCCGAGCGAAAAACCCAAAGTGGCGTTCTAGCGCCTTACGAAACTGCCCTCCCTGAGACAGCCGGACAGTGTACGATTGTTCACGCAATTAACATCCCCGAAAATAGCAGGACGGGTGATGAACGGCGAGTGCAAAACCTAAAGTTGCGTAAATAGCGCCGAATGAAACGACCCATACATTACGATGTGCGGGGCCCCAGCCCAGGGTTTGCCGGATCAAAGGAAATGACAGAGCCAATGCAAATTGCCTAGTGTCGACCCGAGCGTTCATAAAGCGTCCCAGGACTCTGTTCTCTTCGTAGGGAACCATGTTCTGTTTCTGACTTAGCATGTGTGACAACCATGTTCTGTTACTGACTTAGCATGTGTGATAACCATGTTCTGTTGCTGACTTAGCATGTGTGACAACCATGTTCTGGTCCAGTTTCTCTTGCAACCCTTTGTTTATCTACACGGAGCAAACGTTCTCATCACTGGACGTCATGTACCTGACAGGTGGATGGCCTCACGCTTGCTTTAACAGGTAAATTTAAACACAGCAACAGGTAAATTTAAACACAGCAACAGGTACATTTAAACACAGCAACAGGTACATTTAAACACAGCAACAGGTAAATTTAACACACAAAGGTACATTAACAGTCCATAAAGCGTCCCAGGACTCTGTTCTCTTCGTAGGGAACCACTGCTGTCTTGTAGTTTTGGTTGGGGACAATCAAAGGGTAGCGAGTAAACGTTCCTAAACTGGACGGTAGGCAAACCAAGCAGTCCATTAACAAAACAGGAAAAGCTGGGCGGATGATGCTCATCAGCCCGGGAGGGCAGGTCATCTAAGGGTCGCTGCCCTGAAAGAAAATAGCAACCCGCTGCCTTGTAGGTTCTGGCTGGGGACAGTCAAATGCTAACGGAGAGCGAACCCAGTAAACATTGGTTGAAACATTGGTACACACGGTCGAAAGACAAGCAACTGAGTTTCAATTGGCACTGAAAGTTGTGATGTAGCCACCCATGCTAAGGCTGCATGGACCAAATTTTATCATGAATATTTTTAATACAGAATCTCACGGATCGCAGATAGAGAGAGATGAGAAGAGAAGGTCTAGATGTTAAACGGAAACATAAAGATGGAAAGATAATTGAGAAATGTTAGCCTGACGAGGGGAGACAATAGCACAGTGGCAGAATGGTGCAACACTAGAAATCATTTGTGGAAGACTTATGTCTCATACGGGACATGAAGAGGATATCGATCAAATCTTGGAGGAACATATTGAGAAGCAACTTGTTGATCCTAAATTTCATCGATTTCAATAAGGTTTTTGATAGTCGTCACAGAATCTCCTTGTGAAGAAATATTCTGAAATGCTATGAATACCAGCTAAATAAAACATTATCAAAAGCTTGTATGATGGTTCACAGTGTGCAGTCAGCACTGATGATGACCAAAGTGACTGGTTTATGGTTGAAACCGGAGTAAGGCAAGGTTGTATTTTATCTCTCTCGTTGTTCGAAGTAACTATTGACTGGGTGATGAAAAAAATGTTGCAGGAGCAAAACTGGCATCAATTGGGTAGAAAATAGTCAATTAGAAGATTTTGCAGATGATATTGCCTTGTTAAGTAAAAACAACCAAGACGTGCAAAGAAAAACAGACAACTTGTCATCTATAGCATCAAAAGTTGGACTGAATATCACCTATAAGAAAACAAATATAATGAAGACACCTATGGCAAGTAATGCAGATATCACCCTGGAATCTAAAATGATAAAAATAACAGAGCAGTTCACCTAGTTAGGTAGCAATTTTGATTGCACAGGAAATGTTTAAAAGAAATTATGATACGAATTGGCAAAGCAACATCAGCTTTTAAAAGTCTAAATAAAACATGGAATTGCAAGTTATATAGTTTTAAAACTAAATTAGAATTTTCAATTCAAATGTTGTATCAATCCTAACATATGCCAGCGAGAGTTGAGAAATGACTAAAGATATAGAATATATTTTTTATTAATATTATGAATATATTATTTGAACATAAAATAGAAAGAATTCAGGAGAAGTGATGAAATCAGAGAAATGTCTGGTCAGCCACTAGTAACAACTGTATAAGAGAAGATGGAGATATGTTGGGCATACTCTGAGAAGAAATGTCTGGTCAACCACTAGTAACAACTGTTATAAGAAAGAGAAGATGGAAATATGTTGGGCATGTGCAGAAGAAATGATGAAAGAGTACCAAAGCAGGCATTGCAGTGTGAGACAAAAGGTTCAAGTAAGAAAGGACGTCCTAGAGAAACTCTGAAACAAACTTTCTTGAGAGAGGCAAGAAATATTAGACTAAAACTGATGATTAAACTCTAATTTTGCAAGAGGCAGAGATTATTAGAACTCTAATTGTGCTTGGGGCATAGATTATTAGAACTCTAATTGTGCTTGAAGAAGAGATTATTAGAACTCTAATTGTGCTTGGGGCAGAGATTATTAGAACTCTAATTGTGCTTGAAGCAGAGATTATTAGAACTCTAATTGTGCTTGGGGCAGAGATTATTAGAACTCAAATTGTGCTTGGGGCAGAGATGATTAGAACAATCCATATGTACTTTGATTCAATCCTGTAATAAAGTTGTAATAAAATTGGAATTGGCAAAGCAACATCAGCTTTTAAAAGTCTAAATAAAATATGGAACTGCAAGTTATATAGTATTAAAACTAAATTACGAATTTTCAATTCAAATGTTGTATCAATCCTAACATATGCCAGCGAGAGTTGGAAAATGACTAAAGATATAGAAAGCAAGTTGAATGCATTTGAAAATAGATGTCTGCGAAAAATAATGAATATAAAATGGAATGAATTCAGGAGAAGTGATGAAATCAGAGACATGTCTGGTCAACCACTAGTGACAACTGTTATAAGAAAGAGAAGATGGAGATATGTTGGGCACACCTTGAGGAGAAATGATCAACGAATATCAAAGCAGGCATTGAAGTGGGATGAAAGGGTTCAAGAAAGAGAGGTCGACCTAAGGAGACCCTAAAGCAAACTTTGCTGAGAGAGGCAGGAAATATCGGTCTCAGTTCCATGGAGGAGATTGAGCGAGTTGCCCAGGATAGAGCGGTATGGAGAAATTACTTGCAGGCCCTATGTAACGTATAACGGTACGAGAGGAATTATTATATTATTAATTGAGCTTCGGGCAGAGATGATTAGAATAATCCATATGTACTTTGATTCAATCCTGTAATAAAATTGCTACCACTGTGATGATGGTAGTCGAATCCACCATTTTTCCCAAGTATAAAAACTGGAGCTCCACTAGAACCTGGACATGTTGGTGTTGTGTATGCATACTGTGTCCAGTCTGGGTCATCTGTAAGGATGTTCCGTTCCTTAAACTCACCGATGCTGACATTTTTACAGCAGCCATGGGGGTGTGACACAATAACTGTCAGTTTGTGAGCAGTTTCTTCAGCATTAAACCATTCAACATAATATTTCTCTCGAACTTTCTTCACAAGATTTTCATATTCTTCCACTAAGTGGTGTAGCTTTTGTACAAGAGACATGTCGTGAGTGTAGCCAAACATCCAACATCGGTCCTCGTTCAAGCAAATCTCCACTCGTTTGAGACCGCTAATTTTCTTTACTTCTTCAATATCATCATCTTCATCATCAAAAAAAAAATAACAGCTGGTATTTTCAGCCTCGATGTCATCATGGACAACATGGGCTGCTGTCAGAATGAATATTTTTCCGAAGCATGTCTTTGGGGTACCAGAACTCAAGCATTCTTGACATTGACATTTATTCTGGTCTTCTTCTGTATACTTGAAAGCAGCACTAACATGTCCACTACCACTGATAGCACAACCTTGATTCATGGTCTCTTGTCGATTCAGAGGAGGATAAGGAGGGGCTGGTCTTTTGCTGCTGATCTTGCAGACTTTCAAACAGACTGTCAAGGATGATAGATATTGTATGAGGTCTACGATGAGATCATTACGATACTTTTCTGGAAGATGTTGCTTGCCAAACTCAAGTACAGGTATAAAATCTATGTGACCTGGGTGTTTTGAGCATTTTTTCTTGCGGTGTTGCAGATTACCATCTCCCTCCAAGCTGACCTCCACTTCGTACATGTCTAAATGGAAGATTGGACATTAATATGTAGTTAGTGATCAATATTAATATCCACACACATGGGAGTACAACGTCCACACAAATGGGAGTCTAATATCCACACACATGTGGGTAAAACATCCACACAATACGGGTACAGTATACACACACATTGAACTGCAACATCCACACACACGTGGGTACCATATTCACACACATTTGGATACAACATCCACACACATGTGGGTAAAATATACACACACATGAGGGTACAATATCCACACACATGAGGGTACAACATCCACACACATGAGGGTACAACATCCACACACATGAGGGTACAACATCCACACACATGAGGTTACAATATCCAAACACATGAGGGTACAACATCCACACACATGCGGGTAAAATATCAACACCTATGTGGGTATACTAGACACACATGTTCCGTGATAATGACCATGACCTTGTCTTATCTACATTTCTATAATGGACACATGTAACATAACATGAACATGTTAGTTATGTTTGTACCTGTAATATTTGTACCTGTATGTTTGTACCTGATATTTTACCTGTAATATTTTGTACCTGTAATGTTTGTACATGCAATGTTTGTACCTGTAATGTTTGTATCTGTAATGGTTTTAACTGTAATGCTTGTACTTGTAATGCTTTTACCTGAATGATTTACCTGTATTGTTGTACCTGTAATGCATGTACCTGTAATGGCTGTACCTGTAATGCATGTACCTATAATGATTGTACCTGTAATGTGTGTACTTGTAATGTTTGTACCTGTAATGCTTGTACCTGTAATGTTTGTACCTGTAATGTTTTTACCTGTAATGCTTGTACCTGTAATGATTGTACCTGTAATGTTTGTACCTGTAATGTTTTACCTGTAATGTTGTACCTGTAATGTTTTACCTGTAATGCTTGTACCTGTAATGTTTGTACCTGTAATGTATGTACCTGTAATGTTTGCACCTATGATGTTTGTACCTGTAATGTCTGCGCTTCTAATGTTTGTATCTGTAATGTTTGTACCTGTAGTGTATGTACCTGTAGTGTGTGTACCTGTGATGTTTGTACCTGTAATGTCTGCGCTTCTAATGTTTGTATCTGTAACGTATGTACCTGTAAGGACACCAATAATCAGAAATACCTGTAGTGTTGTGAAGATTTGGTGGTGCATATCGCATGCGAGGAGAACGTCCATGCAGCCTGTGAGGCGTTTCTGCTTGCCTTAGCTCTGATACAGGTCTCATCATTAATCCACTTCTAAGTTCAGAGAAGTATGCCGGACTCACACTTCTGCCTGGATTTATAGTTCTAGAATCTGTGCTTTCTGCTAGATAATACAAAATAAATGAATGTATTACTTCTCTTTGTTCTCTTTCAATGTATTACTTTCTCTCTAGTGTTACATATTCTCTCCTTCTCTCCAAGTATTACATCTCTCTACTTCTCTCCCTAGTGGTACATATCTCTCTCCTTCTCTCTCCAAGTATTACATCTCTCTACTTCTCTCTCCTAGTATTACTTCTCTCTCTCCTAATATTACATCTGTCTCTCCTTCTCTCTCAAGTATTACACTCTCTACTTCTCTCTCCTAATATTACATCTCTCTCCTTCTCTCTCCATGTATTACATCTCTCTCTACTCTCTCCTAGTATTACTTCTCTCTCCTAGTATTACTTCTCTCTCCTAGTATTACTTCTCTCTCCTAGTATTACATCTCTCTCTCATAGTATTACTTCTCTCTCTCCTAGTATTACATCTCTATCTCCAAGTATTACATCTCTATCTCCAAATATTACTTTCTCTCTCCTAGTATTACTTTCTCTCCTAGTATTACTTCTCTCCTAGTATTACTTTCTCCTAGTATTACTTCTCTCATTCTCTCTCCTAGTATTACTTTTCTCTCTTCTTCTCTCTCCTAGTATTACTTTTCTCTCTTCTTCTCTCTCCTAGTATTAGTTCTCACTCTCCTTCTGTCTCCAAGTATTACTTCTCTCTCCTAATAATACTTTGAAAATAAAATGGAATACACCTAAAACATTGAAAATAAAATGGAATACACCTAAAACATTGAAAATAATAGACAACAGAAGAAATGCTGAAAAAGCCACTGTGAAAGTTTGGCGTATTCTAAGATTGTATGGAATGCTGCAGTGTGTTTTTAAACAACATGAAAAGCTGCTACAGCAAATTCACATGCAGTGTTTGAAGCTTCCGAGATGAAGTTTGAAATCAAAGCAGATGTGCGACAAGGATGTATAATGTCATTCCTACTATTCAACATTCTCATAGATTAGGTGAGGACTAAAACTGTTCAAGATAAGACAAGAGGTATCAGATGGACTCTCACATCCACTCTGGAAGACCTAGATTTTGCTGATGACATCGCACTTCTATCTCACACACATGAAGATATTGAGGAAAGGACTTACAGCCTTAACCAGTTAGTTAGTTAGTTTATTCCTTTCGAGCCAAAGGCGGCACATAGGGCAGAGGTTTTAGATCTCCATGTGATACGGTTCTTTGCTAATAGAACGATACACATTTAGATAAATCCTCTGTTTCCGAAATACTGGGGTTTTTACGATTGAGGATTATTAGGCCTCAGATCAACCGACCATAGCAAGTAGGAAGAAAACAACACCTTCCATCTTGAAACCGGAACCGCTTAACCAGTACAGACAGATATTTGGGTTGAAAATCAATCAGAGGAAATGAGAAATAATGACTCTGAACATGGCCACCCAAACACTAGTCAAACTAAAATAAAAAATCTTTCCAAATACTTTTCCATATCTTGCAAGTTTTATCAGCCATGAAGGAGGAGCTGGATCTGATATTAAAAGCAGACTGAGTAAGACACTAAGTGCGTTCCTGACCCTTCAGACGATCTGTAAAGTAGCTCAATACAGCTTCAGAACTAATATTGGTTATTGGTTACTAAACTGACGTCATTGCACTCCCGGGCAGACCCATAGGTGCTCAGTCTCCCCAACAGATATCGAAGAGTATGCATACTGATGGTTCCTGTGGCTCACTGATTAAACACACCTCTCACTCTGCCTCTCAGGCATCCAGTTCGACTTGAACTAAGATTAATATATACTGCAACTGTGTGCTATCAACTTTACTATACAGATCAGAATGCTGGAGAGTGACAGAACAAGATATGTTCAAACTCTCCACCTTCTGTACAACTTGTCTATGAAAGATCTTATGTGTGTTCTGGCAAAATACTATATTTAACCAAGAACTGCGTACACAGTGTCAACAAGAGAATATGAGCACCATCATTCAAAAGAGAAATGGATCGAACATGTGATACACATGGATACTAACTCATTAAAACTGCACTGAGATGAACACAAGAGGGTAAAAAAAAACGTGGAAGACCCAAAACAAAAACCTGGAGGAGAAAAGTGAAACATGGACTAAAAGAAATGGATGCACAACTGGAACACAATAGGCCAGAAATAGAGAAGAATGGTTGGTATGTGTTGCTGTCCTAAACACTAGGAAGATCACAGACTAGAGAGAGCTAGAGAGAGAGAGAGAGAGAGAGTATTACTTCTCTCCTCTCTCTTCTAGTATTACCCCCACCTCCCAGTATTTTTGGTTGGTTCCTCGCTATGAATCCAGTCAAAGTCATATAAAAAAAACCACCCCACAAATAGAAAGAACTTATACGTGACCTAGAAACAAACTCACACCGCTCCGATTGTTATTCTACCTTTATGCAAGAGATGGGAGTGACTGGAAGCTTAGCTCCTGGACACCTTCATCTTCTTCTCTCCCACCGTTAATCTCATGTGAAGTGCCGTGGGAAGTAGGGTAGCGAGGCGGAATACATGCATATCTTTTCTATGTTTTATCAAACAAGTCTTACCAACTGATGTTTATTTCTTTAACCCTGTAACGTTGGGGTACTAAGAAAATCTCATTTATAAATGAGATGCTACATGACTCCGGAACTAGTCGTATTTGTTGTCTTATTTATGCATTTAAATGCATATAATATATGTTACATAATGCAAAACAAATGATATCACTATAATTATTTTTTTTTAAAATATATTATTTATTTTTAAGATGTCTAATCTTGTTGTCTAAAGCATGCTTGTTTTGTTCTTCTTCTTCTGTGTTTAAGATGTCTAATCTCGTTGACTAAAGCATGCTTGTTTTGTTCTTCTTCTTCTGTGTTTAAGATGTCTAATCTCATTGACTAAAGCATTCTTTTATTGTTCTTCTTCTTCTGTGTTTAAGATGTCTAATCTCATTGACTAAAGCATGCTTGTTTTGTTCTTCTTCTTCTGTGTTTAAGATGTCTAATCTCATTGACTAAAGCATGCTTGTTTTGTTCTTCTTCTTCTGTGTTCGCACGCTATGAATTCACGCGTAGTCTGGTATGGTGCATCTGACTGATTTTTGCGTGAACGCCTACTTACCGTTTCTACGATTCCCCTAGCCATTCGGGCGAACCTTTTCCGACTTCAGAGGTAAAAGCATGATTTTATTACTCCGGCATTTCCGATCGGCCGCCATCTTGGATAATTTCTGCAGACGTGTTTTCACTTGCTCTTGTCAAAAATCACACATTTGCTTATAAAATGGCATCTAATGACTCGGACGATATCCGGACAACCTTGTCAGATGTACAAACCACTAGTTTTATTGTTCTATCCTGACATCCTTGTCAGATGTACAAACCACTAGTTTTATTGTTCTATCCTGACATCCTTGTCAGATGTACAAACCACTAGTTTTATTGTTCTATCTTGACATCCTTGTTAGATGTACAAACCACTAGTTCTATTGTTCTATCCTGACATCCTTGTCAGATTTACAAATCACTAGTTCTATTGTTCTTTCATAAATTCATAACTGGGTTCAAGCAGAGCCAACTATAAACTTATGGGCCTTCGGACTCAGGTAAGAATTATGGGAAATCAGACCACAACTACACCACGTGACCTCGCATTCCAGTATTGGTGTATATAGACTAAATCATTTTAAAATCAACACAAAATGCTAAATCGAAGTTATATTATTCAACAAGTTAAGTTTAACATGAACGAATATCAATATTATGAATATTTTTCACACATAAATAATCATAGACTCACAGAATTGAGTAGAATTGCAAAAAAAAAGCATGCAGTGTTCTATCAAACATCTATATTTTTCGGCCCCCTTTTCTGATCTAGGTCAGAAACACATAGCCAGTTGTTTGGCCTAGTTATCTAGAGTTTGCTGTGGTTCAAGCGTAGTATTTTTCTAATTTCTTCATTTCTAATTGTATCTTTCTTTATTATTCCTGCAGTTCTTGTAATTTCTTCATTTCTAATTCTATCTTTCTTTTTTGTTATTCTGCAGTTCTTGTAATTTCTTCATTTCTAATTCTATCTTTCTTTTTGTTATTCCGCAGTTCTGTAATTTCTTCATTTCTAATTCTATCTTTTTTTTATTATTCCTGCAGTTCTTGTAATTTCTTCATTTCTAATTCTATCTTTCTTTTTTTGTTATTCCTGCAGTTCTTGTAATTTCTTCATTTCTAATTCTATCTTTTTTTTTATTATTCCTGCAGTTCTTGTAATTTCTTCATTTCTAATTCTATCTTTCTTTTTTTGTTATTCCTGCAGTTCTTGTAATTTCTTCATTTCTAATTCTATCTTTTTTTTTATTATTCCTGCAGTTCTTGTAATTTCTTCATTTCTAATTGTATCTTTCTTTTTTTGTTATTCCTGCAGTTCTTGTAATTTCTTCATTTCTAATTGTATCTTTCTTTATTATTCCTGCAGTTCTTGTAATTTCTTCATTTCTAATTGTATCTTTCTTTATTATTCCTGCAGTTCTTGTAATTTCTTCATTTCTAATTGTATCTTTCTTTATTATTCCTGCAGTTCTTGTAATTTCTTCATTTCTAATTGTATCTTTCTTTATTATTCCTGCAGTTCTTGTAATTTCTTCATTTCTAATTGTATCTTTCTTTATTATTCCTGCAGTTCTTGTAATTTCTTCATTTCTAATTCTATCTTTCTTTATTATTTCTGTAGCTCTTCTAAGACATTTCTTATTCTGTTGGTATCATTTTGAGTGATTGAGTGATCATCATCGTCATTGCACTTCGGTGAGTAACCATGTGTGCTCTGATCTCAGGAAGATCTCAGCTGCAGTGCATGAAATCCTTAGCACAGGCGAGGGTCCCCGATGTCATTTAGAAGATGGTAAAAATTATTTGTAGGAATTGTTTTTTTTGGGGAATGAATTGTGCCCAGTCAGTGGCCTTCCAGTCTGCTTATCTCGAGTTTGAACTGCTAATGGTTCTTGTATGTACTCAACTTGAACATGGGACCTACATATTATCATCCATCTTCTCGAGTTTGAACTGCTAATGGTTCTTGTATGTACTCAACTTGAACATGGGACCTACATATTATCATCCATCTTCTCGAGTTTGAACTGCTAATGGTTCTTGTATGTGCTCAACTTGAATATGGGACCTACATATTATCATCCATCTTCTCGAGTTTGAACTGCTAATGGTTCTTGTATGTACTAAACTCGAACATGGGACCTACATATTATCATCCATCTTCTCGAGTTTGAACTTCTAATGGTTCTTGTATGTGCTAAACTTGAACACGGGACCTACATATTATCATCCATCTTCTCGAGTTTGAACTGCTAATGGTTCTTGTATGTACTAAACTTGCACACGGGACCTACATATTATCATCCATCTTCTCGAGTTTGAAATGCCAATGGTTCTTGTATGTACTAAACTTGAACACGGGACCTACATATTATCATCCATCTTCTCGAGTTTGAACTGCCAATGGTTCTTGTATGTACTAAACTTGAACACGAGACCTACATATTATCATCCATCTTCTCGAGTTTGAACTGCTAATGGTTCTTGTATGTACTAAACTTGCACACGGGACCTACATATTATCATCCATCTTCTCGAGTTTGAAATGCCAATGGTTCTTGTATGTACTAAACTTGAACACGGGACCTACATATTATCATCCATCTTCTCGAGTTTGAACTGCTAATGGTTCTTGTATGTACTAAACTTGAACATGGGACCTACATATTATCATCCATCTTCTCGAGGTTGAACTGCTAATGGTTCTTGTATGTACTAAACTTGAACAAGGGACCTACATATTATCATCCATCTTCTCGAGGTTGAACTGCTAATGGTTCTTGTATGTACTAAACTTGAACACGAGACCTACATATTATCATCCATCTTCTCGAGTTTGAACTGCTAATGGTTCTTGTATGTGCTAAACTTGAACACGAGACCTACATATTATCATCCATCTTCTCGAGTTTGAACTGCTAATGGTTCTTGTATGTACTAAACTTGCACACGGGACCTACATATTATCATCCATCTTCTCGAGTTTGAAATGCCAATGGTTCTTGTATGTACTAAACTTGAACACGGGACCTACATATTATCATCCATCTTCTCGAGTTTGAACTGCCAATGGTTCTTGTATGTACTAAACTTGAACACGAGACCTACATATTATCATCCATCTTCTCGAGTTTGAACTGCTAATGGTTCTTGTATGTACTAAACTTGCACACGGGACCTACATATTATCATCCATCTTCTCGAGTTTGAAATGCCAATGGTTCTTGTATGTACTAAACTTGAACACGGGACCTACATATTATCATCCATCTTCTCGAGTTTGAACTGCTAATGGTTCTTGTATGTACTAAACTTGAACATGGGACCTACATATTATCATCCATCTTCTCGAGGTTGAACTGCTAATGGTTCTTGTATGTACTAAACTTGAACAAGGGACCTACATATTATCATCCATCTTCTCGAGGTTGAACTGCTAATGGTTCATGTATGTGCTAAACTTGAACACGAGACCTACATATTATCATCCATCTTCTCGAGTTTGAACTGCTAATGGTTCTTGTATGTGCTAAACTTGAACACGAGACCTACATATTATCATCCATCTTCTCGAGTTTGAACTGCTAATGGTTCTTGTATGTACTCAACTTGAACAAGGGACCTACATATTATCATCCATCTTCTCGAGTTTGAACTGCTAATGGTTCTTGTATGTACTAAACTTGAACATGGGACCTACATATTATCATCCATCTTCTCGAGGTTGAACTGCTAATGGTTCTTGTATGTACTAAACTTGAACAAGGGACCTACATATTATCATCCATCTTCTCGAGGTTGAACTGCTAATGGTTCTTGTATGTACTAAACTTGAACACGAGACCTACATATTATCATCCATCTTCTAGTTTGAACTGCTAATGGTTCTTGTATGTGCTAAACTTGAACACGAGACCTACATATTATCATCCATCTTCTCGAGTTTGAACTGCTAATGGTTCTTGTATGTACTAAACTTGCACACGGGACCTACATATTATCATCCATCTTCTCGAGTTTGAAATGCCAATGGTTCTTGTATGTACTAAACTTGAACACGGGACCTACATATTATCATCCATCTTCTCGAGTTTGAACTGCCAATGGTTCTTGTATGTACTAAACTTGAACACGAGACCTACATATTATCATCCATCTTCTCGAGTTTGAACTGCTAATGGTTCTTGTATGTACTAAACTTGCACACGGGACCTACATATTATCATCCATCTTCTCGAGTTTGAAATGCCAATGGTTCTTGTATGTACTAAACTTGAACACGGGACCTACATATTATCATCCATCTTCTCGAGTTTGAACTGCTAATGGTTCTTGTATGTACTAAACTTGAACATGGGACCTACATATTATCATCCATCTTCTCGAGGTTGAACTGCTAATGGTTCTTGTATGTACTAAACTTGAACAAGGGACCTACATATTATCATCCATCTTCTCGAGGTTGAACTGCTAATGGTTCATGTATGTGCTAAACTTGAACACGAGACCTACATATTATCATCCATCTTCTCGAGTTTGAACTGCTAATGGTTCTTGTATGTGCTAAACTTGAACACGAGACTCCATATTATCATCCATCTTCCAGTTTGAACTGCTAATGGTTCTTGTATGTACTCAACTTGAACAAGGGACCTACATATTATCATCCATCTTCTCGAGTTTGAACTGCTAATGGTTCTTGTATGTGCTCAACTTGAACACGAGACCTACATATTATCATCCATCTTCTCGAGTTTGAACTGCTAATGGTTCTTGTATGTACTCAACTTGAACAAGGGACCTACATATTATCATCCATCTTCTCGAGTTTGAACTGCTAATGGTTCTTGTATGTACTAAACTTGAACAAGGGACCTACATATTATCATCCATCTTCTCGAGTTTGAACTGCTAATGGTTCTTGTATGTGCTCAACTTGAACACGAGACCTACATATTATCATCCATCTTCTCGAGTTTGAACTGCCAATGGTTCTTGTATGTACTAAACTTGAACACGGGACCTACATATTATCATCCATCTTCTCGAGTTTGAACTGCTAATGGTTCTTGTATGTACTCAACTTGAACAAGGGACCTACATATTATCATCCATCTTCTCGAGTTTGAACTGCTAATGGTTCTTGTATGTACTAAACTTGAACAAGGGACCTACATATTATCATCCATCTTCTGGAGTTTGAACTGCTAATGGTTCTTGTATGTGCTCAACTTGAACACGAGACCTACATATTATCATCCATCTTCTCGAGTTTGAACTGCTAATGGTTCTTGTATGTACTAAACTTGAACACGGGACCTACATATTATCATCCATCTTCTCGAGTTTGAACTGCTAATGGTTCTTGTATGTACTAAACTTGAACACGGGACCTACATATTATCATCCGTCATCGAGAGGACTAGGAACATATGACTCCAAGAGGGAGCGGCTGAGTACCTTTTGAATGAGAGGCAATCAGTTAACTTCTATGCCACAGAGAAACATGGAGACAAACTGTTAAAAGACAAAAGAGAGATTGTGTGACCTGAGATAGAATATAATTATTAGATAGGCGGTAGAACAACAACAATGGAATTCTCTTGTGGATATTTCAGAAGAAGAAGAAGAAGAGAAAAGAAATGTCCATGTAATGATACAACTAACATGAAGTGTCCATGTAATGATACTACTAACATGAAGTGTCCATGTAATGATACTACTAACATGAAGTGTCCATGTAATGATACTACTAACATGAAGTGTCCATGTAATGATACTACTAACATTAAGTGTCCATATAATGATACTACTAACATGAAGTATCCATGTAATGATACTACTAACATTAAGTGTCCATATAATGATACTACTAACATGAAGTATCCATGTAATGATACTGATAACGTCAAGTCAGTCTCAAAAAAGTTTTGATAAGGTTTTCTTTCATCTTTATTGTTAAATGTCACTGAGACAGAAGAGAATATAGATGGTACCAGACTTATTGTTAAATGTTGCTGAGACAGAAGAGAATATAGATGATACCAGACTTGAGTTATTGTTAAATGTCACTGAGACAGAAGAGAATATAGATGGTGTCAGACTTGAGTTATTGTTAAATGTCACTGAGACAGAAGAGAATATAGATGGTGCCAGACTTGAGTTATTGTTAAATGTCACTGAGACAGAAGAGAATATAGATGGTGCCAGATTTGAGTTATTGTTAAATGTCACTGAGACAGAAGAGAATATAGATGGTGCCAGACTTGAGTTATTGTTAAATGTCACTGAGACAGAAGAGAATATAGATGGTGCCAGATTTGAGTTATTGTTAAATGTCACTGAGACAGAAGAGAATATAGATGGTGCCAGACTTAAGTTATTGTTAAATGTCACTGAGACAGAAGAGAATATAGATGGTGCCAGACTTAAGTTATTGTTAAATGTCACTGAGACAGAAGAGAATATAGATGGTGCCAGACTTGATTGTTGTTCTGTATCTTATGTTTTTGTCACTTTTGTCATTTATTGTTAAATGTTGCTGAGACAGAAGAGAATATAGATGGTGCCAGACTTGAGTTATTGTTAAAGTTGCTGAGACAGAAGAGAATATAGATGGTGCCAGACTTGAGTTATTGTTAAATGTCGCTGAGACAGATGAGAATATAGATGGTGCCAGACTTGATTGTTGTTCTGTATCTTATGTTTTTGTCACTACTCACTTTCTCATCTGAAGTAAAAATAAAAGTCTTACCGAGCTGTAATGTAGGTATTTCATTAACTAGGATATCATCTACCAAGTTTCTTTGCTCTTCCATAAATCGGTCCATGTTTTTACATATCTCTTTAATCTTGTCTGTGAATTAAAAATGTTATCATAACACAACTAAAACACAACTGAAACACACAACTAAAACACAACTAAAACACAAAATGATGTTTTGATACTATGAGATATATTGAAGAATGAGATGTTCATATTTTCTTTATCTCTGAAACTTAACAACCACCCCACCCCATTCACCCTCTCTCTCCAATCATTCACACCTACACACACACACACACACACAATCCCCTTTCTTTCCTTAGCACAAGATTTACCAAAATCATAATCTGAGGATTTCTGATCTTCCACTATTGCTGGTAATGGTGTTGTTGGTGGTGGCACAGGTTCACTTAGCCAAAAACTGAATATATTCCCTGTGATTAAACATGAATATAGATAGATATACAAAGTAGTTAGTTATATATTCAATACTAGTGGTGTGTGTCTCAGACTGAGATATATAAAATAGTTAGTTATATATTCAATATTAGTGTTGTGTGTCTCAGACTGAAATATGAGAGCTCTATAAATGGCAGCAACTTTTCATCTACTACACCACACAATAACTATTCTTATTACCACCATGTATGTACTACCGTTTTCTCTCATGTTTCCATACTCAGTGACTCCATGAGCATTCTTAAAGTCAAATCAGGAATGGTGAGACGAAACTTAGGATTTATGTACTGGTACAGACAGGGATAAGAGAAATCACTTTCATTTTTGTCCCTGGATATGCAGTAATCAGTGGTAATGAATTGAGCTGATAGATGGGCTGGCATGGATATGCAGTAATCAGTGGTAATGAATTGAGCTGATAGATGGGCTGGCATGGATATGCAGTAATCAGTGGTAATGAATTGAGCTGATAGATGGGCTGGCATGGATATGCAGTAATCAGTGGTAATGAATTGAGCTGATAGATGGGCTGGCATGGATATGCAGTAATCAGTGGTAATGAATTGAGCTGATAGATTGGCTGGCATGGATATGCAGTAATCAGTGGTAATGAATTGAGCTGATAGATGGGCTGGCATGGATATGCAGTAATCAGTGGTAATGAATTGAGCTGATAGATGGGCTGGCATGGATATGCAGTAATCAGTGGTAATGAATTGAGCTGATAGATGGGCAGGCATGGATATGCAGTAATCAGTGGTAATGAATTGAGCTGATAGATGGGCAGGCATGGATATGCAGTAATCAGTGGTAATGAATTGAGCTGATAGATGGGCAGGCATGGATATGCAGTAATCAGTGGTAATGAATTGAGCTGATAGATGGGCAGGCATGGATATGCAGTAATCAGTGGTAATGAATTGAGCTGATAGATGGCAGGCATGGATATGCAGTAATCAGTGGTAATGAATTGAGCTGATAGATGGGCTGGCATGGATATGCAGTAATCAGTGGTAATGAATTGAGCTGATAGATGGCAGGCATGGATATGCAGTAATCAGTGTAATGAATTGAGCTGATAGATGGCAGGCATGGATATGCAGTAATCAGTGGTAATGAATTGAGCTGATAGATGGGCAGGCATGGATATGCAGTAATCAGTGGTAATGAATTGAGCTGATAGATGGGCAGGCATGGATATGCAGTAATCAGTGGTAATGAATTGAGCTGATAGATGGCAGGCATGGATATGCAGTAATCAGGGTAATGAATTGAGCTGGATAGATGGGCAGGGCATGGATAGGGAGTAATCAGTGGTAATGAATTGAGCATAGATGGCGGCATGGATATGCAGTAATCAGTGTAATGAATTGAGCTGATAGATGGCAGGCATGGATATGCAGTAATCAGTGGGAATGAATTGATGATAGATGGGAGGCATGGATATGCAGTAATCAGTGGTAATGAATTGAGCTGATAGATGGGCAGGCATGGATATGCAGTAATCAGTGGTAATGAATTGAGCTGATAGATGGCAGGCATGGATATGCAGTAATCAGTGGTAATGAATTGAGCTGATAGATGGGCAGCATGGGTATGCAGTAATCAGTGGGAATGAATGGCTATAGATGGCAGGCATGGATATGCAGTAATCAGTGGTAATGAATTGAGCTGATAGATGGCAGGCATGGATATGCAGTAATCAGTGGTAATGAATTGAAACTGATAGATGGCAGGCATGGATATGCAGTAATCATGGTAATGAATTGAGCTGATGGATGGCAGGCATGGATATGCAGTAATCAGTGGTAATGAATTGAGCTGATAGATGGGGAGGCATGGATATGCAGTAATCAGTAATGAATTGAGCTGATAGATGAGCAGGGATGGATATGCAGTAATCAGTGGTAATAATTGAGCTGATAGATGGGGAGGGATGATATGCAGTAATCAGTGGTAATGGATGAGCTGATAGATGGGCTGGCATGGATATGCAGTAATCAGTGGTAATGAATTGAGCTGATAGATGGGGAGGCATGGATATGCAGTAATCAGTGGTAATGAATTGGGGCTGATAGATGGGCTGGCATGGATATGCAGTAATCAGTGGTAATGAATTGAGCTGATAGATGGGCAGGCATGGATATGCAGTAATCAGTTGTAATGAATTGAGCTGATAGATGGGGAGGGATGGATATGCGTAACATGGGAAAGAATTGAGCTGATAGATGGGCAGGCATGGATATGCAGTAATCAGTGGGATGAATTGAGCTGATAGATGGGGTGGCATGGATATGCGTGTCATGGTAATTTAATTGAGCTGATAGATGGGCAGGCATGGGTATGCAAATCAGTTAATGAATTGAGCTGATAGATGGGCAGGCATGGGTATGCAGTAATCAAGTAAAGAATTGAGCTGTTAGATGGGCTGGCATGGATATGCAGTAATCGTGGGAATGAATTGAACTGATAGATGGGCTGGCATGGAATGCAGTAATCAGTGGTAATGAATTGAGCTGATAGATGGGCAGGCATGGATATGCAGTAATCAGTGGTAATGAATTGAGCTGATAGATGGGGAGGCATGGATATGCAGTAATCAGTGGTAAATGAATGAGCTGATAGATGGCGGCATGGATATGCAGTAATCAGTATAATGAATTGAGCTGATAGATGGGCAGGCATGGATATGCAGTAATCAGTGGTAATGAATTGAGCTGATAGATGGGCAGGGATGGATATGCAGTAATCAGTGGGAATGAATTGGCTGATAGATGGGGTGGGATGGATATGCAGTAATCAGTGGTAATGAATTGAGCTGATAGATGGGCAGGCATGGATATGCAGTAACAGGGTAATGAATTGAGCTGATAGATGGGGAGGCATGGATATGCAGTAATCAGTGGGAATGAATTGTGATAGATGGGCAGGCATGGATGCAGTAATCAGTGGTAATGTTGGCTGATAGATGGGCAGCATGGATATGCAGTAATCAGTGGTAATGAATTGAGCTGATAGATGGGGGAGCATGGATATGCAGTAATCAGTGGTAATGAATTGAGCTGATAGATGGCTCATGGATATGCAGTAATCAGTGGTAATGAATTGAGCTGATAGATGGGGAGGCATGGATATGCAGTAATCAGTGTAATGAATTTAGCTTTATAGATGGGGAAAATGGATATGCAGTAATCAGTGGGAATAATTGAGCTGATAGATGGCAGGCATGGGTATGCAGTAATCAGTAATGAATTGAGCTGATAGATGGCAGCATGGATATGCAGTAATCAGTGGTAATGAATTGAGCTGATAGATGGGCAGGCATGGATATGCAGTAATCAGTGGTAATGAATTGAGCTGATAGATGGCAGGCTGGATATGCAGTAATCAGTGGTAATGAATTGAGCTGGATGAGGGGAGGCATGGATATGCAGTAATCAGGTGTAATGAATTGAGCTGATAGATGGGCAGGCATGGGTATGCAGTAATCAGTGGAATGAATTGAGTGATAGATGGGCAAGCATGGATATGCAGTAATCAGTTAATGAATTGATAAAAGATGGGCAGGCATGGATATGCTAATCAGTGGTAATAAAATTGAGCTTTGATAGAAAAAGGAGCGGAGGCATGGATATCAGTAATCAGTGTAATGGGAAATTTAGCGAATAGATGGGCAGGCATGGATATGCAGTAACGGGGTAATGAATTGAGCTGATAGATGGGCAGGCATGGATATGCAGTAATCAGTGGTAATGAATTGAGCTGATAGATGGCAGGCATGGATATGCAGTAATCAGGTAATGAATTGAGCTGATAGATGGGGAGGCATGGATATGCAATAATCAGTGGTAATGAAATTTAGCTGATAGATGGGGGAGGCAATATGCAGTAATCCCGTGGTAATGAATTGAGCTGATGATGGCAGGCATGGATATCAGTAATCAGTGGAATAATTGGCTGATAGATGGCAGCATGGATATGCGTAATCAGTGGTAATGAATTGAGCTGATAGATGGGCAGGCATGGATATGCAGTAATCAGTGTTAATGAATTGAGCTGATAGATGGGCAGGCATGGATATGCAGTAATCAGTGGTAATGAATTGAGCTGATAGATGGGGAGGCATGGATATGCAGTAATCAGTAGGGAATGAATTGAGCTGATAGATGGGCAGGATATCAGTAATCAGTAATGAATTGAGCTGATAGATGGCAGGCATGGATATGCAGTAATCAGTGGTAAATTGAGCTGATAGATGGGCAGGCATGGATATGCGAATCAGTGGAATGAATTGAGCTGATAGATGGCAGGATGGATAGCAGTAATCAGTGGTAATAATTGAGCTGATAGATGGCAGGCATGGATATGCAGTAATCATGTACGAATTGAGCTGATAGATGGAGCAGGCATGGATATGCAGTAATCAGGGTAATGAATGAGCTGATAGATGGGCACGATGGATATGCAGTAATCAGTGGTAATGAATTGAGCTGATAGATGGGCAGGCTATGGATATGCAGTAATCAGTGGTAATGAATTGAGCTGATAGATGGGCAGGCATGGATATGCAGTAATCAGTGGTAATGAATTGAGCTGATAGATGGCAGGCATGGATATGCAGTAATCAGTGGTAATGAATTGAGCTGATAGATGGGCAGGCATGGATATGCAGTAATCAGTGGTAATGAATTGAGCTGATAGATGGCAGGACGGATATGCAGTAATCAGTAGTAATGTGAGCTGATAGATGGGCAGGCATGGATATGCAGTAATCAGTGTTAATGAATTGAGCTGATAGATGGGCAGGCATGGATATGCAGTAATCAGTGGTAATGAATTGAGCTGATAGATGGCAGGCATGGATATGCAGTAATCAGTGGTAATGAATTGAGCTGATAGATGGGCAGCATGGATATGCAGTAATCAGTGGTAATGAATTGAGCTGATAGATGGCAGGCATGGATATGCAGAATCAGTGTAATGAATTGAGCTGATAGATGGCAGGCATGGATATGCAGTAATCAGTGGTAATGAATTGAGCTGATAGATGGCGGCATGGATATGCAGTAATCAGTGGTAATGAATTGAGCTGATAGATGGCAGGCATGGATATGCAGTAATCAGGGAATGAATTGAGCTGATAGATGGCAGGCATGGATATGCAGTAATCAGTGGTAATGAATTGAGCTGATAGATGAGGCAGGCATGGATATGCAGTAATCGTGGTAATGAATTGAGCTGATAGATGGCAGGCATGGATATGCAGAATCAGTGTAATGAATTGAGCTGATAGATGGGCAGGCATGATATGCAGTAATCAGTGGTAATGAATTGAGCTGATAGATGGGCAGGCATGGATATGCAGTAATCAGTGGTAATGAATTGAGCTGATAGATGGGCAGGCATGATATGCAGTAATCAGTGGTAATGAATTGAGCTGATAGATGGGCAGGCATGGATATGCAGTAATCAGTGGTAATGAATGAACTGATAGAGGCAGGCATGGATATGCAGTAATCAGTGTAATGAATTGAGCTGATAGATGGCAGGCATGATATGCAGTAATCCCGTGGTAATGAATTGAGTGATAGATAGGCAGGCAATGGATATGCAGTAATCAGTGGTAATCGAATTGAGCTGATAGATGGGCAGGCATGGATATGCAGTAATCATTGGTAATGAATTGAGCTGATAGATGGGCAGGCATGGATATGCAGTAATCAGTGTTAATGAATTGAGCTGATAGGATGGGCGGCATGGATATGCAGTAATCAGTGGTAATGAATTGAGCTGATAGATGGCAGCATGATATGCAGTAATCAGTGGTAATGAATTGAGCTGATAGATGGGCAGGCATGATATGCAGTAATCGAGTGGTAATGAATTGAGCTGATAGATGGGCAGGCATGGATATGCGAATCAGTGGTAATGAATTGAGCTGATAGGATGGGCAGAGCATTGGATATGCAGCTAACAGTGGTAATGAATTGAGCTGATAGATGGCGCAGGCATGGATATGCAGTAATCAGTGTAAAGAATTGAGCTGATAGATGGGAGCATGATAGCAGTAATCAGTGGTAATGAATTGAGCTGATAGATGGGCAGGCATGGATATGCAGTAATCAGTGGTAATGAATTGAGCTGATAGATGGGCAGGCATGGATATGCAGTAAACAGTGGTAATGAATTGAGCTGATAGATGGGCAGGCATGGATATGCAGTGCAATCAGTGGTAATGAATTGAGCTGATAGATGGAGGCATGGATATGCAGAATCAGTGGTAATGAATTGAGCTGATAGATGGGCAGGCAGATATGCAGTAATCAGTGGTAATGAATTGAGCTGATAGATGGGCAGGCATGGATATGCAGTAATCAGTGGTAATGAATTGAGCTGATAGATGGGCAGCATGGATATGCAGTAATCAGTGGTAATGAATTGAGCTGATAGATGGGCAGCATGGATATGCAGAATCAGTGGTAATGAATTGAGCTGATAGATGGGCGCATGGATATGCAGTAATCAGTGGTAATGAATTGAGCGATAGATGGCAGGCATGGATATGCAGTAATAGTGTAATGAATTGAGCTGATAGATGGGCAGGCATGGATATGCAGTAATCAGTGGTAATGAATTGAGCTGATAGATGGCAGGCATGGATACTGCGAATCAGTGGTAATGAATTGAGCTGATAGATGGGCAGGCATGGATATGCAGTAATCATGTGGTATGAATTGAGCTGATAGGATGGGCAGGCATGGATATGCAGTAATCAGTGGTAATGAATTGAGCCGATAGATGGCAGGCATGGATATGCAGTAATCAGTGGTAATGAATTGAGCTGAAGATGGCAGGCATGGATATGCAGTAATCAGTGGTAATGAATTGAGCTGATAGGATGGGCAGGCATGGATATGCAGAATCAGTGGTAATGAATTGAGCTGATAGATGGGCAGCATGGATATGCAGTAATCAGTGGTAATGAATTGAGCTGATAGATGGGCAGGCATGGATATGCAGTAATCAGTGGTAATGAATTGAGCTGATAGATGGGCAGCATGGATATGCAGTAATCAGTAGAATGAATTGAGCTGATAGATGGGCAGTGCATGATATCAGTAATCAGTGTAATGAATTGAGCTGATAGATGGCAGGCATGGATATGGGAGTAATCAGTGGTAATGAATTGAGCTGATAGATGGGCAGGCAGGATAGCAGTAATCAGTGGTAATGAATTGAGCTGATAGATGGGCAGGCATGGATATGCAGTAATCAGGGGTAATGAATTGAGCTGATAGATGGGCAGGCATGGATATGCAGTAATCGTGGTAATGAATTGAGCTGATAGATGGGCAGGCATGGATAAGTGCAGTAATCAGGGGTGAATTGAGCTGATAGATGGGCGGCATGGAATGCAATCAGTGGTAATGAATTGAGCTGATAGATGGGCAGGCATGGATATGCAGTAATCAGTGGTAATGAATTGAGCTGATGATGGCAGGCATGGAATGCAGTAATCAGTGGTAATGAATTGAGCTGATAGATGGCAGGCATGGATATGCAGTAATCAGTGGAATGAATTGAGCTGATAGATGGGCAGGATGATATGCAGTAATCAGTGGTAATGAATTGAGCTGGATAGATGGGCAGGCATGGGATATGCAGGTAAAACAGTGGTAATGAATTGAGCTGATAGATGGGCAGGCATGGATATGCAGTAATCAGTGGTAATGAATTGAGCTGATAGATGGGCAGGCATGGATATGAAGTAATCAGTGGTAATGAATTGAGCTGATAGATGGGCAGGCATGGGTATGCAGGGAATCAGTGGTAAAGAATTGAGTTTGATAGATGGGCAGGCATGGATATGCAGTAATCAGTGGTAATGAATTGAGCTGATAGATGGGCAGGCATGGATATGCAGTAATCCGTGGTAATGAATTGAGCTGATAGATGGGCAGGCATGGATATGCAGTAAACAGGGGAATGAATTGAGCTTTATAGACAAGGCATGGATATGCAGTAATCAGTGGTAGAATTGAGCTGATAGATGGGCAGGCATGGATATGGTAATCAGTGGTAAGAATTGAGCTGGGTAGGATGGGCAGGCATGGATATGCAGTAATCAGTGGTAATGAATTGAGCTGATAGATGGGGAGGCATGGTTGCAGAACCCGTGGTAATGAATTGAGCTTGATAGATGGAGGCATAAAGCAGTAATCGGTAATGAATTGAGTGTAGGGTGGGCAGGCATGGGTATGCAGTAATCAGTGGTAATGAATTGAGCTGATAGATGGGCAGGCATGGATATGCAGTAATCAGTGGGAAGAATTGAGCTGATAGATGGGCAGGCATGGATATGCAGTAATCCGTGGTAATGAATTGAGCTGGGTAGATGGGCAGGCATGGATATGCAGTAATCAGTGGTAATGAATTGAGCTTTATAGATGGGGAGGCATGGATATGGTAATCAGTGGTAATGAATTGAGCTGATAGATGGCAGGGATGGATATGCAGTAATCAGTGTAATGAATTGAGCTGATAGATGGGGAGGCATGGATGATGCAGTAATCGGGGGGTAATGAATTGAGCTGATAGATGGAGCGAGATGGAGGGAGTAATCGTGGAAGAATTGGAGCTGATAGGAGGCAGGCATGGGTATGCAGGGAATCAGTGGTAATGAATTGAGCTGATAGGGTGGCAGGCATGGAAGCAGTAATCAGTGGTAATGAATTGAGCTGATAGATGGGCAGGCATGGATTGCAGTAATCAGTGGTAATGAATTGAGCGATAGAGGGCAGGATGGATATGCAGTAATCAGTGGGAATGAATTGAGCTGATAGATGGGCAGGCATGGATATGCAGTAATCAGTGGTAATGAATTGAGCTGATAGATGGGCAGGGATGGGTATGCAGTAATCAGTGGGAATGAATTGGTTGATAGGGTGGGGAGGCATGGATATGAATCAGTGGTAATGAATTGAGCTGATAGATGGCAGGCATGATATGCAGTAATCAGTGGTAATGAATTGAGCTGATAGATGGGCAGGCATGGATAGGTGCGAATCAGTGGTAATGAATTGAGCGATAGATGGGAGGGTGGATATGCAGTAATCAGTGGTAAAAGAGCTGATAGATGGGAGGCATGGATAGCAGAATCGGTAAAAGGGAAATTTAGCTGATAGATGGGCAGGCATGGATATGCAGAATCAGTGGTAATGAATTGAGCTGATAGATGCAGGATGGATATGCAGTAATCAATGAATTGAGCTGATAGATGGGCAGGCATGGATATGAGTAATGTGGTAATGAATTGAGCTGATAGATGGGCAGGCATGGATATGCAGTAATCAGTGGAATGAATTGGTTTATAGATGGGCAGGCGGATATGCAGTAATCAGTGGTAATGAATTGAGCTGATAGGATGGGGAGCATGGATATGCAGTAATCAGTGGGAATGAATTGAGCTGATAGATGGCAAAGGGATGGATATGCAGTAATCAGTGGTAATGAATTGAGCTGATAGATGGGCAGGGATGGATATGGTAATCAGGGTAATGAATGAGCTGATAGATGGGCAGGCATGGATATGCAGTAATCAGTGGTAATGAATTGAGCTGATAGATGGGCAGGCATGGATATGCGTAATCAGTGGTAATGAATTGAGCTGATAGATGGGCAGCATGGATATGCAGTAATCAGTGGTAATGAATTGAGCTGGGTAGATGGGCAGGCATGGATATGCAGTAATAGTGGTAATGAATTGAGCTGATAGATGGGCAGGCAAGGATATGCAGTAATCAGGGGAAAATTAGCTGATAGAGGGGAGGCATGGATATGCGTAATCAGTGTAATGAATTGAGCTGATAGATGGGCAGGCATGGATATGCAGTAACAGTAATGAATTGAGCTGATAGATGGGCAGGCATGGATATGCAGTAATCAGTGGTAATGAATTGAGCTGATAGATGGGCAGGCATGGATATGAAGTAATCAGTGGTAATGAATTGAGCTGATAGATGGGCAGGCATGGATATGCAGTAATCAGTGGTAAGAATTGAGCTGATAGATGGGCAGGGATGGATATGCAGTAATCAGTGGTAATGAATTGAGCTGATAGATGGGCAGGCATGGATATGCAGTAAACAGTGGTAATGAATTGAGCTGATAGATGGGCAGGGGATGGATATGCAGTAATCAGTGGTAATGAATTGAGCTGATAGATGGGCAGGAATGGATATGCAGTAATCAGTGGTAATGAATTGAGCTGATAGAGGGCAGGCATGGAGGAATCAGTGGTAATGAATTGAGCTGATAGATGGGGGATGGGTATGCAGTAATCAGTGGTAATGAATTGAGCTGATAGATGGCAGGCATGGATATGCAGTAATCAGTGGTAATGAATTGAGCTTGAAAAGAAACAGGCAATTGGGGATGATGGGGGTGAATTTAGTTGGGAATGAATTGAGCTGATAGATGGCAGGCATGGATATGCAGTAATCATGGTAATGAATTGAGCTGATAGATGGGCAGGCAGGATATGCAGTAATCAGTGGGAATGAATTAGCTGATAGATGGGCAGGCATGGATATGCAGTAATCCCGTGGTAGAATTGAGCTGATAGATGGGCAGGCATGGATATGCAGAAATCAGTGGTAATGAATTGAGCTGATAGATGGGCAGGCATGGATATGCAGTAATCAGTGGTAATGAATTGAGCTGATAGATGGGCAGGCATGGATATGCAGTAATCAGTGGGGAATGAATTTAGTGATAGATGGGCAGGCATGGATATGCAGTAATCAGTGGTAATGAATTGAGCTGATAGGGTGGCAGCATGGATATGCAGTAATCAGGGGGTAATGAATTGAGCTGATAGATGGGCAGGCATGGATATGCAGTAATCAGTGGTAATGAATTGAGCTGATAGGGTGGGGGCATGGATATGCAGTAATCAGTGTAATGAATTGAGCTGATGATGGGCAGCATGGATATGCAGTAATCAGTGTAATGGGAAATTTAGCTGATAGATGGGCAGGCATGGATTGCAAACGTGGTAATGAATTGAGCTGATAGATGGGCGGGTGGATATGGTAATCAGTGGTAATGAATTGAGCTGATAGATGGGCAGGCATGGATATGCGTAATCATGGTAATGAATTGAGCGATAGATGGCAGGCATGGATATGCAGTAATCAGTGGTAATGAATTGAGCTGATGGGGTGGATGGATATGCAGTAATCCCTGGGAATGAATTGAGCTGATAGATGGCAGGCATGGATATGCAGTAATCAGTGGTAATGAATTGAGCTGATAGATGGGCAGGCATGAATGCAGTAATCAGTGGTAATGAATTGAAGTGATAGATGGGCAGGCATGGGTATGCAGTAATCAGTGGTAATGAATTGAGCTGATAGATGGGCAGGCATGGATAGGCAGTAATCAGTGGTAATGAATTGAGCTGATAGATGGGCAGGCATGGATATTCAGTAATCAGTGGTAATGAATTGAGCTGATAGATGGGGAGGATGGATATGCAGTAATCAGTGGTAATGAATTGAGCTGATAGATGCGGCATGGATATGCAGTAATCAGTGGTAATGAATTGAGCTGATAGATGGCAGGGATGGATATGCAGTAATCGGGGGTAATGAATTGAGCTGATAGATGGGCAGGCATGGATATGCAGTAATCAGTGGTAATGAATTGAGCTGATAGATGGGCAGGCATGGATATGCAGTAATCAGTGGTAATGAATTGAGCTGATAGATGGGCAGGCATGGATATGCAGTAATCAGTGGTAATGAATTGAGCTGATAGATGGGCAGGCATGGGTATGGTAATCAGTGGTAATGAATTGAGTTTATAGATGGGCAGTCATGGGTATGCAGTAATCAGTGGTAA
The DNA here is from genome assembly GCA_020796225.1 of Arion vulgaris. Classification (NCBI taxonomy): domain Eukaryota; kingdom Metazoa; phylum Mollusca; class Gastropoda; order Stylommatophora; family Arionidae; genus Arion; species Arion vulgaris. The sequence goes on from CM036768.1 coordinate 25,656,211, forward strand.
TGAATTGAGCTGATAGATGGGCAGGCAGGATGGGGGTAATCAGTGGTAATGAATTGAGCTGATAGATGGGCAGGCATGGATATGCAATCAGTGGTAATGAATTGAGCTGATAGATGGGCAGGCATGGATATGCAGTAATCAGGGGTAATGAATTGAGCTGATAGATGGGCAGGCATGGATATGCAAATAGTGGTAATGAATTGAGCTGGGTAGATGGGCAGGGATGGATATGCAGTAATCAGTGGTAATGAATTGAGCTGATAGATGGGCAGGCATGGATATGCAGTAATCAGTGGTAATGAATTGAGCTGATAGATGGGCAGGCATGGATATGCAGTAATCAGTGAATGAATTGAGCTGGGTAGATGGCAATGGATATGCAGTAATCAGGGGGTAAGAATTGAGCTGATAGATGGCAGGCATGGGTATGCAGTAATCAGTGGTAATGAATTGAGCTGATAGATGGCAGGCATGGATATGCGTAATCAGTGGTAATGAATTGAGCTGATAGATGGGCAGGCATGGATATGCAGTAATCAGTGGTAATGAATTGAGCTGATAGATGGGCAGGCATGGATATGATAACAGTGGTATGAATTGAGCTGATAGATGGGCAGGCATGGATAGCAGTAATCAGGGTAATGAATTGAGCATAGATGGCAGGCATGGGTATGCAGTAATCAGTGGAAAAGAATTGAGCTGATAGATGGGGAAAGGGAGGATATGCAGTAATAGGGTAATGAATTGAGCTGATAGATGGGCAGGCATGGATATGCAGTAATCAGTGGTAATGAATTGAGCTGATAATGGGAGGCATGGATATGCAGTAATCAGGGTAATGAATTGAGCTGATAGATGGGCAGGCATGGATATGCAGAAATCAGTGGTAATGAATTGAGCTGATAGATGGGCAGGCATGGATATGCAGTAATCAGTGGGAATGAATTGAGCTGATAGATGGGCAGGCATGGATATGCAGAACAGTGGGAATGAATTGAGCTGATAGATGGGCAGGCATGGATATGCAGTAATCAGTGGTAATGAATTGAGCTGATAGATGGGCAGGCATGGATATGCAGAAATCAGTGGTAATGAATTGAGCTGATAGATGGGCAGGCATGGATATGCAGTAATCAGTGGTAATGAATTGAGCTGATAGATGGGCAGGCATGGATATGCAGTAATCAGGGGTAATGAATTGAGCTGATAGATGGGCAGGCATGGATATGCAGAATCAGTGGATGAATTGAGCTGATAGATGGCAGGCATGGAAAGCAGTAATCAGTGGTAATGAATTGAGCTGATAGATGGGCAGGAATGGATATGCAGTAATCAGTGGTAATGAATTGAGCTGATAGATGGGCAGGCATGGATATGCAGTAATGTGGTAATGAATTGAGCTGATAGATGGGCAGGCATGGATATGCAGTAATCCGTGGTAATGAATTGAGCTGATAGATGGGCAGGGATGGGTATGCAGTAATCAGTGGTAATGAATTGAGCTGATAGATGGGCAGGCATGGATATGCAGTAATCAGTGGTAATGAATTGAGCTGATAGATGGGCAGGCATGGATATGCAGTAATCAGTGGTAATGAATTGAGCTGATAGATGGGCAGGCATGGATATGCAGTAATCAGTGGTAATGAATTGAGCTGATAGATGGCAGGCATGGATATGCAAAACAGTGGTAATGAATTGAGCTGATAGGGTGGGCAGGCATGGGTATGCAGAATCAGTGGTAATGAATTGAGCTGATAGATGGGCAGGCATGGATATGCAGTAATCAGTGGTAATGAATTGAGCTGATAGATGGCAGGCATGGATATGCAGTAACGTGGTAATGAATTGAGCTGATAGATGGCAACAGATATGCAGTAATCAGGGGGTAATGAATTGGCTGATAGATGGGCAGGCATGGATATGCGTAATCAGTGGTAATAATTGGCTGATAGATGGGCAGGATGGATATGCAGTAATCAGTGGTAATGAATTGAGCTGATAGATGGGGAGGCATGGATATGCAGTAATCATGGAAAGAATTGAGCTGATAGGGTGGGCAGGCATGGATATGCAGTAATCAGTGGGAATGAATTGAGCTGATAGATGGGCAGGCATGGATATGCAGATCAGGGGGTGAATTGAGCTGATAGGGTGGGCAGGGATGGATATGCAGTAATCAGTGGTAATGAATTGAGCTGATAGATGGGCGGGATGGATATGCAGTAATCAGTGGTAATGAATTGAGCTGATAGATGGGCAGGCATGGATATGCGTAATCAGTGGTAATGAATTGAGCTGATAGATGGGCAGGCGGATAGCAGAAACAGTGGGAATGAATTGAGCTTTATAGATGGGCAGGCATGGATATGCAGTAATCAGTGGTAATGAATTGAGCTGATAGATGGGCAGGCATGGATATGCGTAATCAGTGGTAATGAATTGAGCTGATAGATGGGCAGGAATGGATATGCAGTAATCAGTGGTAATGAATTGAGCTGATAGATGGGCAGGCATGGATATGCAGTAATCAGTGGGGAAATGAATTGAGCTGATAGATGGGCAGGCATGGATATGCAGTAATCAGTGGTAATGAATTGAGCTGATAGATGGGCAGGCATGGATATGCAGTAATCAGTGGTAATGAATTGAGCTGATAGATGGGCAGGGATGGATATGCAGTAATGTGGTAATGAATTGAGCTGATAGATGGGCAGGCATGGATATGCAGTAATCAGTGTTAATGAATTGAGCTGATAGGGTGGGCGGCATGGATATGCAGTAATCAGTGTAATGAATTGAGCTGATAGATGGGCAGGCATGGATATGAGTAATCAGTGAATGAATTGAGCTGATAGATGGGCAGGCAGGATATGCGTAATCAGTGGTAATGAATTGAGCTGATAGAGGGGAGGCATGGATATGCAGTAATCAGTGGTAATGAATTGAGCTGATAGATGGGCAGGCATGGATATGCAGTAATCAGTGGTAATGAATTGAGCTGATAGATGGGCAGGCATGGATATGCAGTAATCAGTGGGAATGAATTGAGCTGATAGATGGGCAGGCATGGATATGCAGTAATCAGTGGTAATAATTGAGCTGATAGATGGGCGGCATGGATATGCAGTAATCAGTGGTAATGAATTGAGCTGATAGATGGGCAGGCAGGGATATGCAGTAATCAATGGTAATGAATTGAGCTGATAGATGGGCTGGCATGGATATGCAGTAATCAGTGGTAATGAATTGAGCTGATAGAGGGCAGGCATGGGTATGCAGTAATCAGTGGTAATGAATTGAGCTGATAGATGGGGGGCATGGATATGCAGTAATCAGTGGTAAATGAATTGAGCTGATAGATGGGCAGGCATGGATATGCAGAATCAGTGGTAAATGAATTGAGCTGATAGATGGGCGGCAAAGGATATGCAGGAATCAGTGAATGAATTGAGTTGATAGATGGAGTGACATGATATGCAGTAATCATGGAATGAATTGAGCTGATAGATGGGGAGGCGGATATGCAGAATCAGGGTAATGAATTGAGCTGATAGACGCAGGCATGGATATGCAGTAATCAGTGGTAATGAATTGAGCTGATAGATTGGCTGGCATGGATATGATAATCAGGGAATGAAGGACTGAAATGCAGCATTAATATGATAATCGGCAACGAAGGGGTTTTAAGGGACGAATCTTTTCATGCTAATTTGGGTTGAAGATGGCAACAAAAGGAAAACCAGAAAAAACAGTTCAAAAGGGGTTTTTTCTGAAAAGAGGGACATGGGTATGCAAATGTTAAGAATTAGCTGAAATGGGAGGAAGGAATAATGCAAATCAGTGAGAAAATAAACGATAATGGAGGATGGATATGCAGAACCAGTGGAAATAATTGAACCATGGGGAAATGCAGAACAGGGAATGCAGAACCCGTGGAAAATACAGATATCATGGGGCTGAACATGGAAAGAACAAGATACCAGGAGAAAACTACAGACCTGAGAAAGAATTAGCGAAAAGAGTGGAGAAAGCTAAGCAAAGACAGTGGAGAAAAAATACATATACCAGTGGAGAAAGACTAAGCAGAAAACCCGTGGAGAAAGAACTAAACAGATACCAGAGGGAGAAAAAATAAGCAGATACCAGTGGGAAAGAACTAAGAAAATACCAGTGGAGAAAGAACTAGCATATACCAGTGGAGAAAGAACTAAGCATATACCAGTGGAGAAAGAACTACAGATACCAGTGGAGAAAGAACTAAGGAAGAGACGCTGACGATGGATATGACATACATTGTGAAGACCGACTGGAAGCATTGCAAGACAGACACTGTTTTGGAACCTGCAGGGAAGGAGGAGTAGGGGAAGGCCTAGACAGACCTGGAGAAGAGTGCTGAAGGCTGATATCTTCTCTTTTGCGTCTTTTACGACCATTTTAATCACTCTTGTGATATATTTGATCTTTAGCCAAGAACGTGTATACGTTGCACATTGGTTTAGTAGCCTCAAACACATAGACTTCTACACGTTTAGGACATGTGCATCCAATTTCAGCCAAACCTCCTTTAGTTGCCTCTATGACATGCGTGACAGGTAACAGTGGTTCTATTCTTTACACCCCAAATTTGGGCCCTGGTAACTACTCAGGCGGCGGGAGGCTGATATTAAAGGATAAGTAAAACATGGAAAGAATTGGAAGGGATGGCAGAGAGAGAAGAGCTGGAAGAAGCTTGTAAGACCTGTGCTTCATTGGGAGTTGAAAGGTGAAAAAGAAGAAGAATCCCACTCGCTGACCTGATTGAGATGATTGTCGGAATATTAGTACAGACTAAAAATAACAACATACTAAATAGGTATTAAAAAGACCAAAATAACAACATACCAAATAGGTATTAGTACAGACCAAAAATAACAACATACCAAATAGGTATTAGTACAGACCAAAAATAACAACATACTAAATAGGTATTAGTACAGACTAAAAATAACAACATACTAAATAGGTATTAGTACAGACTAAAAATAACAACATACCAAATAGGTATTCGAAAGACAAGCTTGATACTGATACTAAGAAACAAAATATACTCATGTTAGATAAAGAGGAAGTCAAGAACACGAAAAAGATAAACAAAACTTTATTCACAATCTAGCCACCGATGCGGAAACAGCTGCAAAACTGGGAACAACAACCGTATTCCACATTATGAAGAACTATGCAACATACTCCTACACCAAATAAACCCATCAAAGACAATCAAGGTAGAATCATAGGTCAGAAGAACAACAAAAACAATCGATGGCAGAACATTTTAAAGAAATATTAAATAGACCGCAACCAGAGATTGTTCCAACCTAGAGGAAGAAATCACCATGCCCACACTAGAAGCTTCCTGTGAGCCATTCACACTGGAGGAGTTGAAATCTGCCATTAAAAATTGAGAAACAACAAAGGATTGGTGATGATAACATTCTCTGGAGAATGCTCAAAGCAGCAGATGATAACAACTTACAACATATACTCCAACTGATAAATGAAATCTGGCAAAATGAATCTCACCACAACAGTGAAAGATGTTTATTATTTTCAAATTACCTAAAAAGGAGATTTGTCTGATTGTAATAACTGGCGTGGGATCACCCTACTAATGCAGGAAAACTTTTTGTAGATGTTACTCGAGAGACTGAAAGTCATGATGAAAGTAAGAGAAGAACAAGCAGGGTTTAGACCAAACGAAGTAGCATAGATCACATCTTCACACTAAGAGTAATCAAAGAGTTCGTAGAATTTCAATCGAATTTAATCATCAACTTTGTTGATTTTCAGAGAGCGTTTGACAGTATTCACCGTCCTACGCTATGGAAACTACTCAAAACTATGGTTTCTGCAAATTCATCAACATCATAAAATCCTTCACAGTGAATCGCGCTGCAGTGTAAGAACAGATTTCGGTAACTCTGACTGGTTCCAGTGGAAACAGGAGTGAAACAAGGCTGCATCTTATCGCCAATGCTTTGAATAGCAATTGACTGGGTCAGCGAAATGCACCAATAACGCAAATATGGGCATCAAGTGGGTGATAAAATTTTAGAAGACCTTGATTTTGCCGACGATATAGCCCTTGTGAGTTCATCACATCAAGATATTCAAATGAAAACAAACCTTCCAAAATATCTCAGGACAAATTGGTCTCCAAATAAACACCACAAAACAAAATTGCTGACCTTACCAGCAGTCCAGAAATATTCAACTAAAAACTACACTCTTGAAAAAGTCAAAAGTTTTACATACTTAGGGAGTATGATGACATCTACGGGGGATACAGCGCCAGAAATTCCACACAGAATCGATTAGCATCAAGTGCTTTAAAAATTGTCAAATATGGAAGTCCAATTCACTCAGCAAGCACTTAAAATTAAAAAGATCTTTAACTCTTGTGTGATTCCAGTATTAACTTATGATGTGAGTTGAAAGCAACAAAAGCTTCTAGAAAGAAAATTAGATAACTTTGAGAATAAATGTCTTAGAAGAATATTGAACCTCAAATGGTCAGATTTCAGACCCAATCCTAAGGACTAAGACAGCAAGAAAATGTATCAATTTTATAAGAAAGCGCCTGGAACTACATCGGCACACACTTAGAATGGATGAGAGAAGACTCTTTACCAATCCTTCATATGGATACCAGAGGGAAAGAAAACGAGGAAGACTAAGAGAGACTCTGGTAGAACCATCACCAGAGAAGGCTCAACGATGGGCCTACTAAACATTAAAGACCTAAAACAGATAGCAACGAACCGCGACATGGAGAACTATGACCTCTGCCCTATGCGCCCACAGGCCCAAGAGGAAAGACTAACTAATCAACTAATAGATATTACAGACGAAACAACAACATACAAATAGGTATTAGTACAGACCGAAAAGTCTGGTAAAAACCACTCAGTATCTGATACTCGCTTTACTACTTACCACAGTTGAACTTACACACAATTGAACATATCCACAGTTGAACTTACCTCGGTTAACTTACTACAGCTGAACTTACCACAGTTGAGCTTAAACACAGCTGAACTTATTCATGTTTGAACTTACCCCCAGTTGAATCTACCCATGGTTGAACTTATCCACAGTTGAACATGTCCACTGTTAAACTTACCCACTTTGAGCTTACCAACAGTTTAACTTACCCACAGATGAACTTACCTACGGCTGACATACCACTTGAACCTACCCAAATTAAACTTAGCCACAGATGAACTTACCCATGTTTGAACTTACCCACTTTGAACTTACCCACTTTGAACTTACCCACTTTCAACTTACCCACAGTTTAACGTACCCACATTTGAACGTACCCACAGTTGAACTTAACACATAGTAAATTCCACAGTTATAAACATACCACGTTAACTAACCACAGTTGAACTTTCCTCAATTAAACTTACCATAGTTAAACTTTACCCACAGTTAAACTTACCCACAGTTAAACTTACCCACAGTTAAACATACCCACAGTTAAACTTACCCACAGTTAAACTTACCCACAGTTAAACTTACCCACAGTTAAACATACCCACAGTTAAACTTTACCCAAGTTAAACTTACCCATGTTTAGTGTATAGATATCAAAGAAGTTTAGGATCTGTTGAGACAAAAAAGAAAACAATTAATTTCTATTGTTATTTCTCTCTGTTCCTCGTGAGTATATGATCTCAATAGTTGTCCACCACTCTTCCTGGTCTCTGTTCCTGTGGAGCATATGATCTCAATAGTTGCTCTACCACTCTTCCAGGTCTCTGTTCCTCGTGAGTATATGATCTCAATAGTTGTCTACCACTCTTCCTGGTCTCTGTTCCTCTGGAGTATAGCGATCTCAATAGTGTTCTACCACTCTTCCTGGTCTCTGTTCCTCGTGGAGTATATGATCTCTCAATAGTTGTCCACCACTCTTCCTGGTCTCTGTTCCTGGGAGTATGATCTCAACAGTTGTCCACCACTCTTCCTGGTCTCTGTTCCTCGTGGAGTATATGATCTCAACAGTTGTCCACCACTCTTCCTGGTCTCTGTTCCTCATGGAGTATATGATCTCAATAGTTGTCCACCACTCTTCCTGGTCTCTGTTCCTCGTGAGTATAGATCTCACAGTTCTCTACCACTCTTCCTGGTCTCTGTTCCTCGGGAGATGATCTCAATAGTTGTCTACCACTCTTCCTGGTCTCTGTTCCTCGTGGAGTATATGATCTCTCAATAGTTGTCCACCACTCTTCCTGGTCTCTGTTCCTCGTGGAGTATATGATCTCAACAGTTGTCCACCACTCTTCCTGGTCTCTGTTCCTCGTGGAGTATATGATCTCTCAATAGTTGTCCACCACTCTTCCTGGTCTCTGTTCCTCGTGGAGATATGATCTCAATAGTTGTCCACCACTCTTCCTGGTCTCTGTTCCTCGTGGAGTATATGATCTCAAAAGTTGTCTACCACTCTTCCTGGTCTATGTTCCTCTGGAGATATGATCTCAAAGTTGTCTACCACTCTTCCTGGTCTCTGTTCTCGTGGAGTATATGATCTCTCAATAGTTGTCCACCACTCTTCCTGGTCTCTGTTCCTCGTGGAGTATATGATCTCAACAGTTGTCCACCACTCTTCCTGGTCTCTGTTCCTCGTGGAGTATATGATCTCAACAGTTGTCCACCACTCTTCCTGGTCTCTGTTCCTCATGGAGTATATGATCTCTCAATAGTTGTCCACCACTCTTCCTGGTCTCTGTTCCTCGTGATATATGATCTCAATAGTTGTCCACCACTCTTCCTGGTCTCTGTTCCTCGTGGAGTATAGGATCTCAATAGTTGTCACCACTCTTCTGGTCTCTGTTCCTTGTGGAGTATATGATCTCAATAGTTGTCTACCATTTCCTGGTCTCTGTTCCTCGTGGAGTATATGATCTCAATGTTGTCCACCACTCTTCCTGGTCTCTGTTCCTCGTGGAGTATATGATCTCAATAGTTGTCTACCACTCTTCCTGGTCTCTGTTCCTCGTGGAGTATATGATCTCAATAGTGTCCACCACTCTTCCTGGTCTCTGTTCTCGTGGAGTATATGATCTCTCAATAGTTGTCCACCACTCTTTCTGGTCTCTGTTCCTCATGGAATATATGATCTCAATAGTTGTCCACCACTCTTCCTGGTCTCTGTTCCTCGTGGAGTATAGGATCTCAATAGTTGTCTACACTCTTCCTGGTCTCTGTTCCTCGTGGAGTATATGATCTCAATAGTTGTCCACCACTCTTCCTGGTCTCTGTTCCTCGTGGAGTATATGATCTCAATAGTTGTCTACCACTCTTCCTGGTCTCTGTTCTCGTGAGTATATGATCTCAATAGTTGTCTACCACTCTTCCTGGTCTCTGTTCCTCGTGGAGTATATGATCTCTCAATAGTTGTCCACCACTCTTCTTGGTCTCTGTTCCTCGTGGAGTATATGATCTCAACAGTTGTCCACCATTCTTCCTGGTCTCTGTTCCTCGTGGAGTATATGATCTCAACAGTTGTCCACCACTCTTCCTGGTCTCTGTTCCTCGTGGAGTATATGATCTCAACAGTTGTCCACCACTCTTCCTGGTCTCTGTTCCTCGTGGAGTATATGATCTCAACAGTTGTCCACCACTCTTCCTGGTCTCTGTTCCTCGTGGAGTATATGATCTCAACAGTTGTCCACCACTCTTCCTGGTCTCTGTTCCTCATGGAGTATACAGGATCTCTAAAGTTGTCCACCACTCTTCCTGGTCTCTGTTCCTCGTGGAGTATATGATCTCAACAGTTGTCTACCACTCTTCCTGGTCTCTGTTCCTCGTGGAGTATATGATCTCAATAGTTGTCTACCACTCTTCCTGGTCTCTGTCTCCGTGGAGTATGAGATCCTCAATAGTTGTCCACCACTCTTCCTGGTCTCTGTTCCTGTGGAGATATGATCTCAACAGTTGTCCACCACTCTTCCTGGTCTCTGTTCCTCGTGGAGTATATGATCTCTCAATAGTTGTCCACCACTCTTCCTGGTCTCTGTTCCTCGTGGAGTATATGATCTCAAGAGTTGTCCACCACTCTTCCTGGTCTCTGTTCCTCGTGGAGTATATGATCTCAATAGTTGTCTACCACTCTTCCTAGTCTATGTTCCTCGTGGAGTATATGATCTCAATAGTTGTCTACCACTCTTCCTGGTCTCTGTTCCTCGTGGAGTATATGATCTCAATAGTTGTCCACCACTCTTCCTGGTCTCTGTTCCTCGTGGAGTATATGATCTCAACAGTTGTCCACCACTCTTCCTGGTCTCTGCTTCGTGGAGATATGATCTCTCAATAGTTGTCCACCACTCTTCCTGGTCTCTGTTCCTCGTGGAGTATATGATCTCAACAGTTGTCCACCACTCTTCCTGGTCTCTGTTCCTCGTGGAGTATATGATCTCAATAGTTGTCAACCACTCTTCCTGGTCTCTGTTCCTCGTGGAGTATATGATCTCAACAGTTGTCAACCACTCTTCCTGGTCTCTGTTCCTCGTGGAGTATATGATCTCAACAGTTGTCCACCACTCTTCCTGGTCTCTGTTCCTCATGGAGTATATGATCTCTCAATAGTTGTCCACCACTCTTCCTGGTCTCTGTTCCTCGTGGAGTATAGGATCTCAATAGTTGCTACCACTCTTCCTGGTCTCGTTCCTCGTGGAGTATATGATCTCAATAGTTGTCTACCACTCTTCCTGGTCTCTGTTCTCGTGGAGATATGATCCTCAAAGTTGTCCACCACTCTTCCTGGTCTCTGTTCCTCGTGAGTAGTATGATCTCAACAGTTGTCCACCACTCTTCCTGGTCTCTGTTCCTCGTGGAGTATATGATCTCAATAGTTGTCCACCACTTCACTGGTCTCTGTTCCTCGTGAGTCATATGATCTCTCAATAGTTGTCCACCACTCTTCCTGGTCTCTGTTCCTCGTGGAGTATATGATCTCAATAGTGTCCACCACCTTCCTGGTCTCTGTTCCTCGTGAGTAAGATCTCAAGTAGTTGTCCATCACTCTTCCTGGCTCTGTTCCTCGGAGTATATGATCTCAATAGTTGTCTACCACTTTCCTGGTCTCTGTTCCTCGTGGAGTATATGATCTCACAGTTGTCTACCACTCTTCCTGGTCTCTGTTCCTCGTGGAGTATATGATCTCAATAGTTGTCCACCACTCTTCCTGGTCTCTGTTCCTCGTGGAGATATGATCTCTCAATAGTTGTCCACCAATCTTCCTGGTCTCTGTTCCTCATGGAGTATATGATCTCAATAGTTGTCCACCACTCTTCTTGGTCTCTGTTCCTCGTGGAGTATATGATCTCAATAGTTGTCTACCACTCTTCCTGGTCTCTGTTCCTCGTGGAGTATATGATCTCAATAGTTGTCCAACACTCTTCCTGGTCTCTGTTCCTCGTGCAGTATATGATATCTCAATAGTTGTCCACCACTCTTCCTGGTCTCTGTTCATCGTGGAGTATATGATCTCAATAGTTGTCTACCACTCTTCCTGGTCTCTGTTCTCGTGAGTATATGATCTCAAGCTGTCTACCACTCTTCCTGGTCTCTGTTCCTCGTGGAGTATAGATCTTCAAAGTTGTCCACCACTCTTCTTGGTCTCTGTTCCTCGTGGAGTATAGATCTCAAAGTTGTCCACCACTCTTCCTGGTCTCTGTTCCTCGTGGAGTATATGATCTCAACAGTTGTCCACCACTCTTCCTGGTCTCTGTTCCTCGTGGAGTATATGATCTCTCAATAGTTGTCCACCACTCTTCCTGGTCTCTGTTCCTCATGGAGTATATGATCTCAATAGTTGTCCACCACTCTTCCTGGTCTCTGTTCCTCGTGGAGTATATGATCTCAATAGTTGTCTACCACTCTTCCTGGTCTCTGTTCCTTGTGGCATATATGATCTCAATAGTTGCTCTCACTCTCTTCCTGGTCTCTGTTCCTCGTGGAGTATATGATCTCAATAGTTGTCCACCACTCTTCCTGGTCTCTGTTCCTCGTGGAGTATATGATCTCAATAGTTGTCTACCACTCTTCCTGGTCTCTGTTCCTCGTGGAGTATATGATCTCAATAGTTGTCTACCACTCTTCCTGGTCTCTGTTCCTCGTGAGTATGATCTCAATAGTTGTCCACCACTCTTCCTGGTCTCTGTTCATCGTGGAGTATATGATCTCTCAATAGTTGTCACCACTTTCCTGGTCTCTGTTCCTCATGGAGTATATGATCTCAAGGTCCACCACTCTTCCTGGTCTCTGTTCCTCGTGAGTATATGATCTCAATAGTTGTCTACCACTCTTCCTGGTCTCTGTTCCTTGTGGAGTATATGATCTCAATAGTTGTCCACCACTCTTCCTGGCTTATGTTCCTCGTGGAGTATATGATCTCTCAATAGTTGTCCACCACTCTTCCTGGTCTCTGTTCCTCGTGGAGTATATGATCTCAATAGCTGTCCACCACTCTTCCTGGTCTCTGTTCTCGTGGAGTAGTGATCTCAATAGTTGTCTACCACTCTTCCTGGTCTCTGTTCCTCGTGGAGTATATGATCTCAATAGTTGTCTACCACTCTTCCTGGTCTCTGTTCCTCGTGAGATATGATCTCAATGAAGTGTCTCACCACTCTTCCTGGTCTCTGTTCCTGGAGTATGATCTCTCAATAGTTGTCCACCACTCTTCCTGGTCTCTGTTCCTCATGGAGTATGATCTCAAAGTTGTCCACCACTCTTCCTGGTCTCTGTTCCTCTGGAGTATATGATCTCAATAGTTGTCACCACTCTTCCTGGTCTCTGTTCCTTGTGGAGTATATGATCTCAATAGTTGTCCACCACTCTTCCTGGCTTATGTTCCTCGTGGAGTATATGATCTCTCAATAGTTGTCCACCACTCTTCCTGGTCTCTGTTCCTCGTGGAGTATATGATCTCAATAGCTGTCTCACCACTTCCTGGTCTCTGTTCTCGTGGAGTATATGATCTCACAGTTGTCCACCACTCTTCCTGGTCTCTGTTCCTTGTAGAGTATATGATCTCAATAGTTGTCCACACTCTCTTCTCTGTCTCTCGTGGAGTATATGATCTCAATAGGTCCAACACTCTTCCTGGTCTCTGTTCCTCGTGGAGTATATGATCTCTCAATAGTTGTCCACCACTCTTCCTGGTCTCTGTTCCTCGTGGAGTAAAGATCTCAATAGTTGTCCACCACTCTTCCTGGTCTCTGTTCCTCGTGGAGTATATGATCTCAATAGTTGTCCACCACTCTTCCTGGTCTCTGTTCCTTGTGGAGTATATGATCTCAATAGTTGTCCACCACTCTTCCTGGTCTCTGTCTCGTGAGTATATGATCTCTCAATAGTGTCCACCACTCTTCCTGGTCTCTGTTCCTCGTGGAGTATATGATCTCAAGTAGCTGTCCACCACTCTTCCTGGTCTCTGTTCTCGTGGAGTATATGATCTCAATGAGTGTCACCACTCTACCTGGTCTCTGTTCCTCGTGGAGTATATGATCTCAATAGTTGTCCACCACTCTTCCTGGTCTCTGTTCCTCGTGGAGTATATGATCTCAATAGTTGTCCACCACTCTACCTGGTCTCTGTTCCTCGTGAGTAGGATCTCAATAGTTGTCCACCACTCTTCCTGGTCTCTGTTCCTCGGGGAGTATATGATCTCACAGTTATCCACCACTCTACCTGGTCCATCTATTTTGATATGACTTTCCTGGATAATTCGGAGCTCTTAGTCCCCAAGAAAACTTGGTCTACGGGTCTGTTTGTGACATCTCATTTTCCAATATTTTTGTGTGTTCCACAATTACAGGTGAGTTATATAAACTAGTGCAGGTGTGAGTTATATAAACTAGTGCAGGTGGGAGTTATATAAACTAATGCAGGTGTGAGTTATATAAACTAGTGCAGGTGGGAGTTATATAAACTAGTGCAGGTGTGAGTTATATAAACTAGTACAGGTGAGGGTTATATAAACTAGTATAGGTGTGAGTTATATAAACTAGTACAGGTGTGAGTTATATAAACTAGTACAGGTGTGAGTTATATAAACTAGTGCAGGTGTGAGTTATATAAACTAGTGCAGGTGGGAGTTATATAAACTAGTGCAGGTGTGAGTTATATAAACTAGTACAGGTGAGGGTTATATAAACTAGTATAGGTGTGAGTTATATAAACTAGTACAGGTGTGAGTTATATATACTAGTACAGGTGAGAGTTATATAAACTAGTACAGGTGTGAGTTATATATACTACTACATCTACCAGTAGCCTACAGGTGAGAGTTATATAAACTAATACAGGTGAGAGTTATATAAACTAGTACAGGTGAAAATTATATAAACTAGTACAGGTGAGAGTTATATAAACTAGTACAGGTGAGAGTTATATAAACTTATACAGGTGAGAGTTATATAAACTAGTACAGATGAAAATTATATAAACTAGTACAGGTGAAAATTATATAAACTAGTACAGGTGAGAGTTATATAAACTAGTACATCTACCAGTAGCCTACAGGTGAGAGTTATATAAACTAGTACACCTACCAGTAGTTTACAGGTGAGAGTTATATAAACTAGTACAGGTAAGACATAATTATATATACTAGTACAGGTGTGAGTTATATAAACTAGTACAGGTGTGAGTTATATATACTAGTACAGGTGAGAGTTATATAAACTAGTACAGGTGAGAGTTATATAAACTAGTACAGGTAAGACATAATTATATATACTAGTACAGGTGAGAGTTATATAAACTAGTACAGGTGAGAGTTATATAAACTAGTACAGGTGTGAGTTATATAAACTAGTACAGGTGTGAGTTATATATACTAGTACATGTGTGAGTTATATATACTAGTACAGGTGAGAGTTATATAAACTAGTACAGGTGTGAGTTATATAAACTAGTACAGGTGAGAGTTATATAAACTAGTACAGGTGTGAGTTATTTCTTCTTCTTCTTTGCGTTCGGTTTTGTATGCTTATCTAAACCTTGAGATTGATCGCCTCTATGAAGCTGCATGTCAGTTAGATTTCCTCGAGAATTTTCCATAGTTCTGTAGGCTTTGTTCATGAGGGCATGTTTCGTTTTGATGGTGTATGTATGATGGACATGACTGCAGGATGTGCTCTGGAGTCTGTGTTTCTGTCTGGCATGAACAATGTGCAGTCTGAGCAGGTTTTATTCTGTGCATGTGATGGTTGAGCCTGCGGTGTCCTGTTCTTAAGCGAGAGCTTATGTGTGATAGCTATTTAAACTAGTACATCTACCAGTAGCCTACAGGTGAGAGTTATATAAACTAGTACATCTACCAGTAGCATACAGGTGAGAGTTATATAAACTAGTACATCTACCAGTAGCCTACAGGTGAGAGTTATATAAATTAGTGCATCTACCAGTAGCCTACAGGCGAGAGTTATATAAATTAGTACATCTACCAGTAGCCTACAGGCGAGAGTTATATAAACTAGTACATCTACCAGTAGCATACAGGTGAGAGTTATACAAGGTGTTCAAGATAAAAGTAGCCTACAGGTGAGAGTTATACAAGGTGTTTAAGATAAAAGTAGCCTGTCAAGGAAGCTAATCTGGCATATATTTATGAAAATGAGAAGGTTCAATTATGACGTAGTATAGGTCAAGGAAGCGAGTCTTTTTGGGTGGAGTGTAATTATTGTGCGGAACGGGCGATGAACAAATGTGACGAAGGACTAGCTAGTCAGAACCAGTTTAAATAATAAATAGACAAAACGCAAGGCGTAACTGGCAACTTATGATTTGTCAATAGGGCTACTGTTATCTTGAACACACTGTACAACTAGTACAGGTGAACTAGTACAGGAATTACAGGTGAGAGAATTCTATATGTACATAAATGTCACACTACATTCACCCCATATGCAAATAAAGACATGTATGACATACTCACATAACGACAGCGGCGACGGTGTTCTGTTGCCTCGATATCAAACACGTCTCTTGGTACAGATCCTATTAGTCAGTTCTCAGAAATGTTCGTCTGAAACAAATGCAAGCAGTTCAGTGTTCAACCTGGTTGAGATCCCAGCCAACTCTAGATAACTAGGCCAGACAACTAGCCGGGGAATCCCTGACCTAGATCAGAGAAGGGGGCTGGAAAATATATATCTCTGATAGAACACTACAAGATTTTTTGCAATTTTACTCAATTTTATGAGTCTATGGTTATTTACTGGTGAAAATATTCATAATATTGATATTCCTTATTGTTAAACTTAACTTGTTGCATAATATAACCTTGATTTAGCATTTTCTCCTGATTTTTAAATAAATTCGTCTATATACACCAATACTGGAATGAGAGGTCACGGGGTGTAGTTGGGGTCTGATTTCCCATAACTCTTACCTGAGTCCGAAGGCCCATAAATTTATAGTTGGCTCTGTTGAGATACACAATTTAATAATGCTTCAAAAAAGTCAACTAGGTCATATCATATCTGACGATACACACTTATGTTTGTTTACACACGCTGTATGTTATCTTTGATAATATTTTATATAACCATATAATAAACCTTCCTGTCTAGCGACCAGAAACAGTTCTACCAACACGGATGTAAATAGCAAATGTATCTACAGGATTCAACGTTTGTATCCTGTTGTATAATTCTCAGTCTGATGTTGATATTTTCCCGGGAAACATTATCACAAGTAGCACACCCACACAGATGTTTAAGATGTTTACAGCATAGTAGCACACAGGGGCGGAACGTCATTAAGGACCAGCGGGACCCGGTCCGACCAAAACTAACAAGAAACGTGTACTTATTATTTTAGAAATTATTTGTTCATAATTATTACTTTTAACGTGATACTGATGATTAGCTTTGAAAGTTGATGTAACACGCTAAAACATCCCACACAGTCTGAAATTCAGCATCTTTCCTCCCTAATTAGTATTAAGAGTCCCTAATTAAGAGTCAGTAAGGCTTGGCCCCCACCAAAAGAAATGAGTAGCGTGTACTTATTATTTTAGAAATGATTTGTTCATAAATATTACTTTTAACTTGACACTGATTAGCTTTGAAAGTTGAATATATAACACTAAAATATAAATATTATATCATAAGAATATAACAATCATAATAATATATAACATATCATTATAACAAATATTATATACAGTCTTCATAAGAATATAACAATCATAATAATATATAATAATCATTATAACAGCATTTTCCTCCTATTAGAATATAAAATCATAATAATATATAAGATATCCACTAAAAAAATTATATACAGTCTTATTAATATAAAATGATTTTTCATAACATATCATTATAACTTGATATGATTAAATCTTTTGATAAATTGAATATATAAACTAAAATATAAATATTATATCATAAGAATATAACAATCATAATAATATATAACATATCATTATAACAAATATTATATACAGTCTTCATAAAAATAGAACAATCATAATAATATATAACATATCATTATAACAAATATTATATACAGTCTTCATAAGAATATAACAATCATAATAATATATAATATATCATTATAACAAATATTATATACAGTCTTCATAAAAATATAACAATCATAATAATATATAACATATCATTATAACAAATATTATATACAGTCTTCATAAGAATATAACAATCATAATAATTTATAACATATCATTATAACAAATATTATATAAATCTTCATAAACATTGCGACATCTGACCTTTGACCTCTACCTGCAATGATAATTGTCAAAACAATTACGTCATTTTCAGTCAACTGGTAGTTAAATTCATACTTACGCGGTCAACCCATTTCACAGATAAACGAGGGCTCTTGATTGAATAGTCTGTTTAATTATCGACTAAATCCTGATTTATGTATAAAAATAGTATAAAATTATAGAAAATAATAGAAATAAGTAATCACCATCATAGAATAAGATTAGTTTACGGTAATCGCCCTTTAACATCAATACATCTTGTCACCCGAGTTGTTACCGGGGCCAAATTTGGGGTGTAAAGAATAGAACCACTGTTACCTGCCACGCATGTCGTAAGAGGCGACTAAGGAGGTTTTGCTGAAATCGGATGCACGTGTCCTAAACGTGTAGAAGTCCATGCGTTTAGTGGCCTACCAAACCAACGTGCAACGTATACACGTTCTTGGCAAAGATCAAACATATCACAAAGAGTGATTAAAATTGGTTGTAAAGAATGAACGCAAAGGAGAAGAAGAATACATCTTGTCTACAGAAATTTACTTTCGTAAATACCAAGAGGATTATATATTACAAAATCACATAATATATATAGTCGCGCTGACCTAATTGATAAGAACGTGGTTTGTTATGCCATAACTCGTGTTCAATCGTTAGAGCCAAGAGTGTTTTAGTTAAATCTTCTCTAGGCACTCATGTCGTTTGATGTGTCCGAAATATTTAATTGTTCTTGATTTGATGTTCTTTAATAGCTAACTCTCTTTAGTATCAAGCTGTTGCAGAACAGAATCGTTTGTTCTTTTCTCGAAAAGGGAAATAACTTCCCAGAATAGACAAATAAAAGTAAATACTCCAAAAATCATAATTTTTCCGAAATTTGTGTCTGGCCCAACAAGAAAAATTACCAAGAGCCGTCACTGGTTGCACACATCGGGCAACATGCAGTATTATAGACACGACACACAGACTTACAGACGGCATAAAGTAGTATAGACGACATAACGAATATATAAAGTAGTATGCAGATACACTTACAGACGAGTAACTTACAGACATGGCCGTCCGGTATATTTTCTCAGTATGATGTTTCTTCGAAATGGCGAAAAAAGGAATGTTTTTTTTTAAAACCTTCGATTGTGTTTTTTTTTTAAAACTGCACTCAATGTGGTACATCAATTCCTTCTCCTCGCAGCAAATGTCGCGGACTTGCTCATTGTAGGGAAAGGGGTGGTCTGTGCCTCGCGCAAACAATTTCGCAGGTAAGCATTCTAGGGAAAGGGTGGTTTGGCCGGCAAACATTCGTCAGGTAAGCATTCTAGGGAAACGGGTGGTGAGGGCTGATTTGTCGTTAATGTTTGGCTAGGCGACAATTTTGCGGGATGGGGCACAGCCAGATGTATGGGGTGTGTAAGTTAGGCCGGTGTGTAATAGTTTTTGTCCGGTGCGTGGTAACAGTTCGCCACGTTGTGTTGTGTGATCGTTCATCATCATCAGGTGCCGTGTCGGCTGGCGTAGGCGATGATGGATCTCCACAAATCTCTGTCGTTGGTGTTTATCAACTAAGATAAACACCAATAAGCTCTTCCGCGCCATGAAGTCAGGCTATCCACATTTTCTCTCTCTGTCTTTCTATGTCTCGTCTACTCTCGATTGGTAACCGGTAATGTTGTCACAATGTATTCTAAACCTTCCATCCTCATCACATGCCCGAAATATGATGACTGCCTCTTTCTTATATTGATGATAAGTTTTCTGTGTCTTGATCTCATTCAGCACCTCAACATTAGTCATTTTAGCAGTCCGTGGAATTCTCATCATTGTTCTGTAAAACCACATTTATGTGGCCCTCAGAGATTTTTCGATCTGTGTGTTCATTGCCATGACTCGCATCCGTATGTCAGTATTGGTTCTATGTAGCACTGAATAACTTGCATTCTGATCGGGATTGACAAGGACTTGTTGCAGATAATGTTTCTCATTTTCAGGAACGATGTTTTGCTTGTCCTATTCTGCTCTTTATTTCTGATCGGCATCTGCCATCTGATGTTTCCAGGACTCCGAGATATTTAAATTGCTGCATTTGTCTTAGCAAAAAAGTATAATGAGTACAAAGCAAGAGGAAGACTACGCAAAAGATGGGGCGACGGCATCAAAAACAGCCTTACGAAAATGAATATTAAATGACGTGTCTTATTAAAAATTCAAATCAGCAACGAAAGTAAGTAACTATTTTGTTCAGTACACAGTATATCTTATCCAAAACTGCGCCTCTTGCGTACTAGTCACACCTCAAGACATAAGTACTGTCAGTGGCAGAACTGTAGGCAAATACAAGAACGTCGCTCAAGCAGTCATTAGTACAGTATCAGAATACAAGCAACAACAGCGCCCAAGATGGCATTAGTACTAGTGTCGCACGACAAGAAAACAATGTGCAAGTCATGGCAGTTAGTCAGGCACGAAAGATATCAATAGCACTATCTTGGTTTCAGATACACCCAGTATATTAACAATTCTTATTCTAGCCAAAATCCACACTAGTCAATGTCACCTCTCAGAGTCATTCGTAAAAACCAAAGTTAAGTATCTAGTAGCGTCATCACCGAATACAAAGATAATAATTCCTCAATCAGTCGCCTCACAAAAGCTCATAGTGAAGCTGAGTTAGTTCTAGTAGGTCGTCACCGAATACAAAGACAAAAAAATAAGTCTCTAATAGTCGTCACCCAATGTCCAAGTGTGGCTAGTTAGTACTCTAGTCAGGATCGTCAGCCTGAATACAAAAGATAATAACCCAACAGTCGCCTCAAGTCATGTGGCTAGTTAGTTCTAGTAGGTCGTCACCGAATACAAAAAAATCAATCCAACTGGCCTAATGCAGTCAAAACCAATCCTCAAGTCATGTGGCTAGTTAGTTCTAGTAGGTTGTCACCGAATACAAAGACGCGAGCCTGTAGCAGGGTTGCCAACCAAAATTTTGACTTTAAGCCAAACTTTTCGTAGAAATAAGCCAAAAATAAGCCAAATTCGTAGAAAAAAAGCCAAAAATAAGCCAAACCACATTTAAAATTTTAAAAATTCATATTCACATACTCACATAACATAAAAAGCTTCAGCTGAAAGTAGCTGAATCGGCAGCATAAACTTTGTCCAGTGTGAAGTTTTTTACCATTTCTGGAGATGCTGTAAAGTCTTTGCAGCATTTGTTTAAAAGTATCAGTTCTGTCCTGATTCTGGCAATAGCATCAAGAAGTTTAATCTGCATTCTGTTTCTCGCTTTCGTTTTTACAGAGAATACTAGAGAAAATATTCTCTCAACCACAGCATTGCTGACAGGGGTAGTCAGGCACGTTAGAGCAAAGGTTGAGAGCTGTTTAAAAGACGAATGCTGAAGCACACCAACCCAAAACTGCTCAGTATCTGTAGGGAGTCCTTTAAATGGAGCCTCCTCTTTCCAGTCCACAAAAAGCATTTTTCTGTATTGTTCCTCAATTATGCTAATGTTTTCTCCAGCGTCGTGTAAAAAGGTAAATCGGAAAACATGGGCCTTGAAATTTGATTTAAGATCACAGTAGGGCTCAATTTTGCTAAACGTTGAAATGTATCTCTGGCCTGTGGGACTCTGTAATTTGGCTGAGAGCTTCTTCTAGTATAGACATACATCTTTCCTTGACAAATTGTATTTCCTGATGAGCCTCAGTACTGTTATTCTGCTGCAAGAACTTATTACATGCTGTTATGAATTTGATACCAAAATCAACTTGATGAAGATCTCTTTTCTGTCTCCTTCCATCATACAGCCTGTTCTGTAGACTGGTCTGGTGTAGAAATAGCTGTTGGTACAGTTCATGAGGATCTGCTTTTGTCTGTTGAAACAGGCTGTTCAGTCTTTCAAATTCTTGCACAACTGGTATTGCAAACTCAAAGAAAAGGTGGTTTTTGAAATCTGACAACATTTCTTTTAATAGTCTTGCTTTGAATTTTGTGTCAAGTTTTGATTGGTCTAGTTCAGCAGAAGTAAAATAAGCTTTCAACTCTTGCCAGTTCATCAGAATGTTATACATAACCTTCCCCCGTACAAGCCACCGAGTAAACGATGGTTTATCAAACGGAAGTGGGGCAGTTCGGGTTGGCTCAAACTCTGTACTGCTGTTCATAGCTTTAAATAAATCTTTGTAAGCTTCTCGTCGTAAGTCACTATGGCGAAACCAATTAGGTATCTCTGAGAGTAGGAACCCAATATTTGATGGTAATTTGAATACTGCATATTGAATGCACAATGCTAGCGAATGGCAGATACATTTAAGCTGCACGCAGTTTGGAGAGACTTCTTTTAGTCTAGACCACACTGAGTTGTTGCAGCCAATCATATTTGACGCACCATCCGAAGAAAAACCAACACAGTTTACCAGGTTTTGACCACTTCTTGTTATTTCTTCGTCAATTAAGTTGAAGATGTTTTCTCCTGTAGCCTCCTGCACAGGAATTAAACCTATAAATCCAGTTGCAATGTTCTTTGTTCTGTCACTAAGAAATCGCACTAAAATACACAGGTGCTTATGTACTGAAGTGTCCGTTGATTCGTCAATAATAATGGCATATTTCTTATTCTGGAGGTCGCAAAGAAGTTCAGCTTTCATAGCTGGCGAAATGACGTTCTTAATTAGGCAAGCACATTTCGTTCTGTGTAATTGTATGTGCTCCAGTATACTTCCATGTCCATGTGCTACCATAATCTCACTGAGGTGGTCATCTGCACGTATCGCACAATGACAGAGAATGCCTACAGCAATTTGCAGCTCTACCGCCTTCACCTTATCGTTAGACTGTCTATGAGTTTTTGTCACATTAAGTAGCTCCTGACCTTGCACTGGTATACTCCGTTTATGTTTCTCCGATTTCTCATGCTGAGAGAGGTTGCTAATTCTTGGTAGAATGTTGCAACGACAAAGTTTACAGTAGGCATCACCAGACCCATCGGCCGCCTGTTTAATCCATACAAATGTTTCTTCCCATTTGGAACAGTACTTTCTTTTACTATCGTACGTAGCTTTCCACTTCTTTGTTGACATGGTTATCTGGGTGATAAGTAAAACACAATTGCTCTTGGCACTAACCTACACCCTTAAGCAAACTGTTAACATTCCAGATAGTCTCTGTTTGTCAAGTCAGCCGCGTCCCCCCATAATGAACTCGTCCCGCCCTGCGTAAACATGTCTCTTTCAGCCCATCGCTGGATGGACATATCCCCTGAATAGTAACTGTATCCATAATAGCATTCATAGTGAAACACGTACAAACAAAGTACTATAGTTTTACAAAATACATAAACAGTGACGATAAACAGCAACGTTTCGACCAACGTTCCATAATAGCATTCAATAATTAACAAGTATGTAGGTTACAATATCATTCTGGTTGCCGGTACCCACACACGTTCATTGTTCTTTCCCCTGTCCAATTAGCAAGTTGTATTTCGAGGTCAAAAACAGTGTTGCCAACAGAAAATTTGACTTTAAACCAGACAATTGTAGAAAAAGCCAAAAATAAGCCAGATTTTAGCCAAACAGCCAGACAAAATTCTTTAAGCCAAAACATGAAAACAGCCAAATTTAAGCCAGTAAGCCAAACCAAATTTTCCACAGCCAACCAACTAGAAAAAAAGCTAGATTTCTCAAATCTGGCTTAAAATAAGCCAAATTGGCAACCCTGGCCAGTAGGTTATCACCAAATACAAAGATGCGAACTTCAAATACAACACTCATACCAAATACAAACACGCGAACGTACACCCCTACGCGCATCAAACAGAATCACCTAAATTCGGGGAAAACCTAGGAACTCCTGGATACCTATTATAGTTAGCTCTGTCTCGACTCTAGCACAGTTAACTCAAAGTAACTTTAATAGTTAGCTCTGTCTCGACTCTAGCACAGTTAACTCAAAGTAACTTTAATAGTTAGCTCTGTCTCGACTCTAGCACAGTTAACTCAAAATAACTTTAATAGTTAGCTCTGTTTCGACTCTAGCACAGTTAACTCAAAATAACTTTAATAGTTAGCTCTGTCTCGACTCTAGCACAGTTAACTCAAAATAACTTTAATAGTTAGCTCTGTCCCGACTCTAGCACAGTTAACTCAAAATAACTTTAATAGTTAGCTCTGTCTCGACTCTAGCACAGTTAACTCAAAATAACTTTAATAGTTAGCTCTGTCTTGACTCTAGCACAGTTAACTCAAAGTAACTTTAATAGTTAGCTCTGTCCCGACTCTAGCACAGTTAACTCAAAATAACTTTAATAGTTAGCTCTGTCTCGACTCTAGCACAGTTAACTCAAAGTAACTTTAATAGTTAGCTCTGTCTCGACTCTAGCACAGTTAACTCAAAGTAACTTTTATAGTTAGCTCTGTCTCGACTCTAGCACAGTTAACTCAAAATAACTTTTATAGTTAGCTCTGTCTCGACTCTAGCACAGTTAACTCAAAATAACTTTTATAGTTAGCTCTGTCTCGACTCTAGCACAGTTAACTCAAAATAACTTTAATAGTTAGCTCTGTCTCGACTCTAGCACAGTTAACTAAAATAACTTGAATAGTTATCTCTGTCTCAAGTAACTTGGATTCTCCTCTGAAATGAATTCTTATTGTTTTATGTTTGTTGATCTACACGCTCCGATATAATCAATACATAGTTCGTTCTTAGATTGAAAGATGATTGGTTATTGGTTACTAAACTGACGTCCTTGCACTCCGGGCAGACCCATAGATGCCCAGTCTCCCCCAACAGATATCGAAGAGTATGCATACTGATGGTTCCCGTGGCTCGCTGATTAAACACACTCCTAAATCTGCCCCTAATGCACCCAGTTCTAATTGTACAGGCGTAACTCCAAACTGCTTAAATCTCTGGATCGATTCAACATCTTTTTTAGTGTCCTCATCCACCAGACAGTCGCGAAGAGACCGAAGAACATCCCCTTATCCATCTTCAACTCCTTTAACAATATAGCCTGTTGATGATAGCCTGCCCGCTGTCTCATTACCTTAAACACTCGCATGTCCAGGACAGTATATCCGCGTACGCCGCTGGAGGTTAGAAACTTCTATAGACGACATCCACTCATACGTACCGAAACCTGCCCTTCTGGATCTTGTGAAGCATCGACTGAGAGTCAGATACAACAACCGCCCCAGTAAATGAAACCCCAGAGCGTCAATGGAGGGCAGCAGTAACGGCTTCAACCTCCATCCTCATACTAGAAATAGTTGTCCTGTACGCTCCATTTCGCTCTGCAACAACCCTACCATGCACATTAGCCAAGAAACCCCAGGCTGACTTCTCACCGCGATGAACCGATCCATCGGTATATACAACAACATCATCATCTCTTGCATTATCTTCTATTAGCTGCTTAACTGCGAGATCAGCCTTCATGTTGCCCCAATCTCTACATTCTATAGTAAGAGTAATGATAACGTTGAGATAGTTGGTCATGCTACCATCTGTTGGGATCCATTCTTCCCTTTGATAGGGTCGCAGCCGTAGTCACCTGGCCAATTGTTCTCTTCGCCTGGGCCATCCACGACATGCCACGATTGATTCTCGTGCCCTTAACATCATTAGTGTTCTTGTGCAGTGGATGTCTCTTATCCGCAGTAACCCGCAGATATGCCTTGGTTTGGGCGATTGCATGACGAGAACGTAGTGACAGAAGGCCAAGCATATATCTCATTTTTACAACAGGGGTATCTCTAGTATAGCCAAGGACTATACGCATACCTTCATTCTGAACCCGTTCGAGTCGTTCACATTGTTATCTTGATATCGTAAGAATTCCGAGTCCGTAATCTACCATGGACATAACCAGTCGATCGAACAAAAGGACAAGTAGTCTTTGCTCAAGATGTGCGGCCACCATAACTTTGAGAGCAGCAAGACCACACTTGCAACGTTTGTATTGTCTGTTCAATATGGTGTTTGAAAGATAGACTACGATCAAAGAGTTAGTTCTCAAGATAGTACGCAGCCTGTCTCTGCGCTCGATGGTATGTTCATCAAAGGTTGAACGGGCGAGTCTCGGCTTAAAGATGCTTTAATTCCCTACATAACAAAGAATTCAGGGCTTCTGGAAAAACTAATTTCTCACACACAGGATTCGAACCACAACCTTACTTCTTACGGCAGCATTGTCTAGCACTGCAGACGAGCGTTTTTCAGAACACATTCAGATCACTCTTATGAGAGCTATTTACCATTTTCATTGGCTCATTGCTTCCCTGGTGCTCTTACACTCTTGATTCACTTTTAAAGAATATGGGAAAGTCTAGTGAATTAGATCTAAGAATTAACATTGGCATAATGACAAGAAATGTTTCACAACAGAACAATGGTGAACATGACTGGACATATTTGAAGAAATTACACATGAAGAACAATTTGGTGAATTCTAGACTGAATATTTGTACAAGAATGTTAACAATGAAGTAAAAAATTTGGAACATAGATGACAAGAAATGTTCCACAATGAAGTAAACAATTTGGTGAACATAGACTGGACATATTTGTACAAGAAATGTTACCACAATGAAGTAAACAATTTGGTGAACATAGACTGGACATATTTGTACAAGAAATGTTACCACAATGAAGTAAACAATTTGGTGAACATAGACTGGGCATATTTGTACAAGAAATGTTACCACAATGAAGTAAACAATTTGGTGAACATAGACTGGACATATTTGTACAAGAAATTTTTCCCACAACGAAGTAAACAATTTGGTGAACATAGACTGGACATATTTGTAGAAGAATACATTGCAACTGATTTTGATATTAAATATAGTCACATTTGCTGAACACATGACTTGAACATCCGGTTATAGCTTCACTTCTGAAGGTCATGTCAAATTTACGCTCAACATGACCACAGATGCCAGGACTTCCATGGTTGACCCCACCAGCAGAGAGATCACATACATCTTTCAGGAAATTATTTTTGTTGATGTCTGTGGGTGTATAAGTGTCTTTGGTATCGGAGCTAACTTCGTCAACATCGTCGTCTTTGCCAGGCAGGGTTTCAAGGACAGTACTAACATCAGTTTGTTGGGTCTGTGCTAGCATCATGTACTTGTGTGCTGTCTCTGTGCATCAGTCAACATGGACAATGTCTTACACAGGCAACAAACAGTCAACATGGACAATGTCTTACACAGGCAACAAACAGTCAACATGGACAATGTCTTATACAGGCAACAAACAGTCAACATGGACAATGTCTTACACAGGCAACAAACAGTCAACATGGACAATGTCTTACACATGGCAACAGTCAACATGGACAATGTATTACACAGGGCAACAAACAGTCAACATGGACAATGTCTTACACAGGCAACAAACAGTCAACATGGACAATGTCTTACACAGGCAACAAACAGTCAACATGGACAATGTCTTACACAGGCAACAAACAGTCAACATGGACAATGTCTTAACAGGCAACAAACAGTCAACATGGACAATGTCTTATACAGGCAACAAACAGTCAACATGGACAATGTCTTACACAGGCAACAAACAGTCAACATGGACAATGTCTTATACATGGCAACAAACAGTCAACATGGACAATGTCTTACACAGGCAACAAACAGTCAACATGGACAATGTCTTACACAGGGCAACAAACAGTAAGCATGACAATGTCTTACACAGGGCAACAAACAGTAAACATGGACAATGTCTTACACAGGGCAACAACCAGTCAACATGGACAATGTCTTACACAGGGCAACAAACAGTCAACATGGACAATGTATCACAGAGGGCAACAAACAATCGACATGGACAATGTGTCACACAGGGCAACAAACAGTCAACATGGACAATGTATCACACAGGGCAACAAACAGTCAACATGGACAATGTATCACACAGGGCAACAAACAGTCGACACGGACAATGTCTTAAACAGGGCAACAAACAGAGAACATGGACAACAATAGTCTAAATTGTTCAAATAAACTATTCACAAAATAGATGAGACTGCAGTAAACATGGACAATGTTGGTCGAAACGTTGCTGTATTTTGTCATTGTTTTTATAATTTGTAAAACTACAGTACTTTGTAATTACGTGTTTTGTCAATCAAATAAACTAGTAAACTGGAATGAAACATAACAAAGTGTAAGAAAGAGATTGGAGCACACATGGTTATTCAACGAAGGACAATAATGATGATCCTATCAATCAATCACTATTGAACATCGTGAGACTATTGTCAAAGAAATTCATCAATTATTTCAACACAATATGTTATTGTTTATGTTTAGTTTGAACATAGACAAAAATATCAGTAGCTGTAACAAACACTTACTTGTTACATACACTAATATAATGTGTGTGGAGGGGGATGGGGGAGGGGGGCTTGAGTGGGTTTTGTACTTGGATAAGTGCAAGGGCTTGAGTGGGTTTTTATTTAGATAAGTACGAGTGACTTGATTGGGTTTTTCCGAGGACAGATATGAGGGCGGTCTATGTAGAGTAGATGTCGTGCCAAAGGTAACCGGTTGGCTCCTTAGTGGAGCCATCGAGATATTTGTCCAGAGATCCATGATCTCAGTGTAGGTAAAGTCAAGTTCCAAGTCATATTTGTCCCAGAATGAGTCCATGTTCTCAGTGTAGGTGAGCTCGAGTTCCAAGTCCTATCAGAGACAGACGATAAAATGTAGGTCTCATGCTTAAGTTAAACACGTAAATAAAACCTTGAAGTTCAAAATCGAGAAGAGCAGACCCTCTCTAGAGGATCTCCCGAGGAGAGCGAGCCGCTGCCCGTGCAAAATTCATTAGAAAAAGTTTTAAAATAAACAATTTCTACAAAATATCTTAACCATCTTCAAAATTACATCGCGAACCCTCGCGGTGCTAGGATTTCGTGCACTGCCGCTGAGATCTTCCGTGTAAGAAAGATATCGGAGCATACATGGCTACTCACCGAAGTGCAATGATGACGGTCATATCAATCAATCAGGTAAATTCAGTAAATTTTCCTGGGACAGGTATGAGGACTTTATTGGGTTCTTCCTGGACAAGTACGACGACTTTAGTTAGTTTTTCTCAGATGAATGTTTGAGCTTGAGATGGTTTTCCTTGAGTTGGATGTATGTAGGAATTCCACTAGGATGAGATATATAACTTCTTCACAAACATGTATTTGTTACATATCAGAATTACAGGTCTCATCACTTCGTTTATCACATTTGAGAGGTGTCTGTGTGTGACCTTACCACTCAAGGTCAAGAACATCATAACTGCTTTCCGAACAAAGATCATCATCACCTCATATTTGGATCCATGTTGATCATATTTTCTCCACTTTATTTCGTCAACAAACTGGAATGGCGTCACAATCAGTTCTGAAACAAATCAATGTTGAGTATTGCATTCACTGCGGAGAAAACAACTGTTGACAGTATCAGATTTCTACATCCTATTCACAGCGTTGCCGTGACAACCATTTGCCACGTTTCTGTTCTAGTCTGTACGGCCATTCTGGTTGCCAAGCTAAACAACAAAACAAAATGGTGGCAAGAATCCACATTTTCAAATACCTAACACGAAGATAGAAAAGTTGTAAAAATGATTAGTTCTATTTCAGCAATATATTTCGTGAGTTTTCTGCCTGGAACTGCCATATTTTTCATGATGGCCCACGATCCTCAGTTCCACTTTGGCGGTAGATATGAAAACTCGTTTGTTCTGATCTGGTAGATATGACAACTCGTTTGTTCTGATCTGGTAGATATGACAACTCGTTTGTTCTGATCTGGTAGATATGAAAACTCGTTTGTTCTGATCTGGTAGATATGACAACTCGTTTGTTCTGATCTGGTAGATATGAAAACTCGTTTGTTCTGATCTGGTAGATATGAAAACTCGTTTGTTCTGATCTGGTAGATATGACAATTCGTTTGTTCTGATCTGGTAGATATGAAAACACGTTTGTTCTGATCTGTAGATATGAAACTCGTTTGTTCTGATCTGGTAGATATGACAACTCGTTTGTTCTGATCTGGTAGATATGAAAACTCGTTTGTTCTGATCTGGTAGATATGACAACTCGTTTGTTCTGATCTGGTAGATATGAAAACTCGTTTGTTCTGATCTGGTAGATATGACAACTCGTTTGTTCTGATCTGGTAGATATGAAAACAAATTTGTTCTGATCTGGTAGATATGAAAGCTCGTTTGTTCTGATCTGGTAGATATGAAAGCTCGTTTGTTCTGATCTGGTAGATATGAAAACAAATTTGTTCTGATCTGGTAGATATGAAAGCTCGTTTGTTCTGATCTGGTAGATATGAAAGCTCGTTTGTTCTGATCTGGTAGATATGGAAACACGACGTTTGTTCTGATCTGGTAGATATGAAAACACGTTTGTTCTGATCTGGTAGATATGAAAACTCGTTTGTTCTGATCTGGTAGATATGAAAACTCGTTTGTTCTGATCTGGTAGATATGACAACTCGTTTGTTCTGATCTGGTAGATATGAAAACACGACGTTTGTTCTGATCTGGTAGATATGAAAGCTCGTTTGTTCTGATCTGGTAGATATGACAACTCGTTTGTTCTGATCTGGTAGATATGAAAACTCGTTTGTTCTGATCTGGTAGATATGACAACTCGTTTGTTCTGATCTGGTAGATATGAAAACTCGTTTGTTCTGATCTGGTAGATATGAAAACTCGTTTGTTCTGATCTGGTAGATATGAAAACAAATTTGTTCTGATCTGGTAGATATGAAAGCTCGTTTGTTCTGATCTGGTAGATATGAAAGCTCGTTTGTTCTGATCTGGTAGATATGAAAACAAATTTGTTCTGATCTGGTAGATATGAAAACTCGTTTGTTCTGATCTGGTAGATATGAAAGCTCGTTTGTTCTGATCTGGTAGATATGGAAACACGACGTTTGTTCTGATCTGGTAGATATGAAAACACGTTTGTTCTGATCTGGTAGATATGAAAACACAACATTTGTTCTGATCTGGTAGATATGAAAACACCTCTGTTCTGATCTGGTAGATATAAAAACTCGTTTGTTCTGATCTAGTAGCTATGAAAACTCGTTTGTTCTGATCTGGTAAATATTAAAACACGACGTTTGTTCTGATCTGGTAGATATGAAAACTCGTTTGTTCTGATCTGGTAAATAGAAAACTACGTTTGTTCTGATCTAGTAGTATGAAAACTCGTTTGTTCTGATCTGGTAAATATGAAAACACGACGTTTGTTCTGATCTAGTAGCTATGAAAACTCGTTTGTTCTGATCTGGTAAATATGAAAACACGACGTTTGTTCTGATCTGGTAGATATGACAACTCGTTTGTTCTGATCTGGTAGATATGGAAACACGACATTTGTTCTGATCTGGTAGATATGAAAACACGACATTTGTTCTGATCTGTAATATGAAAACACTTTGTTCTGATCTAGTAGCATGAAAACTCGTTTGTTCTGATCTGGTAATATGAAACACGACGATTTGTTCTGATCTAGTAGCTATGAAAACTCAGTTTGTTCTGATCTGGTAAATATGAAAACACGACTTTGTTCTGATCTGGTAGATATGAAAACTCGTTTGTTCTGATCTGGTAGATATGAAAACACGACGTTTGTTCTGATCTGGTAGCTATGAAAACTCGTTTGTTCTGATCTGGTAATATGAAACACGACGTTTGTTCTGATCTGGTAGATATGAAAACTCGTTTGTTCTGATCTGGTAGATATGAAAACACGACATTTGTTCTGATCTGGTAGATATGGAAACTCGTTTGTTAACTGTTTAACTGTACCAAGGAGAGAGAGAGAGAGAGAGAGAGCAATGGAGAGAATGATTGCTACTGGCGCAGGCATGGCATTGATTGATTGATTGATTGATTGATTCTGCCTTCTGTCATGTATTCTGATCACAGATTAGTAATACATCTTCGATGCTTTCAGCAGAAATATAAATGCTGCAGGACACTGAGCACCTATGTGTTCTGAGACAATTTAGTGACGGCGATTTGAGTAACCTCAACCTTGCATGTATTTTAAAATAGATTTCATACAGTAGTCTTTCCAATCTATTAGAAAAGCAATTTTACTTTTGTATCGTTCGTATAATTCATATTTTAATACGACAATTGTTGATTTATTTTATGATGCAATGTATCACTATGGTAACGTTGTGAAATTTTTGCTGTTTTTTTTAATATGTCAATGTTGATGATGTTGTTTTGTTAATGTCAATGTTGATGATGTTGTTTTGTCAATGTTGATGATGTTGTTTTGTCAATGTTGATGATGTTGTTTTGTCAATGTTGATGATATTGTTTTGTTAATGTCAATGTTGATGATGTTGTTTTGTTAATGTAATGTTGATGATATTTTGTTAATGTCAATGTTGATGATGTTGTTTTGTCAATGTTGATGATGTTGTTTTGTCAATGTTGATGATGTTGTTTTGTTAATGTCAATGTTGATGATGTTGTTTGTAATGTTGATGATGTTGTTTGTCAATGTTGAGATATTGTTTTGTTAATGTGAATGTTGATGTATGTTTTGTTAAGTATTGATATGTTGTTTGTAATGTTGATGATGTTGTTTTGTTAATGTTGATGATGTTGTTTTGTCAATGTTGATGATTTGTTTTGTAATGTTGATGATGTGTTTGTTAATGTTGATGATGTTGTTTTGTTAATTTGATGATGTTGTTTGTTAATGTTGATGATGTTGTTTGTTAATGTTGATGATGTTGTTTTGTTAATGTTGATGATGTTGTTTTGTCAATGTTGATGATGTTGTTTTGTTAATGTGATTGTTGATGATATTGTTTTGTTAATGTTGATGATGTTGTTTTGTTAATGTTGATGATGTTGTTTTGTTAATGTTGATGATGTTGTTTTGTTAATGTTGATGATGTTGTTTTGTTAATGTTGATGATGTTGTTTTGTTAATGTTGATGATGTTGTTTTGTTAATGTTGATGATGTTGTTTTTAAGTCAATGTTGATGATGTTTTTGTTAAGTCAATGTTGATGATGTTGTTTGTTAATGATTGATGATGTTGTTTTGTTGTAATTGGTTTGGATGTTAATATTGTTTGTTAATGTTGATGATGTTGTTTTGTTAACCAATGTTGATGATGTTGTTTTGTTAATGTCAATGTTGTGATGTTGTTTTGTTAATGTCAATGTTGATGATGTTTTTTGTAATTTGATATTTGTTTTGTAATCATCGTGTTGTTTGTAATGTTGATGATGTTGTTTTGTTAATGTTCAATGTTGATTTGCAATGTTGTAGTTGTTTGTCAATGTTGATGATATTGTTTGTTAATGTCAGATGTTGGTTATGTAATGTTGATGATGTTGTTTGTTAATGTCAATGTTGATGATGTTGTTTTGTCAATGTTGATGATGTTGTTTTGTTAATGTTGATGATGTTGTTTTGTTAATGTCAATGTTGATGATATTGTTTTGTTAATGTCAATGTTGATGATATTGTTTTGTTAATGTCAATGTTGATGATATTGTTTTGTTAATGTCAATGTTGATGATATTGTTTGTCAATGTTGATGATGTTGTTTTTAATGTATGTGATGATATTGTTTTGTTAATGTTGATGATATTGTTTGTTAATGATGTTGATGATGTTTTTGTTAATGTGAATGTTGATGCTGTGGTTTTGTCAATGTTGATGATGTTGTTTTGTTAGTGTCAATGTTGATGATGTTGTTTTGTTAATGTCAATGTTGATGATGTTATTTTGTTAATGTCAATGTTGATGATGTTGTTTTGTTAGTGTCAATGTTGATGATGTTGTTTTGTTAATGTCAATGTTGATGATGTTATTTTGTTAATATCAATGTTGATGATGTTGTTTTGTTAACGTAGAAAATGCTGACTTTTGCTTCACATTTCAACTCCCAATGGAGCATGTGTCTTGAACAAACTTTCCAGTCCTTCCTCACTTGCATCCTTCAATTTTGTTCACGTCTTGCCTATTCTTTTAATATCCGTCTCCAGCTATCTTCTGTGGGTATTTCTAGACCTTCCCTTACTCCACTTTCCCTGCGGATTCCAAAACAATACATGTTTAGCAATGCTTCCGATCGGTCTTCTCAGTGTGTGTCCTATGAAATAAAGACGATGTTGTTTTGTTAATGTCAATGTTGTCGATGTTGTTTTGTTAATGTCAATGTTGTCGATTTGTTTTTAATGTCAATGTTGTCAATTTGTTTGTTAATGTCAATTTGTCGATGTTGTTTTGTTAATGTCAATGTTGTCGATGTTGTTTTGTTAATGTCAATGTTGTCGATGTTGTTTTGTTAATGTCAATGTTGTCGATGTTGTTTTGTTAATGTCAATGTTGTCAATGTTGTTTTGTTAATGTCAATGTTGTCAATGTTGACTAGAATAGATGAATGAAAGACAGAAAGAAAAAAGTAACAACAAATTTGGGTACTGGCAAGGGTATTAACAAAGATGAGTAATAAAGTCCCTGAGTGGTTACCAGGGCCCAAATTTGGGAGTAAAGAATAGAACCACTGTTACCTGCCACGCATGTCGTAAGAGGCGACTAAGTAGGATAGGTTGAAATCGGATGCACATGTCCTAAACGTGTAGAAGTCTATGCGTTTAGGAACCTACAAAACCAGTGTGCAACGTTCTTGGCAAAGATCAAACATGTCACAAAGAGTGATTAAAATATAGTCGTAAAGAACGAACGCAAAGAAGTAGAAGAAGTAATAAAGTCAGAGTTGCTTTTTGCAAATCTAAACAGCAATTAGAGTTCTGTCCAGACAAAAACTAAACAGCAATTAGAGTTCTGTCCAGACAAAAACTAAACAGCAATTAGAGTTCTGTCCAGACAAAAACTAAATGAAAGATATATGATAGTTGCGCGTTTTCAATACTTTTTTGTATGGATGTGAATGCTGTAGAATATCAGACAAGGAAACATCTAGAATGTTAGCATTCTATACAGCATGTCTGAGGAAACTGATCAGAATATCAGACAAGGGAAAAATCTAGCATGTCTGAGGAAACTGATCAGAATATTTTAGTGATAAAATAAGCAACCAGGAATTGCTCAACATGTGCAACTAAGGGGGAAGCTGCAAACACAGTGATAAAATAAGCAACCAAGGGGGAAGCTGCAAACACAGTGATAAAATAAGCAACCAAGGAGGGAACTGCAAACACAAGTGATAAAATAAGCAACCAAGGAGGGAACTGCAAACACAGTGATAAAATAAGCAACCAAGGAGGGAACTGCAAACACAGTGATAAAATAAGCAGCCAAGGAGGGAACTGCAAACACAAGTGATAAAATAAGCAACCAAGCGGAAGCTGAACACAGTGATAAAATAGCAACAAGAGGACTGCAAACACAGTGATAAAATAAGCAACCAAGGAGGGAACTGCAAACACAAGTGATAAAATAAGCAACCAAGGAGGGAACTGCAAACACAGTGATAAAAGACAAACGTTGAAGTCGGATAGTACACGTACCCGAATGTGATCCAGAGACTATCGTGAGAATTGCCAGAATTTGAGCTTCATAGGAAAAACGGCTGTGTGTGGGAGGGGAGAGTAGACTAAGGACACCCTGATGATGAGCAGTGGAGAAGGGGGTGCTTAGTGTAGGTCAGTCATGGGACGCCATTTGAAGGATGACCACTGACCGAACACGATAGAGAGATTGTCTTGTTTGCCTAGAAGATACTGCACAATGACAGAGACAGCTTTGTTGGTCAGAAAGAAGAAGAAGAGTTGACCAGGCAGCTCAATGACTGAGTTTGTCTGTTTTCCATGATTCATTGTCTAGGGGTGACCTATGGTCAAGATTAACATTACCTAGTGTTGACATATTGTCAAGATTATCATCGTTTTTTGGTGACCTATAATCTAGGGAATCAATGCGCTCAACGTGACCGCCCGTGTGTTACCGAGGCTCGCAAGGGGAACAACGAATAGTCACACTGCGACCTACAAGGCATACCGTAAGTATAGGAAGCTACCTAGTAAATAAAAGCATCGCAGAAATCGTATGTGCTGGTCTACTTATATGCGCATAGCTGACACAACGTACAATCGCTCTTAGGTTCAGATCACATAGAAATCACAAAAAGTGGTTAACAGGTGATCGATGTGAAGCGTTCTAATAAGAAGAAAAAGAAGCGCAACTTGACATGTAATTCTAGACTTATACAGACAGCCTGAAAGTGCTGCTAATGATGATTACCAATAATATGTGAAGGACGCAATCCGGCAACAAATAGACTGCTTATATAAATTCTATTATGTCCCTTATTAATGCTGATTTTTGATTTTTTTCCAATTGTTTTTCAAGTTATTGATCTCTGGTAAGAATTGATTGTTTTATTTTTGTATTTTGTTGATTTCTGGTAAGAATTGATTATTGTTTAAATTTTGTTGATCTCTGGTAAGAATTGATTATTGTTTTCTTTTTTTTATTTTGCTGATCTCTGGTAAAAATTGATTATTGTTTCTTAATTTTTTTTTTTAAATTTGTAGATCTCTGGTAAGAATTTATTATTATTGTTTAAAAATACGGTCGGGAATATACCATGATCCCATATTATCAAGAGATACAGTATGTTATACGTTGTTCTTTTTTGCGACCATTCATTGATTTTGGACTGCAAATTTGAATTCTCTGATACTGTGCTGTTTGTAACTTATTGTGTCCTCTCATACGAACCATCAAGACACAAGTTATGTTATGTTATGCGATCGACGTCACGGCACATTGGGCATTCCATGCATGCTCTGTCCTCCGCTGCAGCAGCCATCCTAAAGTCCATTTGCTCACCGTACACATGAGAAGTTGATTACTATATCTTCTCTCTCTACCACGAAGACGACACTGTCTGGCATGTCCACATTTAACGCCTAATTCTCGAACTTGTTCCAGTTCCACAAGTATATAATGTCGGTGTACTTAGTATTGTATTATAAAAGAGTATTGTTCAACACAATATTTATCCCAACATTATGCTATCGCCGCCAAACATGGACGCTGACACCGAAGGATAGTAGAAAACTGGTCACGACAGAGATGAAATGTATACACAAAATGCTGGGGATAACAAGAAGAGACAGTTTTAGAAATGAAGACATAAGGAAAAAATGGGTACAACATCAGAACTGAGCTCCATCAAGAAACAACAAATTAAATGGTTCAGCCACATACGCAGCATATCAACCCGTACAGTACGCCTCAAAGAGCAATGTTACTCTAATACATTGGATACGAATCAAAGAAGGCATCCACGCAAAACGTGGACCTCAGAAATAACAGAAGCGACGTAAAGCACTGTTTATGAAGTGAACACAAAAGCTTGTTCTATAAATCTTTTCTTATCCTGAAGCTGTGATGCAAGTCAGGACTGGAGAAAACACAAAAAGATAAGGCGCATAGGATGGCTTGTTCCAGGTGTCTCCTTTTTTTTACTTGACGCTGAAAGGCAAAACAGAATCAGAGAATAGATACATTACTGAGTCAGCGACATCTAAGATGGCTGGGAGATGGGAGCCGTATGAGCGATGGCAGAATCTTAGAAAACACCTTATATGGCCAACGTTAATAAAACGACAGCATAAACGCCCAGTACTACCCTTCATGGGTATTTGTTTTAAAATCACACGATATAGACTTCAGAAAACGGATCATTTGGCCAAAGGCAGACAGATATGGCGAGGCGCAGTGATGGATAGCACTAAGAGAGAAGATGAGAAATGTCAACGCATGTCGAGGTAAACGAGAGCTGAAGGAAGAAAGACCATCTTCTACATTATCTCCAGGCAACGGATTTTTCTGCAGTACCTTTGGTTAAGGCTGTCATAACAAAATATGGCGCTATAGCCACAATAGGCGATGCGACACAGCACATAGCACCCTTCGCAACGCAGAACATATTGTTTCTTGGGACAGAGAGGCATATGTAGACGATGATGAATATTAAGATATGGATTAGAACACAAATTCACAGCGGGGAAAATCGCTTAGAAAAGAAACAAAGGACGACAGAGAGAAGATAATGCTCAGTCTAACCACGACCGACTATATTATATTTATCTATGCCTAAAAAGCGTCCACAACTGAGTTGATCACCTGAAGATCCATGGTCGCTAACGCCATGCATACTAAGGATTTATTGTCATCCACGACTTGCACCTACGAGTCCAATGATAAATTCTAAATTCGCAGAATTAATAAGCTGACTATGCAAGTTGGAGAAGTTACCAATTTATGAGTTGAATTTTGTGTTCGCAGGAAAAATTCCTTGGATATATTTACAGTAACCTCGTTTTGAAACCAAGGCGCCATGTTGGAATCTGAATATGTCCGTGAAAACAGTGGGAAGATTGACTTCAGCGACGGCTTTTATTTAAATGTTTTAATGAATATTTTACTGTTGTGACACTTTTAACTATTGAATTTGTGTTATATTTGGATACATTTGACTTCACATTCATTTTGTGGAGACTTTGAGACTTATATTTTCAATAAACTGCTATATTTCTCTGTGTGGATCCAGCAGTTTTCTGATCAATCTTGTTTGAATCAGACGGTCGTAGTCGACAGAACGAACGAATTATTTCTAACTTCTCTCATACATTTAAACGCAAACAGCTTCTAAAACACCCATTGATAAAAAGGTAAGATGATTATTTTCAATACCTCTATTCTGTCAATTAATAATAAGCAATTTATGGTCTAGTAAAATCCATAATTTCTGGTCTAGACATGAATTAAGATGGAGAAATGCAAGCCGTAGTGTAGTGTAGCAGTGTCTAACGAACTATTGTCCCTTAATTTGCGAATCATGTCCTGAGATTTGAGAACAGCAGGTTAATGTGAATGTATGATTATTGTTTAGCCTGTTTGATCACTTACTTATCAACACAGAGTACTCCCATTACATCATTTATTTTTCCTATGTATTTTCTTCCATACTAAGTAAACTTATAATTGTCTGTTTAACAGTTTTTTTTAAATATTATAATCATGCCAACTTTTAAGTTCTTTCTGTAAAGAAAGTCATGTCATGTCTTGTTCAACCACACTTTTTCTGTTGTCTTGTTTTGTTTCAATCAATCATCGTTTCTAAAAGTGCTTATTGTGCATTTAGTGCTTTAGTTATATTCAGATTTTTTAAATCAATACCAATGTTTCTCCTACACTAACACTTCCTTTACGGACCGTTAACACTTACGTACAGTTATTTGAGTTATCATAACATAGGGTACTCTGGGTTTAAGTGTGTTAACGTGTGCTCTAGTACACACTTGTCTTGTTTCTCAGATTTATTTACATGATAATGTCAGTGTATATAATTATTGTTTGTACCAGCTAAAATATAGTTTAGTAGTATATGAGGAATTGGGCTAAATAACATCTGTTTAGAAAGTTGAAGATATGGACTTGTGATAATTGTGACTCAGACTGTGGCTCAAACAAAAGACTGTAAAATCTTGTTTGCAGACATGATGAACAAGCAAAACTAATGAAGGAGAAAACAGAGCTTGCCTCAATCTCCAAAAGTATTTGGTTCACATTCCACATAAAGCGATCAAGCATGGGATTCCTAACCTCAGGGTAGGTGATATCGAGTGTCTAGTCATATCGGATTTGGACTATAACACATAAAAGTGAACACATAAAAAGGCAGTTGAAAATCAAGTACAGGCTGTAAAGTTTGGGGCAAAATGAGATATCTGAAATGTTAAATTCCTACTAAATTT
Source organism: Arion vulgaris (assembly GCA_020796225.1). Classification (NCBI taxonomy): domain Eukaryota; kingdom Metazoa; phylum Mollusca; class Gastropoda; order Stylommatophora; family Arionidae; genus Arion; species Arion vulgaris. The sequence continues at coordinate 25,695,811 of CM036768.1, forward strand.
ACCATCATAATAAAACAACCAGGAAAACAAACACATGAAACAAAAAGCACATATCTAAATTGAATTTGCTGCATCAAAAGACACAGATTTACTTTAAATGTACTTCTGCTCAATTGCTAAAATTTTAAAATATCCCAGTGTTATATCAGTCTTTATACTAGATCGAATAAAAAAAATAAAAAAGAAGGTACTCCGAACAACCTCGAGTGATACAGCTTTCTTTGTTCACATTAACATTAATGACATTGTCATTTCAATGCTTTTTGGTTTAGCAGAAATGATAACATGAGAGACCAAGAGTCATGGATCAAAACTATCAGAAAGACTTAGACTGCAATGAAGGACACGACTTTATAATCTGCACTGAGACTTGAACTGTGCTAGAAGAATTGTCTGGCATTCTCTTTTGATGTCCTTTACACCACAAAAACTGAAAAAGTCACTAATTATGAGGTACCATCTGCTTAACAAGTACAAAGTAGGCCCTTCTGACATATGCACATGTGACACCAGCAAGATGAAATAGACACACATACTGCAAGAATTTCCAACATACGCTGAACAGAGAGAAAACACATGGCCAATCCTCATGCCAGTCAAAGACAAGCTATATGGAGATGTACATGGACTCCAATTGACCACTAACTGCTTTAGAAGTATACAAATTGATGTCTGTCCATGACAAGCTATATGGAGATGTACATAAAATCCGATTGACCACTAACTACTTTAGAAGTATACAAATCGATATCCGTACAAGACAAGATATACAAGATGTACATAGACTCTGGTTGACGACTAACTGCTTTAAAAGTATACAAATCGATCTCTGAAAACGTTGGAAGAAGAAGAAGTAAGGTTCCATTAATTAAGAGTGATCTTTTTCAATGATCCTTTAGCACTTTGACTTTTGGTGCTTGTTCTCCTTGCATGCTTGTCCTTCTGGACGTTTGTCCTTCTTGGATGCTTGTCCTTCTTGGGCCTTGTAATTCTTGGACGCTTGTCCTTCTTGCATGCTTGTCCTTCTTGGACGCTTGTCCTTCTTGCATGCTTGTCCTTCTTGCATGCTTGTCCTTCTTGGATGCTTGTCCTTCTTGTCCTTTCATGCTTGTCCTTCTTGCATGCTTGTCCCTCTTGCATGCTTGACATCTTGGGCGCTTGTCCTTCTTGCATGCTTGTCCTCTTGCATGCTTGATCTTCTTGGAGCGCTTGTCCTCCGGCTCAATGTGTGTACAATTTATGTTTTATATATAGTACTGTAGAATTGAGTTATCTGGATTTTCTACTCTTAGTGGATAGGATATTGTCTGCCTGTTTCACTAGAGAGCTCATTATGCTGATCAATGGTGTATCAGTTAATGTAGGGTTCACTGTGCTCATTCCCCACCACCAGATTGTCTGCTAGCTGTACTAGACAGCTCACTATGTTGATCAATGGGTCAGTTAATGTAGGGTTCACTATGCTCATTCCCCACCACCAGAATGTCTGCTAGTTGCACTAGAGAGCTCACTTTGCTGATCAATGGTGTATCAGTTAATGCAGGGTTTTCTGTGTGCATTTCCCTACCAGATTGTTCTAATCATACATAATTCTACTATACTTTAGACGTGTTGGAATGTTGAAGACAAAGAGTATCGTCATGTCCCTAGTCACTGCACTTTCACAATGAATGTCAGCAGAAAGCTGGCACATATTGGGTTCATTATCCTCAAGTCTAATCTATATGCGATCTGACTGGTTACTGCATTATCCCAGGCACATGGTGCTTCTGCCTATGCTCTAGAAACACTACACTTTGTCATCTATGTATGTTTGATTGTAGTCAGAGAACTTCACAAGTTTCAATTTCAGAACAACCATTTGTTAACTAGTCTGTGATGTTATTATTTTCATTTGTTCTATCAACTAAGTTAACCAGTCAGTGGGGTGTTGGGTAGAAGGTAGGGTACCTCACGGAAAATGACAGCCGTATCCTGAGTCGTACCCATGGATAGTCATGACCCTACTTGGTCCCCACTTCTCACCTAGCTCATGTTTGGCTCCACGTGCCACACCTCGGGCAACAGTCTCGGCTGACTGGCTAAACAACATGAGTTGGCGGAGTAATCCTGCTTAACCCTCCCACTTCCCTCCTTTCTTTCCCTACCCACATCCCCTTTTTCCCCTAACATTCTTGACCACAGTGAGAGCTCTAATGGCCTCTCCTTATGACCATTCAGATCTGGCACACTTTCAGCATAACTGAGTAGATGTGGTAAACATTTATATAATATTTGACATGTACATGCACCCTCTGTGGTTGGAAAGAAGTCAGAAGGATACTAACTAGATCTGAGGATAGAGAACCAATGTGTGCTGCTTTCTGCGCTGACATCCATCGTACAGGCGCAGTGACTCAGGGCGTGATGATCCTCTTGCCTTGAACATTTGGACACAAGCCTAGAGTATAACAGAGCTCGGCGTGACCAGTAGGCAATCTGGTGGCGGGGAATGAGAACAGCGAACCCTACCTTGGCTGCAGTATCATTAAGCGACACAGAAAGCCCCTCATCCACTAGTGCTATGGCGGTATTATTCTGACTCCTGTCCGGGTGGGTGGGAAATCCACAGACTCCCCAGCTTTTCAATGCTATGTACAACAATAATAGAAATTTAAGCGAGATCGGACGTGGCCGAATATCAAGGTCCGCGCCAGACAGAGGTAACCGGGCTGTTCTGTGCGAAAAATTGACTACTGGAAGAAACAAAACAAACAAATGCAAACACAGAAATACACAAAACCCTTGGAGGAAGAAGGACCTACAGATGTCAGATGACCAAAAGAACAAACTTTCACTTAACATCCTACAATTAAACATCTGTGGTCTAAGAAACAAAAAGATTGAACTCTCAAAAGTATTACATGACCACAAGGTACATGTGGCCTTTGCAGAAACCCTACACAAAGACAGTGACCTGCACTTGACTGGATACACTAGTTATCCCTGTAGGTGTACTGACTGCAGAGGCATAGTCACATACATACGTAACGACATTCAAGGAGATGCATCACAGCTTACTACAGCCCATCCCACAGATGTGCAACAAATTACTATCTGGCACTCTGGAATAAAATATACCATATACAACATCTACAACCCCATGAAAACACTCAAACTGCCAGAACTGCACACACACAGTATCGCAAAACTATTTAGCCAGTGACTTCAATGGACACTCTCACGTTGGGGCTACCCAAACAACAACAGGACAGGAAAATTAATAGAAGAGCTATGTGATACAACAAACCTATCAGTATTACAGAATGCAGAATCTCCACCAACTCTGCTGCACAGAGCTCACCTCTCACTTACTCGACCTGACCTGACCATCTGCTCATCCGACTTGACAGAATCCTGCCATTCTCAAATACTTGATGATATCGGAAGTGATCACAAACCCTCCTTACTACTATAACAACTGTAAGTAGAGCCTGTCGAAAGCAAAAACACGGTGGAACTTCAAAAAAGCTAACTGGAGACTTTTCAAAACAACTGACTCTCTGCTTGCACAAGTTGATGCCAGCAGTGTTGAGACTTTCAACGAAGAAGTAACAAAAGCAATTCTGAAAGCCTCATCATTATGTATCCCAAGGGGCAGCTGGAAATCACACAAACCATTTTGGAACCAAGACACCATCTATGAAAGAAGCACATTAAGAAAAACACTAGAGACCGCACCATCACTGGACATAAAAGTGCAGTACAATAAAGCTTGTGCAAAAGTAAAACTTGCAGTTAGGAAGGCTAAAAATGAAAAATGGATAGACACATGCTCAAACTAGACTTCAGCGTAATGGAAATAAAGTCTAGGCGTTGGTCAACAATCTGTCTGGGGATAGTAGGAAGACAAATCCCAAACCAGTGATAGATGGAAGAAAACAATCTTGAAGACCAGAAAAAGCAGAGCACTTCAGCCGTTACTTTGCATCAGTGAACAGAGCAGGGGAACTCACAGAGATAGACAGAAAGCGTCTGAACCACTTGAAGCAACAAGAAAAAGCTCAAACAGTAAATGCTTCCATTTTTGAGAAAGAAATTAGTAGACAGGAATTAGAACAGGCATTAAAGAAATTGAAACTTAGAAAGTCTCCTGGACCAGATAAGATCCACAATGAGATGCTTCTAAACTTGGGCCCAATAGGAAGGTAGCAGTTCTCCATCTAATTAACATGACAGGGAGAAATGGAAAGCTCCCCAAAGCCTGGAGGAGTGCCCATATTATCCCTATCCTGAAAAACACCAAACCTCCAGGTGACCAGAACTACCGACCAATCTCCTAACATCATGTCTAGGAAATTAGCTGAAAAAATTGTAAATTGCCGTCTCTACTGGTTTCTTGAAAGTACCAACACGCTATGCCACGAACAGGCGGGATTTAGAGCTGGCAACTGCACAGAGGATCAACTCTTTAAGGCACTCAAAGAATACATGACAGCTTCCAGAACAACAAACACATAGTAGCCATCTTCTTTGACCTGCAGCAGGCTTACGATCGAGTATGGAGAAAGGCCTCCTTATGAAGATGATGGACATTGGAATACATGGAAAATTGTACAACTGGATTAAGTACTTCTTAATTGACCGTCTGATCAGAAAAAAATCAATGATGCAATTTCATCTAAGGAGGTCTTAGAAGAGGTTTACCACAGGGCTCACCCCTAAGTTGCACCTCTTCCTCATATACATCAATGATCTTGCAAGTCAGATTACGGCTGAAAAAACGCTATATGCAGATGACCTGGCTATTTGGCAAAGCCATGAGGATGTAGAAAGTGGAGCGCGTAAACTTAACGGAGACATAAGGAAACTCCATGACTACTGCCAGACATGGAAACTAAAGATAAACTGTGCCAAAACAGTGTATACCATCTTCACTATTAGCCACAAAGTTGCCAAACAGAATATCACCTTGAATCTAGACAATCACCAACTGCTAAGAGAGCAACACCCCACATATCTTGGAGTAACACTTGACCCCCAGCTTAACCTGAAGAAGCATGTTGTGAATGTAAAGAACAAAGCATTAAGAAGATTACAGCTATTGAAGAAACTTGCTGGCACAACATGGGGATCAGACAAAGATACTCTGAGAAACATATCTTAGGTTACATCCGCTCTGCAATAGAGTACAACAGTGCTCTTCTAACAACTTGCTCCAAGACAAACCTTGATTCCCTGGACAGAGTACAGAACAATGCCTTACGTCTAATCAGTGGAGCAATGAGGTCAGCACCAACCGCCGCATGTGAAATACACACAAATGTGGAACCTCTTGGGCTGCGTAGGGACAAAGCTGCTGTTGAAGCTTATGAAAGGAGCAAAAGAATGAATCAAGATCACCCCAATAAACTACTTGTTGAGAAGTGGCAACAGAGAAACAGAATTAAACAAAAGTCAATCCTCCACCACGTCAGTGAAATCAAAGACAGATACCACCTTCCAGAAACAAGACTAACAGCTGCAGAGAGTAATAGCAAACTTACCACCACATACACTCTTGAATACACCTGAAATTAGAACAAAATTGATAGATGAAGCAACTAAACGCTCCGACCCAGTCAGCCTTATGATAGCATCTCAAAGAACCATTGATGCCTATCCCCAGAATGGGTACATGTCTATACTGATGGATCTGCATTTAAAGCCACCATCAAAGCAGGTTACGAAGCATATATACAATACCCAGACAGATCATCTGAAAGCTGTTTGGTGCATGCGAGGAGATATGCTCCAATTATGAGGCTGAAATTCATGCGATAGAAGCAGCTTTGTACCATCTGAAGACTGTTTTCGATGCCTTTCCATCAAAGGCACAAAACATCATTATTTTCACAGATTCAATGTCTGCCCTTCAAGCTCTAGAAGATGGTGGACATTGTAAATCTGAAATATCCCATATAGCCCTAGATATTGACAGACTTATTACATCACATGACATCAAAATAACCATGCAGTGGATCCCTGGACATTCAAACACACCTGGAAATGACAAAGCAGATGGGCTAGCCAAGAAAGGGTCAACACAGGAACAACCAATCACAGCAACAACTCTCCATACAGCAAAACAAATCCTAATGACAACAAATAAAGAAATTTGGCTGAACAGATGGGCCATGGGAAACACAGGAAGAGGTGTACAGCCATATGGCAGCCTAACCTTAATGACATCAACCATCTTACAAGAAGAGATCAGAGCACCATTTTTTTACTCCGAACCCAACACAAAAACTCCAAAAGGTTGCAAATCCATGTCTGTGTGCACATCATCATGAAACCGTTCACCACCACCTTTTCAAGTGTCAAGCACTAGATGACATCAGAAAGACCCTCCTTCCTCCAAGGCCAGATAAATGGAACACATTATACGGAACAAAAGAACAACTTACAAACACATGCAGATACCACTACATAGCATTGGGCCGAAGGGCAAAAGCTCAAGTGCCGCTGGATCATTGGAAGAAGAAGAAGAAGAACCAGTCAGTGATGTTATATGTGCAGTTTGTGCCGCTGAGAGCGTACAACTTGATCTGCTTCTTTTCTTCTTTATCCTTCGCCCTAGGAAGCATGAGGGCCACACCCAAGGCCTTCCAGTGCGCTATCCAAAACCATCTTTTCAGATATCTTTCCCCTCACTCCCCATTTCTTGCATTCAGTCTCCATGTGTTTCTGGGTCCTCCTTTACCTCAATTGACCTGGGGTTCAATCGAGAGCCAGCCTCATGATGCTGTTAGAGGTTTCCTCAGTGTGTCTCCTATCCATCGCCACCTTCTGCTCGTTTTATCTTGTTCCACCTGCCGTTGTCTTGCTCTATCCCACAGTTCCTTGTTTGTGGTTCTGTCATACCATCGCAAATGAAGTATCCAGCGCAGGCATCTATTGTTGAATCTCTGCAACTTTTTGGTGAGATCTTGCTGAAGGTGTATAGCCATGACTTGGTATCACTTGTCTGTTATGAGAAATATGTATTTTTCATTCTTCATATATGAGCTAAACCATCTTAGCTGTGAATGTACCACTGGTTGCCACAACTTCACAAATAATATCATCTTACAGCTAGTTTACTTTAGTTGTGGGATCATCATCACTAAAATTCCCAACAATTAATCCATGAGTGCTCCGATTCCTCCTTGGTATGTCTCTCAGTTTGATCTGTGAACGCACTTCAGTTGACTTTAGTTTGTGGAGATTTCATCATCACTACCTCCAACCAATTAATCCATGAGTGCTCCGATTCCCTCCTTGGTATGTCTCTCAGTTTGTGACACCGCCCGAGTGGTTACCGGGGCCCAAATTTGGGGTGTAAAGAATAGAACCACTGTTCCGTGCCATGCATGTCGTAAGAGGCGACTAAGGAGGTTTGGCTGAAATCGGATGCACATGTCTAAACTTGTGAAATCTATGCGTTTGGGGCCTACCAAACCAATGTGCAACATATACATGTTCTTGGCAAAGATCAAACATATCACAAAGAGTGATTAAAATTGGTCGTAAAGAACGAACGCAAAGAAGAAGAAGAAGTTTGTGACACCAGTTTACTTTAGTCATTGGATCATCATCACTACACTTCAACCAATTAATTCATGAGTGCTCCGATTCCCTCCTTGGTATGTCTCTCAGTTTGTGATACAAGTTTACTTTAGTCGTGGGATCATCATCACTACACATCCAACCAATTAGTCTATAAGTGCTCTGATCTCCCCAGTGTGCTTCTCAGTGTGTGGCAATTAACGACACCTGTTCTTTGTTGGTTTACTATTCTTCTTTGGCTACTAGCATAATGTTCTTGTCTAGCTACACCCCATTTGACTTGGTATTCTTGCAGTCTTGTTAGTGTTGTAGATTCACCACTATTACGTGAATCATGTACACGCCCTCTCTCCCTTAGGGAATTTATAATATCAACCTGGTCCATTTCTCGCACGCTTTGTACAGCAGCCATACCTGCAGGCCTATCAGCGCGTTCATTTCTCCTTACATCTGCATATCCTGGCACAAAAATAAAACTGTTTTTCTGTCAGCTTAGACCTCGACGACTCCTTTCAATCTTTCTGAGCATACTCAATGAGTCACTGAGAAAACATGTATGGATAAAGTCGTGACTCCAGTCAGACCATTGCTTTAGTTACTGCCATGATTGATATAAGACTGCTTGTAGTCACGGCAAAACCACCATTGTCTTCCATCACAAAATTCCCTGTGACTCCAGACAGACCATTGCTTTAGTTATTTCCATATTGCTCGTAGTAGTCACGGCAAAACCACTAGTATTGAAACAAATAAACCACACGAGATGTTGATATCTCAATCTAGCATAAACGAGTCATTGTCATAATTGCAAACAAGTTTGAGAACCGCTGATGTTCTGTTAATCTTTATATTGACATATTTGATAATGTTCTATATTTGTCATCTGCTTGTCACATCCAAACATCCCAGTTTACTACTAGTGTGGGGGTAGGGGGCGGGCGGCGCGCAAGATATGCATTATCAGTTAGTTGATACCCTGTCAGTTTCAACCTTTGATATGTTTAAAGTCATTGAGTAGTAGCCCTGAGTGACAGGTTTGAGATTTCTGCTGACGTCAATCAGGGATAACATAGAAGGAGAGGAAAGTGATGACACACCAATCAAGATTTAATTCTCAAAAACACATTGATAAAGGTGTGGGTGGGTACAATCTGCCTTCTCCGTCAATGGATAAGACTTTCCATTGATATCACAAGGTGTGGTTGGACCTTCCATTCATGTCACAAGGTGTGTAGTTGATCCACTCTTCAACACAGTATAACATATTATCAGAGAAAGTATTTGATGTCTTGCTTGCTCCAAATAACAAAGTCACCAGCCTGATGTTCTGCTTGACCTAGTCTAGATATCCAGTATTACAACCTCATGGTCTGAGCCACAGCCTGGCTCTAGCACAGGCCAGACAACTGGCCGGTATTCCCTGACCTAGATAAGAAAAGGGATCTGGAAATACAGATGTTTGATAGAACACTGCACGCTTTTTTGCAATTTTACTCAATTCAGTGAGTCTATGGTTATTTGTTGGTGAAACATATTCATAATATTGATATTCCTTATTGTTAAACTTAACTTGTTGGATAATATGACTTCGAGTTAGCATTTTGTGTTGATTTTAAAATGAATTCGTCTATATACACCAATACTGGAATGCGAGTTCACGTGGTGTAGTTGGGGTCTGATTTCCACAATTCTTACCTGAGCCCGAAGGCCCCGTAGTTTATAGTTGGCTCTGTCTGAGCTCACCAATAACAAAGTTGATAACACGCTGCACAAGTGACCTATGCCGTGGACATTCCTATGGTGGACACCAGCTTGAGGCAAAACTTCTCCTGTCCATGTTGCTACATTAAACAGATTGAAACAATTCGGTGTGAGCGTGCATTATTTCAACATCGGATGCATGCTCTTGTTGCATCTACTGCAGTCATCATCAGTCTACTTCTATCCATAAACCAATGCTTATTTCATTCAAAATTACATCGGGGACCCTCGCGGTACTACGGAGTTCGTGCACTGCAGTTGAGATCTGTGTAAGAGATTGTAGCACACATGGTTATTCACTGAAGTGCAATGATGATGGTCCAGTCAATCAATCAATGCTTATTTATAGACAGTGTTTGATCATGGACGGTTAGTTAGTCTTTCCTGTAGGAGCTAGTATGGACAAACCATTCTCTCGGACATCATCTTACCTACGCTCAGAGAAAGCAGTTGTCAGTTAGAGAGGAAGGGGAATGTTTTGTCAGTTAGATGGCGTTTCACATTGGTCAGTTGGAGGGTGTTATCATTGATCAGGTGGAGGGATGTTCCAGGGGTCAGCTGATGGATGTTTCCCAGGGGTCAGCTGAAGGATGTTCCCCAGGGGTAAGTTTTATGGTGTTTCCCAGTGGTCAGTTGGAGAATGTTCTCATTGATCAGCTGGATGGACCCCGGGTCAGTTGGATATTTTCTAGTGGTCAGTTGGATGATATTTTCTTGTGTTCAGTTGGAGTGTGTTCCCAATGGTCTTGTTAGTGTCACTGCACTGTTCATACAAGTTGTGATTACTTGCCTTGTCGAACAGTTGGGAGTGGTTGATCTTAATCTTCTCGGTGCAGACGTTTCTTAGTTTATGCTGTTTGCTCATGTGTTGGTTAATTCATGAAACCTTTATTCCCCACACAAAATAGTCTTATGAGAGAGAAAAAGTACATCTATTTCTCATTATGACATGTTTAAATGGGCGGAGGTATACCAGGGCGGATATGATCAAGTGTGTCGTATATATATATATATATATATATATATATATATATATATATATATATATATATATATATATATATATATATATATATATATATATATATATATATATATATATATGTTGGAAATAGGTGACACTGTATTGGGGACTTGAACTCTAGTTGGCCACCCTCTATCAGACATGGCTACGCCACAGCGAACTTGTGAGATGTGTGCGACCTATTTTGTCGTTATGAAACCCCTACTCCATTTTTGTAAGAGTGCTCCCATTGGCTGAGTGCTGACGCGGGGTTTGGATTCTCACTGAATACACCAATCAGAAACGTTGGTTTATTGTCCGCAATGTGAAAGGCAAGAACGTTCTCGTATTGATAAAACAAAATAGTTCGTTCTCTCTACAAATGCTTGCCTCTTTCTTCTTCTCTCTTCTAGACACACCCATCATAATTTATCATATATCTCTGCAACAAACATCCACAAGCTTCTTGTTTACCCTTATATTTCTAGTTATATGATTTATGTGATGCCTCAATATTTGACTTGACCTGGCAGAACAATGGCTGACCTTTGACATTGCATGAGTGATAACGTGACCCGGTTTAAGAGTTCATCGTCATTCCTCACGCGGGCTCAACATTCCCCTCTGTCAGCGACTTCCCTGCTACTCACTACCCCCCTTTCACATACAAGAAAAAAATCTGACCTCATAAAACATCGCTTTCGCTTCTCTCTCTTTCTCTCTCTCTCTCTCTCACTCTATGTGCGTTGAACACGCACCACATTTTCTGTGTGTACTTTTCCTGCATCTTCAACAATCACATTCCTGCTGGTGACATTAATGTTTCTGTTGTATAATTACATATCATTCTGTTCAGTTGTCCATTCTCTGGTATCTATTTCTTCCCTTTCTATATACAGCAGCGAGATTATTAAGATGAAATGTGTTAACTTTGTACGACATGAACTTCTCATTAATTTGTTATATGATTCTTTCTTTCTTATCTCCCAAACCTGTTTGCCTCACAGCGTCAGGTCAAGAATAGATTTATAAAACGGGTCATTGTATGCGCTTTTGACAGTCGCTTTCGTCGCCTCTGTTATCCTGAGGTCTATCTTTTGCTTGGCCGACCGTTTGCTTTGTACCCATTGTATCGAAGCAGCATTGCTCTTTAAGGTGCACTGTCTGTTGGTAATCTGCTTACGTGGCCGAACCATTTAATTTGTTATGATTAAGTTACTTAAATGACTAATCAACGGGGCATGAGAGAGAGAGAGAGACCAAGGTATGTAGTTAACCTCAACGGCCTCACATGAGAGGGACGACCAAAGACTTATCTAAATGGGGTGTCGCTGTGACGTAGAGGTTAGGTGCTCGCCTCTCGTTCCAAAGGTACTCGGTTCGTCCCTTCGTGGAGTCATCGAGATATTTTTCCAGAGATTCATGATCTCAGTATAGGTGCAATCCAGTTCCATATCATAGTACACGATGGCGACTGGCAAAATATATGAGAGCCAGAACGACAGATGAGATGTATTATTTATGGACTTTCTCTAACTACGAGTACATAACAACAAATTTCAATATCTCAATTCATAGTTAGCCATCATCATCATCATCAAATAACTAGTTCATAGTTAGCCATCATCATCATCATCAAATAACTAGTTCATAGTTAGCCATCATCATCATCAAATAGCTAGTTCATAGTTAGCCATCATCATCATCAAATAACTAGTTCATAGTTAGCCATCATCATCATCAAATAACTAGTTCATAGTTAGCCATCATCATCATCAAATAGCTAGTTCATAGTTAGCCATCATCATCATCAAATAGCTAGTTCATAGTTAGCCATCATCATCATCAAATAACTAGTTCATAGTTAGCCATCATCATCATCAAATAGCTAGTTCATAGTTAGCCATCATCATCATCAAATAGCTAGTTCATAATTAGCCATCATCATCATCAAATAACTAGTTCATAGTTAGCCATCATCATCATCAAATAACTAGTTCATAGTTAGCCATCATCATCATCAAATAGCTAGTTCATAGTTAGCCATCATCATCATCAAATAGCTAGTTCATAGTTAGCCATCATCATCATCAAATAGCTAGTTCATAGTTAGCCATCATCATCATCAAATAGCTAGTTCATAGTTAGCCATCATCATCATCAAATAGCCAGTTCACAGTTAGCCATCATCATCATCAAATAACCAGTCTGGCAGTTAGCCATCATCATCATCAAATAACTAGTTCATAGTTAGCCATCATCATCAAATAATTCAGTTCATAGTTAGCCATCATCATCATCAAAATAATTCAGTTCATAGTTAGCCATCATCAAATAATCTAGTTCATAGTTAGCCATCATCATCATCAAAATAGCTAGTTCATAGTTAGCCAATAATAATATCAAATAACTAGTTCATAAAGTTAGCCATCAATAACAACAAATAGCTAGTTCATAGTTAGCTATCATCATCATCATCAAATAATCTGTCTATAGTTAGCCATCATCATCAAATAAATTCAGTTCTAGTTAGTCATCATCATCATCAAAATAAATTCAGTTCATAAAGAAGCACACACACACAAAATAACTAGTTCATAGTTAGCCATCAATACTGCACAAATAATTCAGTTCATAGTTAAAGCACACACACACCAGTTCATAGTTAGCTAACACACACAAATAGCTAGTTCATAGTTAGCCATCATCATCAATAAAATAGCTAGTTCATAGTTAGCCATCAATATCAATATCAAATAAATTCAGTTCATAGTTAGCCATCATCATCATCAAATAACTAGTTCATAGTTAGCCAATAATACCAAATAAATTAGTTCACAGCCAGCCATCATCAACAACTAGTTCATAGTTAGCCATCATCATCATCAAATAGCTAGTTCATAGTTAGCCATCAATACTATCAAATAAATCTTAGTTCATAGTTAGCTATCAATACTAATAAATAACTAGTTCATAGTTAGCCATCATCATCAAATAGCTAGTTCATAGTTAGCCATCATCATCAAATAACTAGTTCATAGTTAGCCATCATCATCATCAAATAACTAGTTCATAGTTAGCCATCATCATCACACAATATCAAAATAGCTAGTTCATAGTTAGCCATCACTACCAAAATAACCAGTTCATAGCAGCTATCATTAATATCAAAATAAATTCAGTTCATAGTTAGCCATCATCATCATCAAAATAATTCAGTTCATAGTTAGCTATCATCATCATCAAATAGCTAGTCTATAGTTAGCCATCATCATCAACAAATAACTAGTTCATAGTTGAAGCACACACACAAATAGCTAGTTCATAGTTAGCTATCATCATCATCAAATAACCAGTTCATAAGTTAGCCATCAATATCACTTCAAATAGCTAGTTCATAGTTAGCCATCAATAATAAATAACTAGTTCATAGTTACACACAATAACAACTGCTCCATAGTTAATACTATCACTACTGTAACGAAGTTCATAGTTAGCCACACCACAAATAATTCAGTTCGCGCCAGCTATCATCATCAAATAATTCAGTTCTTACAGTTAGCCATCATCATCATCAAATAATTCAGTTCAGCAGTTAGCCAATAATATCAATAAATAGCTAGTTCATGTTGGCCATCATCAAAATAACCAGTTCAGCAGTTAGCTATCATCACTACCAATTCAGTTCATAGTTAGCCATCATCATCATCATCAAATAACTAGTTCATAATAGCTATCATCATCATCAAATAACTAGTTCATAGTTAGCCATCATCACTATCAAATAACTAGTTCATAGTTAGCCATCAACAAACAGCTAGTTCATAGTTAGCTATCATCATCATCAAATAACTAGTTCATAGTTAGCCATCATCATCATCAAATAACTAGTTCATAGTTAGCCATCATCATCATCAAATAACTAGCTCATAGTTAGCTATCATCATCATCAAATAGCTAGTTCATAGTTAGCCATCATCAATATCAACAATTCAGTTCAAGTAAAGAAGCACACACACAAATAAATTGTCTATAGTTAAAGCACACACACAAATAGCTAGTTCATAGTTAGCACACACACACAAATAAATTGTTCATAGTTAGCACACACACACAAATAATTCAGTTCATAGTTAGCCATCATCATCAAATAAATTCAGTTCATAGTTAGCCATCATCAATAAATAACTAGTTCAGTTAGCCATCATCATCATCAAATAACTAGTTCATAGTTAGCCATCATCATCAAATAGCTAGTTCATAAAGAAGAAGCACACACACACAAATAACTAGTTCATAGTTAGCCATCATCACTAATAGCTAGTTCATGTGTTGAAGCATCATTACCAAAATAAATCTAGTTCATAGTTAGCCATCATCAATAATAAATAAATTCAGTTCATATTAGCTATCAATATCATCATCAAATAACTAGCTCATAGCTAGCCAACACACACACAAATAATTCAGTTCATAGTTAGCTACTGAACAATAAAATAGCTAGTTCATAGTTAGCCATCATCATCAAATAACTAGTTCATAGTTAGCTATCATCATCACACAAATAACTAGTTCATAGTTAGCTATCAATAATAATAAATAGCTAGTTCATAGTTAGCCATCATCATCATCAAATAAATAGTTCATAGTTAGCCATCATCAATATCAAATAACCAGTTCATAAGTTAGCTAACACACACAAATAATTCAGTTCATAATAGCCATCATCATCATCAAAATAACTAGTTCATAGTTAAATAATTAATATCCACACAAAATAATTCAGTTCAGTTAGCTATCATCATCATCAAATAGCTAGTTCATAGTTAGCCATCATCACTAACAAAATAACTAGTTCATAGTTAGCCATCATCATCATCAAATAGCTAGTTCATAATTAGCCATCATCATCAAATAATTCAGTTCATAGTTAGCCATCATCATCATCAAATAGCTAGTTCATAGTTAGCCATCATCATCATCAAATAGCTAGTTCATAGTTAGCCAATACTACTAACAAATAACTAGTTCATAGTTAGCCATCATCATCATCAAATAATTCAGTTCATAGTTAGCCATCATCATCATCATCAAATAAATTCAGTTCATAAAGCCAGCTATCATCAATAACAAACAGCTAGTTCATAGTTAGCCATCAATAATAATAAATAGCTAGTTCATAGTTAGCCATCATCATCATCAAATAATTCAGTTCATAGTTAAAGCACACACACAAATAACTAGTTCAGTTAGTATCATCAATAAATAGCTAGTTCATAGTTAGCTATCATCATCAAATAGCTAGTTCATAAAGTTAGCCATCATCATCATCAAATAACTAGTTCATATAGTTAGCTATCATCATCAAATAGTTGCCCATATTAGCCATCACTACTACTAAATAGCTAGTTCATAGTTAGCCATCATCATCATCAAAATAATTCAGTTCATAGCCAGTCATCATCATCATCAAATAAATTCAGTTCTATAGTTAGCCAATAAATAACAACAAATAACTAGTTCATAGTTAGCCATCATCATCATCAAATAACTAGTTCATAGTTAGCCATCATCATCAAATAAATTCAGTTCATAGTTAGCTAATAATATCAATAAATAACCAGTTCATAGTTAGCACACACACACAATAATCTAGTTCATAGTTAGCCATTACTAATAATAAATAAATTAGTTCATAGTTAGCTAATAATAATACTAATAAATAGCTAGTTCTATAGTTAGCTAATAATAATACTTTCAAATAGCTAGTTCATAGTTAGCCATCATCATCAAAATAACCAGTTCATAGTTAGCCATCATCATCATCAAATATCTAGTTCATAGTTAGCCATCATCATCATCATCAAATAACTAGTTCATAGTTAGCCATCATCATCATCATCAAAATAACCAGTTCATAGTTAGCCATCATCATCATCAAATAGCTAGTTCATGTTAGCCAATAATAATACCAAATAATTCAGTTCTTGGCAGTTAGCCATCATTACCACAATACCAGTTCTATAGCAGCTATCATCACTAATAAATAAATTCAGTTCATAGTTAGCCATCATCATCATCAAATAAAGCAGTTCATAGTTAGCCATCATCACTATCAAATAGCTAGTCTATAGTTACTAATATCATCAAATAACTAGTTCATAGTTAGCCATCATCATCATCAAATAATAGTTCATAATAGCTAACAATACTAATAAATAGCTAGTTCATAGTTAGCCATCATCATCATCAAAGGCCCAGTTCTATAGTTAGCCAATAATAATAACAAACAACTAGCTCATAGTTAGCTAATAATAATAACTAGTTCATAGTTAGCCATCATCATCAAAATAAATTCAGTTCTTTGCTAAGTTAGCTATCACTAATAAATAAATTCAGTTCTATAGTTAAAGCACACACACATAAATAATTCAGTTCAGTTAGCCATCATCACTACCAAATAACTAGTTCATAGTTAGCCATCAATACTACTACCAAATAGCTAGTTCATAGTTAGCCATCATCATCATCAAAAAGCTAGTTCATAGTTAGCCATCATCATCATCGTCAAATTCAGTTCAGTTAGCCATCATCATCATCAAATATCTAGTTCATAGTTAGCCATCATCATCATCATCAAATAACTAGTTCATAGTTAGCCATCACTAATAAATAACTAGTTCATAGTTAGCCATCATCATCATCAAATAGCTAGTTCATAGTTAGCCATCATCAATAATAAATAATTCAGTTCATAGTTAGCTATCAATATCATCAAAATAACTAGTTCATAGTTAGCTATCAATAATATCAAATAACTAGTTCATAGCAAGCCATCATCATCATCAAATAACTAGTTCATAGTTAGCCATCATCATCACTAAATAATTCAGTTCATAGTTAGCCATCATCAAATAATCTGGCTCATAGTTAGCCATCAATACTGGGGCCAGCTAGTTCATAGTTAGCCATCATCATCAAATAGCCAGTTCATAGTTAGCCATCATCATCATCAAAATAGCTAGTTCATAGTTAGCCATCATCAATAGCTAGTTCATAGTTAGCCATCATCACTTCTTCAATAAATAAATTCAGTTCTAAGCCAGCTATCAATAACAACAACTAGTTCATAGTTAGCTACGATTACTACCAAATAATTCAGTTCATAGTTAGCCATCAATAATAATAATAAATAACTAGTTCATAGCACAACACACACACAAATAACTAGCTCATAGTTAGCTATCAATAATAATAAATAAATTCAGTTCATAGTTAGCTATCAATATCAAATAACCAGTTCATAGTTAGCCATCACTATCAAATAGCTAGTTCATAGTTAGCTATCATCATCACTAAATAAATTCAGTTCATAGTTAGCCATCATCATCAAATAACTAGTTCATAGTTAGCCATCATCATCATCAAATAACCAGTCTAAGTAGTTAAAGCACACACACAAATAACGTCATATAGTTAGCCAATATCAATAATAAACAGCTAGTTCATAGTTAAAGCACACACACACAATAATAGTTTTCATAGTTAGCCATCAATAATAAATAGCTAGTCTCATAGTTAGACACACACAAATAACTAGTCTGGTAGTTAAAGCACACACACACACAAATAACTAGTTCATAGTTAGCTATCATTACTACTGGGCCACCCAGTCTATGTTAAAGCACACACACAACTAGTTCATAGTTAGCACACACCCGCCAGCTAGTTCATAGTTAGCTATCATCACACAAATAACTAGTTCATAGTTAGCTAATAATACCAAATAAATTCAGTTCTATAGTTAGCCAATAATATCATCAAATAACTAGGTTCATAGTTAGCCATCATCATCATCAAATAGCTAGTTCATAGTTAAATAATAAATAACTAGTTCATAGTTAGCCATCAATCAACAGCTAGTTCATAGTTAGCCATCATCATCAATAAATCTAGCTCATAGTTAGCTAATAATAATATCAAATAATTCAGTTCATAGTTAACATCAATATCACTTCAAATAACTAGTTCATAGTTAGCCATCATCAATAACACAAATAACTAGTTCATAGCAGCCATCATCATCATCAAATAGCTAGTCTAAGCTAGCCATCATCATCACACAAATAAATTCAGTTCATAGTTAGCCATCATCATCAATAAATAACTAGTTCATAGTTAGCTATCATTACTAATAAATAGCTAGTTCATAGTTAAGCACACACACACAAATAATTCAGTTCATAGTTAGCCATCATCAATAATAAATAACCAGTTCATAGTTAGCCATCATCATCATCAAATAACTAGTTCATAGTTAGCCATCATCATCAAATAATCTAAGCCTATAGTTAGCCATCATCATCATCAAATAACTAGTTCATAGTTAGCCATCATCATCATCAAAATAGCTAGTTCAGTTAGCCATCATCATCAAATAAATTCAGTTCATAGTTAGCCAATATCATCATCAAATAGCTAGTTCATAGTAAGCGCTAACACACACAAATAATTCAGTTCATAGTTAGCCATCATCATCATCAAATAGCTAGTTCATAGTTAGCCATCATCATCATCAAATAGCTAGTTCTGTGTTACGCTAATAATAATACCAAATAATTCAGTTCATAGTTAGCCAATAATACTGCAAATAGCTAGCTCCAAAGAAGCACACACACAACAGCTAGTCTATAAAGAAGCACATTATCAAATAAATTCAGTCTATAGTTAGCCATCAATATCAAAATAAATTCAGTTCGGCAAGTTACACACACAAATAAATTCAGTTCATAGTTGTAGCTATCAATATCAAAATAACCAGTTCATAGTTAGCCACTATCAAAATAACCAGTTCATAGTTAGCCATCATCATCATCATCAAATAACTAGTTCATAGTTAATATCATCACTACCAATAGCTAGTCTATGTTAGCTATCAATACCAATAACAGCTAGTCTTGCAGTTAGCCATCATCTACCAAATAACTAGTTCATAGTTAGCCATCATTATCATTATCAAATAACTAGTTCATAGTTAGCTATCTATCAAATAGCTAGTTCATAGTTAAGCTAACATCAATATCAAATAGCTAGTTCATAGTTAGCTATCATCATCATCAAATAATTCAGTTCGCGTTAGCTATCATCAATAAATAGCTAGTTCATAGTTAGCCATCAATAATAAATAGCGCTAGTTCATAGTTAGCTAATATCACACAAATAAATTCAGTTCATATAGTTAGCTAACAACAGCTAGTTCATAAAGGCCATCATCAATGTCAACTAGTTCATAGTTAGCCATCATCATCACCAAATAACGCAGTTCACAGTTAGCCATCATCATCATCATCAAATAACCAGTTCATAGTTAGCCATCATCATCAAATAACTAGTTCATAGTTAGTTAATACTACCGGGCCAGTTGTCTAAGTTAGCTACTGTTACTACCAAATAAAGAAGCTCATAGTTAGCCATCATCATCATCAAATAAATTAGTTCATAGTTAAAGCACACATTAATAATAAATAACTAGTTCATAGTTAGCTATCAATAATACTAATAAATAATCTAGTTCATAGTTAAAGCACACTAATAATAAATAGCTAGTTCATAGTTAAAGCACACACACAAATAGCTAGTTCAGTTAAAGCACACACAATAGCTAGTCTGGCAGTTGTTATCATCATCATCAAATAATTCAGTTCAGTAGTTGAAGCACACACACAAATAATCTAGTTCATAGTTAGCCATCATCAATACTACCAAATAGCTAGTTCATAGTTAGCTATCAATACTACTAAATAAATTCAGTTCATAGTTAGCCATCACTACTAATAAATAGCTAGTTCATAGTTAGCCATCATCATCATCAAATAAATAGTTCATAGTTAGCCATCACTACCAAACAGCTAGTTCATAGTTAGCCATCATCATCAATAAACAATTCAGTTCATAGTTAGCCATCAATACTACCAAATAATTCAGTTCATAGTTAGCCATCATCATCAAATAGCTAGTTCATAGTTAGCCATCAACATCATCAAATAGCTAGTTCATAGTTAGCCATCATCATCATCACACCAGTTCATAGTTACACACACACACAACAACTGCTCATAGTTAGCTATCATTACTACTACACAAATAACTAGTTCATAGTTAGCTACTAATACTAATAAATAGCTAGTTCATAGTTAGCCATACAATAATAAATAGTTGTTCCATAGTACACACACACACAAATAGCTAGTTCATAGTTAGCCATCATCAAATAAATCTGCTCATAGTTAAAGCACACACACAAATAACTAGTTCATAGTTAGCTAATAATACTACTGGGCCATGAATGAGAAGCAGCTAACACAATAAATACCCAGTTCATAAAAGCACAACAATACTATCAAATAGCTAGTTCATAGTTAGCCATCATCATCAAATAATCTAGCTCATAGTTAAAGCACACACAATAAATAAAGTAGTCTTCATAAGTACACACACACAAATAACTAGTTCATAGTTAGCCATCAATACCGGGGCCAACTAGTTCATAGCAAATATCATCATCAAATAATTCAGTTCATAGTTGTGCCATCATCATCATCAAATAACTAGTCTAGTTAGCCATCATCAATAATAAATAGCTGTTCCATAGTTAGCCATCATCATCAAATAACTAGTTCATAGTTAGCCATCACTACCAAATAAATTCAGTTCATAGTTAGCCATCATCATCATCAAACAACTAGTTCATAGTTAGCCATCAAATAACTAGTTCATAGTTAGCCATCATCATCATCAAATAACTAGTTCATAGTTAGCCATCATCAAATAATTCAGTTCATAGTTAGCTATCATCATCAAATAGCTAGTTCATAGCAATAACAATACTACCAAATAGCTAGTTCATAGTTAGCCATCATCATCAAATAACTAGTTCATAGTTAGCCATCATCATCATCAAATAACTAGTTCATAGTTAGCCATCATCATCATCAAATAGCACTATAGTTAGCTATCATCACACAAATTGCTCATAGTTAGCTACTAATAATAATAAATAGCTAGTTCATAGTTAGCCATCAATATCATTATCAAATAATCTGTTCATAGTTAGCTATCAGTCAATAAATAGCGAATGTAGTTAGCCACACACACAAATAGCTAGTCTATAGTTAGCTATCATCATCAAATAGCTAGTTCATAGTTAGCTATCATCATCAAAATAACTAGTTCATGTTAGCCATCATCAACACAAAATAAATTCAGTTCATAGTTACTAATACTATCAAATAAATTCAGTTCATAGTTAGCCATCATCATCAAATAACTAGTTCATAAAGTTAGCCAATATCATCATCAAATAGCTAGTTCATAGTTAGCCATCATCAACAAATAACCAGTTCATAGTTAGCCATCAACAATAATAACCAGTTCATAGTTAGCCATCATCATCAATGTCAAATAGCGCTAGTTCATAGTTAGCCATCATCATCATCAAATAGCTAGTTCATAAAGTTGCTTTCATCATCATCATCAAATAACTAGTTCATAGTTAGCCATCATCACACAAATAGCTAGTCTTGGCAAGCCAGCACACACAAATAACCAGTTCTGGTAGTTAGCCATCATCAATACCAAATAACTAGCTCCATAGTTAGCCATCATCATCAAATAAATTCAGTTCATAGTTAGCCATCATCATCATCAAATAAATCTTGCCTATAGTTAGCCATCATCATCGAACAAATAGCTAGTTCATAGTTAGCTATCATCAATAAATACAGTTCATAGTTAGCCATCATCATCATCAAATAAATCTGTTCATAGTTAGCCATCATCATCAAATAGCTAGTTCATAGTTAAATATCAATACTAATAAATAAATTCAGTTCATAGTTAGCCATCATCAAAATAACTAGTTCCATAGTTAGCCAATACACATTACCAAATAGCTAGCTCCATAGTTAGCCACACACACAACAGCTAGTTCATAGTTAGCTATCATCAATAATAACAGTTGTCTATGTTAGCCATCATCATTACTATCAAATAAATTCAGTTCAGTTAGCTATCAATACTATCAAATAGCGTTGCTCCATAGTTAGCCATCATCAATATCAAATAGCTAGTTCATAGTTAGCCATCATCATCATCAAATAAATTCAGTTCAAAGAATAACACACACAATAATTCAGTTCATAGTTAGCTATCATCACTAATAAATAACTAGTCTATAGTTAGCCATCATCAAATAATTTAGTTCATATTAGTTATCAATACTACAAATAATCTAGTTCAGTTAAAGCACAACACACAAATAGCTAGTTTCAGTTAGCCAATATCAATAATAAATAACCAGTTCATAGTTAGCCATCATCATTAACAATAAATAATTCAGTTCATAGCAGCTAACAATACGTCAATAAAATAACTAGTTCATAGTTAGCCATCATCACTACCGGGCTGAAGCAGTTCACAGTTAGCCATCATCATCAATAACAATTCAGTTCAGTTAGCCATCATCATCAAATAAATAGCTCATAGTTGAAGCACACACACAACAGCTAGCTCCAGTTAGCCAATAATAATAATAAAATAACTAGTTCAGTTAGCCATCATCATCATCAAACAGCTAGTTCATAGTTAGCTATCACAAATAATTCACTATAGTTAGCCATCATCATTCATTAACAAATAAATTCAGTTCATAGTTAGCTAATACACATTACTACTAAATAAACTAGCTCAAGTAGTTAGCTATCATTACTATCAAATAATTCAGTTCATAGTTAGCCATCACTGTTAACAAATAGCTAGTTCATAGTTAAAGCACACACACACAAATAGCTAGTTCATAGTTAGCTAACTAATAACAACTAGTCTATAGTTAGCTATCAATAATAATAATAAATAATTCAGTTCATAGCGAAGCACACACACACAATAACTAGTTCATAGTTAGCCAATCACACACAAATAGCTAGTTCATAGTTAGCTATCATTACTACTAAATAAAGTAGTCTATAGTTAAAGCACACACACAAATAGCTAGTTCTATAAGAAGCACACACACAAAATAAATTCAGTTCATAAAGAAGCACACACACAAATAACGCCTATAGTTAGCACACACATAATAAATAGCTAGTTTTGGTAAAGTTAGCTATCATTACCAATAAATAATTAGTTCATAGCAGCTATCAATAATAATAAATAGCTAGTTCATAGTTAAAGCACACACACAAATAAATTTGGCTCATAGTTAGCTAATACTAATATCAAATAGCTAGTCTATAGTTAGCTATCATCATCAAATAAATCAGTTCATAGTTAGCCATCATCATCATCAAATAACTAGTTCATAGTTAGCCATCAATATCAATAACAGTTGCCCATAGTTAGCCATCATCATTACCAAATAGCTAGTTCATAGTTAGCCATCATCATCATCAAATAACTAGTTCATAGTTAGCTAACACACACTCAAATAAACTAGTTCATAGTTAGCCATCATCAATAATAAATAACCAGTTCTCAGTTAGCCATCATCATCAAATAAAGCAGTTCATAGTTAGCTATCATCATCATCAAATATAGTCTATAGTTAGCTATCAATAATATCAAATAGCTAGTTCATAGTTAGCTATCAATAATAATAAATAAATTCAGTTCAGTTAGCCATTACTACTGAAATAACTAGTTCATAGTTAGCCATCAATAATATCAAATAGCTAGTTCATAGTTAGCCATCATCATCATCATCAAATAATTCAGTTCATAGTTAGCTATCATCACTATCAAATAAATCTTGTCTATAGTTGGCTATCATCAAATAAATTAAATGTTCATAGTTAGCCATCATCACCAAATAACCAGTTCACAGTTAGCCATCATCATCATCATCAAATAACTAGTTCATAGTTAGCCATCATCATCATCAAATAGCTAGTTCATAGTTAGCCATCATCATCAACAAATAACTAGTTCATAGTTAGCTAACACACAAATAGCTAGTTCATAGTTAAAGCATTACACACAAATAATCTGTCTGTAGTTAAGCTATCATCATCAATAGCTAGTTCATAGTTAGCTATCATCATCATCAAATAGCTAGTTCATAGTTAGCCATCATCATCAAATAACTAGTTCATAGTTAAAGCACACACACAATAGCTAGCTATAGTTAGCCATCACTACTATCAAATAGCTAGTTCATAGTTAAAGCACACACACAATAACTAGTTCATAGTTAAAGGACACACACAAATAATCTAGTCTATAGTTAGCCATCAATACTAATAACAACTAGTTCATAGTTAGCCATCATCAATACCAAACAATTCAGTTCATAGTTAGCCATCATCATCATCAAATAACTGCTCCATAGTTAGCCATCATCATCAACATCAAATAATTCAGTTCATAGTTAGCTATCATCATCATCAAATAGCTAAAGTCTATGTTAGCTAATAATATCAAACAGCTAGTTCATAGTTAGCCATCATCATCATCAAATAACTAGTTCATAGTTAGCCATCATCATCAATAAATAAATTCAGTTCATAGTTAGCCATCACTACTAATAAAATAGCCAGTCTAAGTAGTTAGCCATCATCATCATCAAATAGCCAGTTCATAGTTAGCCAATAATAACAAATAATTAGTTCATAGTTAAAGCCATCATCACTACCAAATAGCTAGTTCATAGTTAGCCATCACTACTACTACAAATAGCTAGTTCAGAAGTTAGCCAATAATACTGAATAAATAAATTCAGTTCAAGGTTAGCCATCTATCATCAAATAGCTAGTTCATAGTTAAAGCACATTACTACCAAATAAATTAGTTCGTTAGCTACTAATAATAATAATAAATAAATTCAGTTCATAGTTAGCCAATACACCAATAACTAGTTCATAGTTACTATCATCAAATAACTAGTTCATAGTTAGAAGCACACACACACAGTTAGCCTATAAGAAGCACACACACAAATAAATAGTTTTCATAGTGTTAGCTAATAATAATAATTCAGCTCATAGTTAGCCATCAATATCAAATAAATTCAGTTCTCATAAAGTTAGCCATCATCACTAATAAATAAATTAGTTCATAGTTAGCTATCAATAATAAATAGCTAGTTCAGTTAGCTATCAAATAGCTAGTTCATGGTTAGCCATCATCAAATAGCCAGTTCATAGTTAGCCATCATCATCATCAAATAACTAGTTCATAGTTAGCCATCATCATCATCAAATAAATAGTTCATAGTTAGCCATCATCAATAATAACAAATAGCTAGTTCATAGTTAGCCATCATCATCATCAAATAACTAGTTCATAGTTAGCCATCATCATCAGCCAGCTAGTTCATAGTTAGCCATCATCAATAATGCACAATCTAGTTCATAGTTAGCTAATACTATCAAATAGCCAGTTCATAAAGTTAGCCATCACTACTAATAAATAACTAGCTCATAGTTAGCCATCATCACTACCAAAATATTCAGTTCATAGTTAGCCATCATCATCATCAAATAGCTAGTTCTAATAGTTAGTCATCATCATCATCAAATAAAGTTAGTTCATAGTTAGCCATCATCATCATCAAATAATTCAGTTCATAGTTAGCTATCATCATCATCATCAAATAAACTAGTTCATAGTTAGCTATCATCAATAATATCAAATAACTAGTTCATAGTTAGCCATCATCATCATCAAATAGCTAGTTCATAGTTAGCCATCATCATCATCAAATAGCTAGTTCATAGTTAGCCATCAATACTACTACTAAATAGCTAGTTCAGTGCTAGCCATCAATAATGTCAAATACCAGTTCATAGCTAATAATAATAAATAAATTCAGTTCATAGTTAGCCATCATCAATACTAATAAATAGCTAGTTCATAGTTAGCTAATACTAATGTAAGACCCAGTTCATAGTTAGCCACACACACAAACAGCTAGTTCATAAAGCGCAGCCATCATCATCAAATAACTAGTTCATAGTTAGCCATCATCATCATCAAATAGCTAGTTCATAGTTAGCCATCATCATCATCAAAATAACCAGTTCATAGTTAGCCATCATCAATATCAAATAACTAGTTCATAGTTAGCCATCAATATCAAATAACTAGTTCATAGTTAAATATCATCATCAAATAACTAGCGTCTATAGTTAGCCATCATCAAATAGCTAGTTCATAGTTAGCCATCATCATCATCAAATAATTCAGTCTACAGTTAGCCATCAATATCATCAAAATAATTCAGTTCATAGTTAAAGCATCATCATCATCAAATAAATTCAGTTCATAGTTAGCCATCATCAAATAAATTCAGTTCATAGTTAGCTAATAATAATACCAAAGTCAATTCAGTTCTCATAGTTAAAGCAACAATACTAAATAACTAGTTCATAGTTGATATCATTACCAATAAATAGCTAGTTCATAAAGAAGCACACACACAATAGCTAGTTCATAGTTAGCCATCATCATCATCAAATAATTCAGTTCATAGTTAGCCATCATCATCATCAAACAACTAGTTCATAGTTAGCCATCACTAATAACAAACAGCTAAAGTTCATAGTTAGCCATCATCATCATCAAAATAATTCAGTTCATAGTTAGCCATCATCATCATCAAATAGCTAGTTCATAATTAGCCATCATCATCATCAAATAATTCAGTTCATAGTTAGCCATCAATACCAACAGCTAGTTCATAGTTAATAACAATATCATCAAATAGCCAGTTCATAGTTAGCCATCACTGGGTCAAATAGCCAGTTCAGTAGTTAGCCATCATCATCATCAAATAACGGTTCATAGTTAGCTATCATTACTATCAAATAACTAGTTCATAGTTAGCCATCAATAACACAACACCAGTTCACAGTTAGCCATCAATAATAATAAATAAATTCAGTTCATAGTTAGCCATCATCAATATCAAATAGCTAGTCTATAGTTAGCTATCATCATCATCAAAATAACCTAGTTCATAAAGCTAAAGCACACACACAAATAACTAGTTCAGTTAGCCATCATCAAATAGCTAGTTCATAGTTAGCCATCAATAATATCAAATAGCTAGTTCATAGTTAGCCATCATCATCATCAAAATAAATTCAGTTCATAGTTAGCCAACATCATCATCAAATAGCTAGTTCATAGTTAGCCATCATCATCAATAAAATAACTAGTTCAGAAAGACATCAATACTACCAAATAACTAGTTCTATAGTTAGCTATACACACACAAATAAATTCAGCTCATAGTTAGCTAACACACACAAATAAATTCAGTCTATGTTGAAGCACACACACAAATAGCTAGTTCATAGTTAGCCAATAATACTACTAATAAATACCCAGTCTATAGTTAGCTATCATCATCAGCCAAACAGCTAGTTCATAGTTAGCTATCATCAAATAGCTAGTTCGTTAGCCATCACTACCGGGCCAATTCAGTTCATAGTTAAAGCACACACACAAATAGCTAGTTCATAGTTAGCCATCATCATCAAATAGCCAGTTCTCATAGTTAGCCATCATCATCATCAAAATAAATTAGTTCAGTAGTTAAATATCATCATCAATAAACAATTCAGTTCGGTAGTTAGCCATCAACAAATAAAGCAGTTCATAGTTAGCTATCAATAAATAACTAGTTCATAGTTAGCCAATAATATCATCAAATAGCTAGTCTACAGTTAGCTATCATCATCATCAAATAGCTAGTTCATATTAGCTAACACACACAACAATTCAGTTCATAGTTAGCCATCAATAATATCATCAAATAGCTAGTTCATAGTTAGCCATCATCATCATCAATATCAAATAGCTAGTTCATAGTTAAATATCATCACTAACAAATAACTAGTTCAAGCGTTAGCCATCATCATCATCAATAATTCAGTTCATAGTTAGCTAACACACAAATAAATTCAGTTCATAGTTAGCCATCATCATCATCAAATAATCTGTCTATAGTTAGCCATCATTACTACCAAATAAATTCAGTCATAGTTAGCCATCATCATCAATAAATAGCTAGTCTTTACAAAGCTAGCCATCATCATCATCAAATAACCAGTTCATGTTAGCCAATAAATAACTAGTTCATAGTTAGCCATCATCATCACAAATAGCTAGTTCCATAGTTAGCCATCAATACTACCAAATAGCTAGTTCATAGTTAGCCATCATCATCATCAAAGAGCTAGTTCATAGTTAGCCATCATCACTATCAAATAAACTAGTTCATAGTTAGCCAATAATAACACAAAATAGCTAGTTCATAGCAATAACACACACACAAATAGCTAGTTCATAGTTAGCCATCATCAAATAACCAGTTCATAAGCTAGCCATCATCAATAATAAATAAATTCAGTTTCATAGTTAGCCATCAATATCATCAAAGCAACTAGTTCATAGTTAGCCATCATCAAATAAATTCAGTTCATAGTTAGCCATCAATAATGTCAATCTAGTTCATAGTTAGCTAT
The DNA here is from genome assembly GCA_020796225.1 of Arion vulgaris. Lineage (NCBI taxonomy): Eukaryota > Metazoa > Mollusca > Gastropoda > Stylommatophora > Arionidae > Arion > Arion vulgaris. Next base: position 25,724,671 of record CM036768.1, read on the forward strand.
CATCATCATCAAAATAGCTAGTTCATAGTTAGCCATCATCATCAAAATAACCAGTCTATAGTTAGCTAACACACACACAAATACCAGTTCAGTTAGCCAATAATAATAAATAAATTCAGTTCATAGTTAGCTATCACACACAAATAGCTAGTCTATAAAGTTAAAGCACACACACAATAACTAGTTCATAGTTAGCTATCACTACTAATAAATAGCTAGTTCATAGTTAGCTATCAATAATAATAAAGAGCTAGTTCATAGTTAGCCATCATCATCATCAAATAACTAGTTCATAGTTAGCCATCATCATCAAATAGCTAGTTCATAGTTAGCCATCATCAACATCAAATAATTCAGTTCTAGTTAGCCATCATCATCATCAATAAATAACTATTCAGTTAGCCATCATCATCATCATCAAATAACTAGTTCAAGTAGTTAGCCATCATCAATACTAACAAATTCAGTTCATAGTTAGCCATCAATATCAACAACAGCGTTCAGCAGTTAGCCATCACAAATAGCCAGTCTAGCAGTTAGCTATCAATAATATCAAATAAATTCAGTTCATAGCTAAGCACACACACACACAAATAACGTTCATAGTTAGCCATCAATATCATCAATAAAATAACCAGTTCATAGTTAGCTATCATCATCATCAAATAGCTAGTTCATAGCTAGTCATCATCATCATCAAATAGCTAGTTCATAGTTAGCTATCATCATCAATAAATAGCCAGTTCAGTTAGCCATCACTGTCATCAAATAACCAGTTCATAGTTAGCCATCATCATCAAATAACCAGTTCATAAAGTTACTATCATCATCATCAAATAAATAGTTCATAGTTAGCCATCAATACTAATAAATAATAATTAGTTCATAGTTAGCCATCAATAATAATCAAATAGCGTGTCTATAGTTAGCTATCATCATCAAATAACTAGTTCATAGTTAGCCATCATCATCATCAAATAGCTAGTTCATAGTTAGCCATCATCATCATCAAATAACTAGTTCATAGTTAGCCATCATCATCATCAAATAAATCTAGTTCATGGTTGAAGCCATCATCATCAAAATAGCTAGTTCATAAGAAGCACACACAAATAGCTAGTTTATGTTACTATCAATATCATCCACCCAGTTCCAGTTAGCCACACACACACAAATAACTAGCTCATAGTTAAAGCACATTCACACACAAATAATTCATAGTTAGCACACACACACAACAGCTAGTTCATGTTAGCCATCATCACTACTAAATAGCTAGTTCATAGTTAGCCATCATCAATAATGTAAATAAAGCAGTTCATAGTTAGCCATCATCATCAAATAAACTAGTTCAGTTAGCCATCATCATCAACAAATAACCAGTTCATAAAGTTAGCCATCATCATCATCATCAAATAGCTAGTTCATAGTTAGCCATCATCATCAAATAACTAGTTCGTTAGCTATCATCATCACCAACAGCTAGTTCATAGTTAGCCATCATCACTATCAAATAATTCAGTTCATAGTTAGCCATCATCATCATCAAATAGCTAGTTCATAGTTAGCCATCATCATCATCAAATAACTAGTTCATAGTTAGCCATCATCATCATCAAATAAATAGTTCATAGTTAGCCATCATCATCATCATCAAATAACTAGTTCATAGTTAGCCATCATCATCATCAAATAATTCAGTTCATAGTTAGCCATCATCATCACTGTAAATAGCTAGTTCATAGTTAGCCATCAATATCATCAAATAACTAGTTCATAGTTAGCCATCATCATCACCAAAATAACTAGTCTATAAAGGCTATCAATATCAATAAACAATAGTCATAGTTAGCCATCATCAAATAACCAGTTCATAGTTAGCTATCATCATCATCAAATAAATTCAGTTCATAGTTAGCCATCATCATCATCAAATAAATTCAGTTCATAGTTAGCTATCATCATCATCAAATAGCGTTCATAGTTAGCCATCATCATCATCAAATAGCGCTAGTTCATAGTTAGCCATCATCATCAAATAACTAGTTCATAGTTAGCCATCATCATCATCAAATAAATAGTTCATAGTTAGCCATCAAATAATAAATAGCTAGTTCATAGTTAGCCATCATCATCAATAAATAACCAGTTTCATAGTTAAAGCACACACACAAATAGCTAGTTCATAGTTAGCTATCATCATCATCAAATAAATTCAGTTCATAGTTAGCTAATAAATATCAATAAATAAAGTAGCTCCATAGTTAGCTATCATCAATACCAAATAGCAAGCCATAGTTACACACACACGCCAGCTAGTTCAGTTAGCCATCATCAATAATAAATAAATTCAGTTCATAGTTAGCCAATAATAATAATAAAATAACTAGTTCTTGTTAGTTAGCCATCATCACTAATAAAATAACCAGCGTCTATAGTTAGCCATCATTGACACAATAATTAGTTCATAGTTAGCTATCATCATCAAATGAAGCAAGTTCATAGTGTTAGCTAATAATAATAATAAATAAATTAAATTGGTAGTTAGCTAATAATAATAATAAACAATTCAGTTCATAGTTAGCCATCATTACCAAATAGCGTAGTTCATGTTGAAGCACAATACTACCAAATAGCCAGTTCATAGTTAGCCATCATCATCATCAACAACTAGTTCATAGTTAGCCATCATCATCATCAAACAGCTAGTTCATAGTTAGCCATCATCATCAATAAATAACTAGTTCATAGTTAGCCATCATCATCATCAAATAGCTAGTTCATAGTTAGCCATCATCATCATCAAATAACTAGTTCTTAGTTAGCCATCATCATCATCAAATAGCTAGCTCGCAGTTAGCCATCATCATCAAATAACTAGTTCATAGTTAGCCATCATCATCAAATACCCAGTTCATAGTTGTGTCATCAATAATATCAAATAAATTCAGTTCATAGTTAGCCATCATCATCATCAACAACTAGTTCATAGTTAGCCATCATCATCATCGGCCAGCGTCTGGCAGTTAGCCAATATCATCATCAATAAATAACTAGTTCATAGTTAGCCATCATCATCATCAAATAGCTAGTTCAGAGTTAGCCATCATCACTACTAAATAGCTAGTTCATAGTTAGCTATCATCACTAATAACAAATTCAGTTCTCATAGTTAGTCATCATCAATACTAAACAGCGCTAGTTCATAGTTAGCCAATAATACCAAATAGCTAGTTCATAGCTAGCCATCATCAATAATAAATAACTAGTTCATAGTTAGCCATCATCATCATCAAATAACGAGTTCATAGTTAGCCATCATCATCAAATAGCTAGTTCATAGTTAGCCATCATCATCAAATAAATTCAGTTCATAGTTAGCCATCAATAATAACAGCTAGTTCATAGTTAGCCATCAATACTAACAACAGCTAGTTCATAGTTAGCTAATATCATCATCAAATAACGGTGTCTATAGTTAAAGCACTATCAATACTACTTCAAATAGCTAGTTCATAGTTAGCTATCAATACTACACTACCAAATAGCTAGTTCTAGCAGAAGCAATACTACGACAAATAACTAGTCTATAGTTAGCTAATAATAATAAATAATCTAGTTCATAGTTAGCTATCAATATCACAAATAATTCAGTTCATAGTTAGCTACACACACAACAATTCAGTTCATAGTTAGCTATCATCATCAAATAATTCAGTCTATAGTTAAAGCAACAATAAATAAAGTAGTTCATATAGTTAGCTAATAATACTACTAAAATAAATTCAGTCTACAGTTAGCCATCACTGGGCACACCAGTCTAAGTAGTTAGCTAACTGTCAATATCAAATAGCTAGTTCATAGTTAGCTATCATCATCATCAAACAGCGAAGCCCATAGTTAGCTAATAATATCAACAGCTAATCTAAATAGCCATCATCACCAATACAAATAATTCAGTCTATAGTTAGCCAATACTACTACTACCAAATAGCTAGTTCATAGTTAGCTATCACACACAAATAGCTAGTTCATAGTTAGCCATCATCAATAAATAATTCAGTTCATAGTTAGCCATCAATAATACCAAATTCAGTTCATGTTAGCCATCATCATCATCAAATAACTAGTTCATAGTTAGCCATCATCAAAATAATTCAGTTCATAGTTAGCCATCATCATCATCAAATAACTAGTTCATAGTTAATATCATCAATAAATAGCTAGTTCATGTTAGCTATCATCATCATCAAATAACTAGTTCATAGTTACTAACACAACACATCAAAATAACTAGTTCATAGTTAGCCAATACTATCAAATAACTAGTTCAGTTAGCTATCAATACTACCAAACAGCTAGTTCATAGTTCAGCTATCACTACCAAATAAATTCAGTCTGGCAGTTAGCCATCATCATCATCAAATAGCTAGTTCAGTTAGCCATCATCACTATCAAATAACTAGTTCATAGTTAAGCCATCATCATCAAATAGCTAGTTCATAGTTAGCCATCAATACTAACAAATAGCTAGTTTCGTTAGCTAACACACACGCCAAAGTAAGCCTATAAAGAAGCACACACACAAATAGTTGCTCATAGTTAGCACACACACAATAGTTAAGCTCATAGTTAGCTACACACACACAAATAAATTAGTTCATAGTTAGCTACTTCACACATCAAATAGCTAGTTCATAGTTAGCTATCATCATTAATAAATAAATTCAGTCTATAGTTAGCCATCAGCCATCAAAATAACCAGTTCATAGCTAGCCATCACTATCATCAAATAAATTCAGTTCATAATAGCCATCATCATCAATAAATAAATTCAGTTCATAGTTAGTCATCATCATCATCAAATAGCCAGTTCATAGTTAGCCATCATCATCATCAAATAGCTAGTTCATAGTTAGCCATCATCATCATCAAATAAATTCAGTCTGGCAGTTAGCCATCATCATCATCAAACAGCTAGTCTAAGGTTAGCCATCATCATCATCAAATAACTAGTTCATAGTTAGCCATCATCATCATCAAATAGCTAGTTCATAGTTAGCCATCATCATCATCAAATAACTAGTTCATAGTTAGCCATCATCATCAAATAGCTAGTTCATAGTTAGCCAATAATAACAAAATACCAGTTCATAGTTAGCCATCATCATCATCAAATAACTAGTTCATAGTTAGTCATCATCATCAAATAAATAATTCAGTTCATAGTTAGCCATCATCATCATCAAACAGCGTTCATAGTTAGCTAATAATAATTCAGTTCATAGTTAAAGCACACACACAACAACGGTTCATAGTTAGCCATCATCATCATCAAAATAGCTAAGCCCATAGTTAAATAATAACAACAAAGTGTTCATAGTTAGCCATCATCAATAATAAATAGTTGCTCCATAGTTAAAGCACACACACACAAATAACTAGCTCATAGTTAGCCATCATCAACAAATAGCTAGTTCATAGTTAGCTAATAATAATATCAAATAATTCAGTTCATAGTTAGCCATCATCAATAACAAATAATTGTCTGCGTTAGCTATCACTACTAAATAGTTGTCTATAGTTAGCTATCATCAATAACAACAGCTAGTTCATAGTTAGCCATCATCATCAAATAAATTCAGTTCATAGTTAGCAATATCATCATCAAATAACCAGTTCGGCAAAGTGTTAGCTATCATCATCACCGCCAGCTAGTTCATAGCCAGCCATCATCACTACCAAATACCCAGTTCAGTTAGCCATCATCATCATCAAAATAACCAGTTCATAGTTAGCCATCATCTACTAAAATAAATTCAGTTCATAGTTAGCCATCATCATCAACTAGTTCATAGTTAGCCATCTATCAAATAAATTCAGTTCATGTTAAAGCCATCAATAATACCAAATAGCTAGTTCATAGTTAGCCATCATCAATATCAAATAACCCAGTTCATAGTTAGCCATCATCACTACCAAAATAGCTAGTTCATAGTTAGCCATCATCAACAAGCCAGCTAGTTCTGTTGCCAGCTATCAATATCATCAAATAAATTCAGTTCATAGTTAGCTAATACTACTTCAAATAACTAGTTCATAGTTAGCCATCATCATCATCAAATAAATAGTTCATAGTTAGCCATCAATACTACCAAATAACCAGTTCATAAAGCTAGCCATCATCATCAAATAACTAGTCTATAGTTAGCCACTATCAATATCAAACAGCTAGTTCATGTTAGCTATCAATAATATCAAATAACTAGTTCATAGTTAGCTAACATTACTATCAAATAATCTAGTTCATAGTTAGCTATCAATACTATTAATAAATAACTAGTTCATAGTTAGCACACAATAATAATAAATAGCAGTTTCATAGTTAGCTACTAATACTAACAAATAGCAGTTCAGTTGAAGCACATTACTAATATCAAAAAAATTAGTTCATAGTTAGCTATCATCATCATCAAATAACTAGTTCCATAGTTAGCCATCATCATCACCAAATAGCTAGTTCATAGTTAGCTATCAATAATAAATAGCTAGTTCATAGTTAGCCATCATCACTACCAAAATAGCTAGTTCATAGTTAGCCATCATCATCAATGTAAATAAATTAGTTCATAAAGTTAGCCATCATCATCAAATAACTAGTCTAAGGTTAGCCATCATCATCAAATAGCTAGTTCATAGTTAGCTAACACACACAAATAATAGCTAGTTTCAGCATAGCTATCATCATCATCAAATAATCAGTTCATAGTTAGCAATAATAATAAATAGCTAGTCTAGTTAGCTATCAATAATACCAAATAAATTCAGTTCATAGTTAGCCATCAATAATAAATAACTAGTTCAGTTAGCTATCATCATCAAATAAATTCAGTTCATAGTTAGCTATCATCATCAAATAAATTCAGTTCTCATAGTTAGCCATCATCACTACCAATAACTAGTTCATAGTTAGCTATCATCATCATCAAATAACTAGTTCATAGTTAAAGCTACTACATCATCCACAAACAGCTAGTTCATAGTTAGCCAATAATAATAATAAATAAATTCAGTTCATAGTTAGCCACACACACAAAATAGCTAGTTCATAGTTAGCTATCATTACCACGTCAAATAAACTAGTTCATAGTTAAAGCACACACACACAAATAATTCAGTTCATAGTTAGCCATCATCATCATCATCAAATAATTCAGTTCATAGTTAGCCATCATCATCATCAAATAATCTAGTTCATAGTTAGCCATCATCATCATCAAATAGCTTAAGCCCATAGTTAGCCATCATCAATAACAATTCAGTTCATAGTTAGCCAATAATAATAGCTAGTTTCATAGTTAGCACACACACAAATAGCTAGTTCACAGTTAGCCAATAATACAATAATAAATAGCTAGTTCTATAGTTAGCCATCAATAATAATAGTTAGTTCATAGTTAGCCATCATTACTACTGGGCCAGCTAGTCCATAGTTAGCCATCATCATCAAATAATCTGGTTCATAAAGTTAGCCATCATCAAATAGCGCTAGTTCATAGTTAGCCATCAATAATAATAAATAGCTAGTTCATAAGCTAGCCATCATCATCATCAAATAGCTAGTTCATAGTTAGCCATCATCACTACTGTCATCAAATAGCTAGTTCATGTTAGCCATCATCATCATCAAACAATTCAGTTCATAGTTAGCCATCATCATCAAATAGCGTTCATAGTTAGCCATCATCATCATCATCAAAATAACCAGTTCATAGTTAGCCATCATCATCATCAAATAGCTAGTTCATAGTTAGCCATCATCATCATCAAATAACTAGTTCATAGTTAGCCATCATCATCACCGGGCCAGCTAGTTCAGCAGTTAGCCATCAATAATATCAAACAGCTAGTTCACAGTTAGCCATCAATATCATCATCAAATAATTCAGTTCATAGTTAGCCATCATCACTACTACAAATAGCTAGTCTAAGGTTAGCCATCATCATCAAATAGCTAGTTCATAGTTAGCCATCAATATTACCACACAAACAATTCAGTTCATAGTTAAATATCATCAAATAAAGTAGTTCATAGTTAGGCTATCAATACCAATAAATAGCTAGTTCATAGTTAGCCAACACACACACAAATAGCTAGCTCATAGTTAGCTATCATCAATAATATCAAATAACTAGTTCATAGTTAGCTATCATCAAATAGCTAGTTCTTAGTTAGCCATCATCATCATCATCAAATAGCTAGTTCATAGTTAGCCATCAATATCAATAATAAATAGCTAGTTCATAGTTAGCTAATAATAACAATATCAAATAGCCAGTTCATAGTTAGCTATCAAATAACAGCTAGTCTAGGTTAGCCATCATCACACAAACAGCTGCTCCATAGTTAGCTATACTACTACTGCAATAACTAGTTCATAGTTAGCCAATAATATCATCAAATAGCTAGTTCTATACAGCTATCATCATCATCAAACATATTCTATAGTTAATACTACTTCATCAAATAGCTAGTTCATAGTTAGCCATCAATACTACCAATAACAGTTGCTCATAGTTAGCTATCACACAAATAAATTAGTTCATAGTTAGCCAACACACAAACAGCTAGCCCAGCAAGCTAGCCAATAATACTGGGTCAAAATAGTTGCTCTTAGTTAGCCATCATCATCAAATAGCTAGTTCATAGTTAGCCATCATCATCATCAAATAACGTCAGCCCATAGTTAGCTAATATCAATAAATAGCTAGTCTTACAGTTAGCCATCATCATCATCAAATAATCAGTCATAGTTAGCCATCATCATCATCAAATAGCTAGTTCAGTTAGCCAATATCAATAATAAACAGCTAGTTCTTGCCAGCTATCATCATCATCATCAAATAGCTAGTTCATAGTTAGCCATCATCATCATCAAATAGCTAGTTCATAGTTAGCCATCATCAAAATATCCAGTTCATAGTTAGCCATCATCATCATCAAATAACTAGTCTAAAGTTAGCTATCATCATCATCAAAATAAATTCAGTTCATAGTTAGCCATCACTACCAATAAATAAATTCAGTTCACAGTTAGCCATCATCAATAAATAAATTCAGTTCATAGTTAGCTATCATCATCATCAAACAGCTAGTTCATAGTTAGCCATCATCATCATCAAATAATCTGTCTGGTAAAGTTAGCTAACACACACAAAATAGCTAGTTCATAGTTACAACTTGTTAGTCCTAACAGTCTTCGGACATTTTTTTTTCTCTCAGGCCAGATGTACCCCCTCTGCAGCCGTCATGCTCAAACTACCGTTATATCCTGAATTCATCTTCTCCGTGTCTTCTCTTTGTCGGGATACCCCCTTCATGATGGTCTTCCAAGCGTTCGTGTCTTTATATGATAGTAATGCGGGCGTCTGTGCTCAGCGGAGCCCCAATCCCAAGAGTACCTGGTTCAAACTCGGGGAGCTTGCAAGTAAATGTGTTCTGTTGATTTCTACTAACGGTAAAATAGATCCCACCGTTCAGAAGGCAATTGCAAACTACTGAACGTATAAGTGATACCAGAAAATCAACCACTCGTTTATTGTAGTTGATGGCAAAGTAATGTTAGCACGATTTTCATGTTCAGCACTGGGGACATATGTTTGTGTGAAGAGATGATCAATCGCTTGAACTACAGGATGACATCGCAACTTGCAGGACAGTCAGCTATTTTAGTAGTTGTGCAAGTTCTTTCTCAGATGTTTTTTAGTTAGTTTGTTTCTTACAGGAGATTAACGCATCTTTAAGCGAGTAGGTACGTCTCTTTCACCTCTAGGTACGAAACTTTTATTGGTAACATCAGAGTGTATAGGCAACACACATGAACAATAAGAATGAGCTTTTTTGAGAATTCAGGTTTTTAGCACATTCATCGAGACTTTTATCTCTTTTACATGATATCTTTGCCATACACATAATACATGGTATGCCCCAATGCACCTGAATCTACCAACCCATCAGTCTGTGGGCATATTATTGCAAGTTACTGATTGTCTGAATAGACTGACTAACCAACTTTCCTATAGTTACTGACGTCGCACTAAAGTATGATTGGTATGTACTGGTAGGTAGGTTCGACCTACATACCGTTGATGTATGCAGAAGAAATATTTCACGCGATTTCCCACCCCTTACCCCATCTGTACTAGTTGGTTACTTGTCTTCAATATTGACTACAAATGTACGCAGGGACCGCGTGTTCTCTGCTGCTGTCATATTGATGGTGACATCAACAAATGTATACTGTTGACAATTGGACTGTGTGACCAGATGTTAATCTATCTAGTACAGGGATGGGAAGAAGCCATGTTTAACCGGAGTCCTAGATACACTATTACGCAGTTATAGCTAGCCGTAGTTTAAAAAGTATTTATAATCCACGTTAAATATAAACAAATACAAAAATCTCCTCCCTGCCAGGGTAACAGGTTCATGGTGGGAGGTCTGTATGGCTTAGAGTATAAGGACATCAATATCCTCCCTGCCAGGGTAGCAGGTTCATGGTGGAGGTCTGTATGGCTTAGAGATAAGGACATCAACATCTCCCTGCCAGTAGCAGGTCTGGGCAGAGGTCTGTAGCTGGCTTAGAGATGGGCATTGGTCAACATCCTCCCTGCCAGGTGGCAGGTTCATGGTGGAGGTCTGTATGGCTTAGAGATAAGGATATCAACATCCTCCCCGCTAGGTAACAGGTTCATGGTGGTGCAGGTCTGTATGGCATAGAGATAAGGACATCAACATCCTCCCCGCTAGGTAGCAGGTTCGTGGTGGAGGTCTGTATGGCTTAGAGATACGGTAATGACCTCTCATTCAAAATGTATTCGATTCGTTTCCTGCGTGAGGCGATCGGGTATTTTTTTTTCCAGCGATCCCTGATCTGGATTTATCTCGATGGGAGTGTAAATTAGGCACCCAGGTGCTACTACTGCGTCTCTAGCAGCCCCTACTGGAAAAAATATGTTCCAACTACAAAGCAGAACTCTTAGCCTTTCTGATGGCAGCACAGCACATGAATAAGCTGAAAGCACCTGCAGGCAAGATGGTATTTCTTACAGACTCACTGTCAGCTATACAAGCCCTGGAGGCTAAATCCACTAACAGCACAGCACAAAAACTAAAAAAAGAACTTGTTCAGCTTTCAGAAAAGACAGAAATTCACTTGCAGTGGATTCCATCTCACTGTTGCATTTGCAGGCAATGAGAGTGCTGATGTCTTAGCTAAGGAGGGCAGTGCCAAAGAGCAAATTTACCAACCCCTGTTTTTCAGGCCAAAACCCTCATACAGAGAAATCTGAGAGACTGGAAGACAATCACTGATATGATTATGGAACAGACTTCATCAAAGACCTAAGCAGAACAGACCAGGTCATTATATTTCGACAACGCACCGACACTGCAGACTTAACAAGCACTTACATAGATCAGGAAAAGTCAACAGCTTGTCATTGTCAGCAGCGGAACAGACACCGGCATATCCACAAGACTGTCCTCTCCAGGGTGAGCTGAGAAGCCACATATGGCCACACCCAGTCGATCTGAAAACTAAGCTTTGGGGAAACCTGATAGACCTGAAGCTGACTGCCCAGTTGTGGTCCACAGTAAATTAAGCGCATGACCAGAGATCGCTGAAGAAGAAGATTGATCTCTATGTAGGTAAGAGATCGAGTCCTTAGTCCTATCAGAGATGGACGATCAAATGGAGATCATGTGTTCAGATGAGCACGTAAAAGAACACCTGTCAGTTTCAAATCGATTAAGAAGCTGCAAATCGCTACACAGATATACGTAAGCTGCAAATTCGCACACAGATATCAAGACAGTTGAAACTGCACACAGATATAAGTAAGCTGCAAATTGCTACACAGATATAAGTAAGCTGCAAATTCGCTACACAGATATGAAGTAGGCAAATTGCTACACAGATATAGTAAGCTGCAAATGTACACAGATATAAGTAGGCTAAATTCGCTACACAGATATAAGTAAGCTGCAAATTCATACACAGATATAAGTAGCTGCAAATTGCACACAGATATAAGTAAGCTGCAAATCGCTCACAGATATAGTAAGCTAAATGCACAGATATAAGTAAGCTGCAAATTCGCTACACAGATATAAGTAAGCTGCAAATTCGCTACACAGATATAAGTAAGCTGCAAATTCGCTACACAGATATAAGTAAGCTGCAAATTCGCTACACAGATATAAGTAAGCTGCAAATTCGCTACACAGATATAAGTAAGCTGCAAATTCGCTACACAGATATAAGTAAGCTGCAAATTCGCTACACAGATATAAGTAAGCTGCAAATTCGCTACACAGATATAAGTAGGCTGCAAATTCGCTACACAGATATAAGTAAGCTGCAAATTCGCTACACAGATATAAGTAAGCTGCAAATTCGCTACACAGATATAAGTAAGCTGCAAATTCGCTACACAGATATAAGTAAGCTGCAAATTCGCTACACAGATATAAGTAAGCTGCAAATTCGCTACACAGATATAAGTAAGCTGCAAATTCGCTACACAGATATAAGTAGGCTGCAAATTCGCTACACAGATATAAGTAAGCTGCAAATTCGCTACACAGATATAAGTAAGCTGCAAATTGCTACACGATATAATGAATTCAAAGATATAAAAGCTGCAAATTCGCTACACAGATATAAGTAAGCTGCAAATTCGCTACACAGATATAAGTAAGCTGCAAATTCGCTACACAGATATAAGTAAGCTGCAAATTCGCTACACAGATATAAGTAAGCTGCAAATTCCACACAGATATAAGTAGGCTGCAAATTCGCTACACAGATATAAGTAAGCTGCAACATCGCTACACAGATATAAGTAAGCTGCAAATTCGCTACACAGATAAAAGTAAGCTGCAAATTCGCTACACAGATAAAGTAAGCTAAATTCGCTACACAGATATAAGTAAGCTGCAAATTCCTACACAGATATAAGTAGGCTGCAAATTCGCTACACAGATATAAGTAGCTGCAAATTCTTACACAGATATAAGTAAGCTGCAAATTCGCTACACAGACAACATGCATCAAAATATGAAAATAAAATTTCAGCAAATTTCTACCACTTCACAATTACATCGGAATCCTCGCCGGTGCTACGGAGTTCCGTGCACTGCAGCTGAATCTTCCTTGTAGAAAGAGATCGGCACATATGGTTACTCACTGAAGAGCAATGATGATGGTCCACTAAATCCTTCTATAATGTGTAGATATTGATAGAGTACATAACTGAGTTCTCCAAATCATAAATCGTTGTATAGTCAATATATGTCAAGACAAAGGATAGTATATTTTGCGCTTGTGTAACACAAACCATTACTTTATCGTTACACTGATGTCATTAAGCTTACATCTCTTGTATTGCTGGGTCTCGCAAACATTACTTTATCGTTACACTGATGTCACTAAGCTTACATCTCTTGTATTGCTGGGTCTCGCAAACATTACTTTATCGTTACACTGATGTCACTAAGCTTACATCTCTTGTATTGCTGGGACTCGCAAAGGAAGCCAAAAAAAAGTAACACTGTGACCAACAAGGCATGTAGTAAGAGGCGACTGAGGTAGGGGCCTAGGAAGCTACCCTAGTAAATAAAAAGCGTCGCAGAAATAGATGAGCTGACCTACTTGTAGGCGCATAGCTGGCACAACGTACAATCACTTTTAGGCTCGGATCACATACAAATTACAAAGAATGGTTAACAAGTGGTCGATATGGAGCGGTCGAAGAAGTTGTCGGAATGTCCATTTCCGAGAATAAGTCGCCAAAGTTCTAAATGCGTTTGTTTGTACTATGTGGCTGTGAGACATTGATCTGTTAACTGTTAATGAGATCATCTATGATAGATGATGATGATATACTGACTGAGTGCATATCATTTCTTCTGTTACGTTTGTAGTTGAGCTTCTACCTGCTGTAAGACATTATCATATGAAGATAAATCGGTTTCAACCAAATTCGGGTTGCTCATTTTGTTGTTCCAGTCAGTTGATGATTCATCTCTCTTTCTGGTATTCCTTTCCGTTGCCAGTGGATCATATGACTGAAACGTATCACCAATATTGATATGAGTATGTCAGTTTATACGTTTCTAGCGTAAATGGTTGCTAACATTATGTCCGTTTCCCACTGTTTCTTTAAGAATGTCATTTTAAAAATAGATTTGGGTTGCTGACATACCAAACAAACTCCCACCCTTCTAATAATATTGAGATAGTTGCTCAACCGGACACACATTCGTACTGATACGATTTTACCAACATAAACCCTAGTGTATAGTAGTACATCTGCTACATTATACTGTAGCATGGTGGTCAGATGTGATTGCTCATAGAGGATGATATTAGAACGTACTCATTTCTCTGTGTGATTGGCCGATACCTTGGATATATTCAATCCGTAAAAGATACAATTTCTACGTGGATAGCTGGTGTAGTGCTAGTTTTTCTTCAACTGTGGACATGTGATAGAGAAAAACGGGAAGATATGCCAAAGAGAAAAAAACCCTCAGATTCTATTGTCTGTTGACCATCTGCCCTTCTAACCAGCCAATGTATTTTCAGATAAAACAAATCACCAGAACAATACATATTGTTCTCTTTCTGTCGGGCAATACAAGTCGTGCAACGCCCACTCGGACATTTTTTCTCTTTCTGTCCAGGGAAAGCTACCGCCCATTTGGCACTATTTTGATGTGACATCGATTGACCCCTAACCCTAGAGGCACACGAGCATACTGCACATCACTCCATAACATACCATGCTCGCATTTGATCAGGATATGATCTACCGCAGTTTATCATTGATTCCAAGAGGAAACCAAGCAAATTATTTGTACTATCTACGTGGTTTGGGGGCCGGGGGTGTCGTCTATGTCGTTCCGAAGGTAGCTGGTTCGAATCCGGACGTCGCCTGCCATTCTGTTGACGAGTGGTTACATCTCTGTTGACAGGTGGACAGTACATTCTGTTGACGAGTGGTACATTCTGTTGACGAGTGGTACATTCTGTTGACGAGTGGCTAGCATCTCTGTTGACGAGTGGTACATTCTGTTGACGAGTGGTACATTCTGTTGACGAGTGACGTACAGTTCTTGTTGACAGAGTGGTACATTCTGTTGACGAGTGGTACATTCTGTTGACGAGTGGTACATTTGTGAAGGCATTCTGTTGACGAGTGGTACATTCTGTTGACGAGTGGTACATTCTGTTGACGAGTGGTACATTCTGTTGACGAGTGGTACATTCTGTTGACGAGTGGTACATTCTGTTGACGAGTGGTACATTCTGTTGACGAGTGGTACATTCTGTTGACGAGTGGTACATTCTGTTGACGAGTGATTCGTGAGTGGTACATTCTGTTGACGAGTGGTACATTCCTGTTGTTGACGAGTGGTCAAGGCATTCTGTTGACGAGTGGTACATTCTCTTGACAAGTGTGTCATTCTGTTGACGAGTGGTACATTCGTTGACGAGTGGTACATTCTGTTGACGAGTGGCATTCCAGTGTCATTCTGTTGACGAGTGGTACATTCCTCCTCCACAAGATGTCGTCATTCTGTTGACGAGTGGTACATTCCCTCCTCCCCCAAGATGTCGTCATTCTGTTGACGAGTGGTACATTCCCTCCTCCCACAAGATGTCGTCATTCTGTTGACGAGTGGTACATTCCCCTCCCCAAGATGTCGTCATTCTGTTGACGAGTGGTACATTCCCCCAAGATGTCGCCATTCTGTTGACGAGTGGTACATTCTGTTGACGAGTGGTACATTCTGTTGACGAGTGGTACATTCCTCCTCCCCAAGATGTCGTCATTCTGTTGACGAGTGGTACATTCCCTCCTCCCACAAGATGTCGCCATTCTGTTGACGAGTGGTACATTCCCCCTCCCCAAGATGTCGTCATTCTGTTGACGAGTGGTACATTCCCTCCTCCCCCAAGATGTCGCCATTCTGTTGACGAGTGGTACATTCTGCCTCCCAAGATGTCATTCTGTTGACGAGTGGTACATTCTCTTCCTCCTCCAAGATGTCGCCATTCGTTGACGAGTGGTACATTCCTCCTCCCCAAGATGTCGTCATTCTGTTGACGAGTGGTACATTCCTCCTCCCCAAGATGTCGCTTCTGTTGACGAGTGATTCCCCTCCCCAAGATAACCTAGGGTTTGTTGCCGGAGTTCGTACTATGTGCATTACTCTCGGCAGCTGGCGTGCCATTTCTGCAGAGATGTATCGAGCTATAAGAGATACAACCCGAGGGCAATGAAGTCATTTCCTTGTATTTAGACCGTTTACAATTTACATGGACAGACAAGTGCTTGCTTTCATTGATTGTTGTCTCTTGTCTATATTTTCTTGTTTTGTTCTTTGTGTTTCTTCAGTGCTTCACATACATCATTATCAAATAGCTTGTCCTGAGCAGAACTTGTGCCTTAACCATTCCTTCGGAATTTCTCTCTCTCGTGGGCCAGATGTTCCGCCACTGCAGCTGTCATGCTCAAACCATCAGTTATGTCCTGAATCCATCTTCCCCGCTTTCTTCCTCTTCTCCTCTTTGCTGGGATGCCTCCTTCCATGATGCCTCTCCAGCCTTTCATATCTTTTTATATGTCCAAAATATCTCAATTTCCTCTTACCTATTTGTAGCATCAGCCAGTTTTCTTTCATTTTGAGTTCTTTCTGAATAGATCTATTTTTTTTCTCTTCTCTGTCCATGATATACGTAGGACTCTGCTGTAATATACATACTTATCTATATTCACATACCTGCCCATCTTCACATACTGCCCATCTTCACATACCTGCCCATCTTCACATACCTGCCCATCTTCACATACCTGCCCATCTTCACATACCTGTAACATTGAGTCAGTACCTGTTCATGCTTGAACTGTGAACTAATAGTATCACAACCGTGAGGTCTATGCTTGTTAGCACAATACGTTTAGTAAGACAGTATCTGCAACTGTGTCTGATAAGTTTCCAAATCTCAAATATCTGACACACTTAAATCTAATCTGACATGTCTCTTGTGTCTTTCTTTCTTTCTTCTCTAATCCTGTTTGGCCCCGCTCCGTCAGGATAATAAGAGATTTTAGAACAAACTTTTGTGTGCGTTTCATAAACAGCGTCTTTATCTGTTATCTCTGATGTTCACAATTTACGTGGACGGCCTTTTGCTTTGTATCCACTGTATCGGAGTAACATTGTTCTCTGTGGCGCACTGCCTGTTGGTAATCTGCTTATGTAGCCCAACCATTTAACTTATTGTTTCTTGATAAAAGTTCAATACTGATGTTTTCATTTCTCAACCGGTCTCTTCTTGTTACCCCCAGCATTCTGGAGTAAACACTTCATCTCTGTGTGTCCAGTTCTGGAGTAATTCAGTATAATCTTGTCCTCACGGCTGTATAACTTAAGTATTCATTTACAAATCATGTCTGATGTACGATGTCAGCTTAAAAATATGCTGAATATAGCCGACAAATCCGACATCTAAAGCTGACAGTTTGCTTTAGGACAGAGTTCACCTTTTGTCTCATCATAAACAGATGAACAACTACCTCCTACCTACCGCACATACACAGGAATACACCTTGTTGGATGATATACTCGGGTTGATTATTTCATTAATCTTGCACGTGCAATACTACTGTTGTTGTAGCTGGTCGATCTTACACAAACCATCAAATAGTTTATCCAACCCGCTTTTCTCCATTTTGAACTGCCAATGGTTCTTTTACGTGCTCAAATTGAACAGGGTACCTACGTTTTATCGTCCGTCTCCGATAGGACTAGGAACTCGATCTCTGGAAAAATATCCAGATGGCTGGCTCCACGAGGGAGCGAACCTGATACCTTTGGCACGAGAGACGAGTACCTAACCTCTACGTCACATAGACCCGTTAAAGCCCGGACATAATTCATTAGAAAAGATTAAAAGTAAAATTCATTAGAAAAGATTAAAAGTAAAATTCATTAGAAAAGATTAAAAGTAAAATTCATTAGAAAAGATTAAAAGTAAAATTCATTAGAAAAGATTAAAAGTAAAATTCCTACCAAAATATCTTCACCATCGCACCGGGAACCCTCGCCGGTGCTACGGAGTTCTTGCACTGCAGTTGATATCTTCCTGTGTAAGAAAGAAATCGGAGCACACATACTTACTCAGTGTAATGATGATGGTCCTATCAATCAACCAACAGTTCGTACAAATGTTAGCAATGTTCAATTTGTCAGTTCATTTATCTGTACTATTCCTCTCTCTCTCACACACACATACACACACACAGACTGCATGTTATATTTCATGTTATTCTCACCACACACAAATCGTGTACCAGTTCGCTGGGCGTAATTTGAACACTCATTGTCCCGTTGCTGGGCTGGTCAGCTATTTATAGATCTGTGTTTACTGCTCACCCCGGACCTGGACGATTGCGTGAGCATGGATTTTTGGAATGACGTAGCCATTATTTTTAAACTGGGACACTTGAGATGACGAAACCACGTGGCTCGTGATCTAGTCAGTTCATGTGCCTGGATGGATGTACACACAGATAGCAGCAGATCGCTTGTCCACGGCTGGCATTGAACATATTTGAGAACTTCCATAGAATTAGGGAAACTAATAAATCAATAGATTATCACATTTAATATCTTCTATAGAATGATATAACTATCAACAGAGAAGGATATATCACATTTAATATCTTCTATAGAATAATATAACTATCAACAGAGAAGGACATATCACATTTAATATCTTCTATAGAATAATATAACTATCAACAGAGAAGGATATATCACATTTAATATCTTCTATAGAATGATATATCAACAGAGAAGGATATATCACATTTAATATCTTCTATAGAATGATATAACTATCAACAGAGAAGGATATATCACATTTAATATCTTCTATAGAATAATATAACTATCAACAGAGAAGGATATATCACATTTAATATCTTCTATAGAATGATATAACTATCAACAGAGAAGGACATATCACATTTAATATCTTCTATAGAATGATATAACTATCAACAGAGAAGGATATATCACATTTAATATCTTCTATAGAATGATATAACTATCAACAGAGAAGGACATATCACATTTAATATCTTCTATAGAATGATATAACTATCAACAGAGAAGGATATATCACATTTAATATCTTCTATAGAATAATATAACTATCAACAGAGAAGGATATATCACATTTAATATCTTCTATAGAATAATATAACTATCAACAGAGAAGGACATATCACATTTAATATCTTCTATAGAATAATATAACTATCAACAGAGAGAATGATATAACATATCACATTTAATATCTTCTATAGAATAATATAACTATCAACAGAGAACGACATTCTTCTTCTTTGAACGCTCCATATACAAGGCATGTCGTAAGAGGCGACTGAGGTAGGGGCCTAGGAAGCCACCTAGTAAATAAAAAGCGGAAATCGGATGTGGTGGCCTACTCGTAAGCGCATACCTGGCACAATGTACAATCGCTCTTGGGCTCAGATCAAATACAAATCATAAAGAGTGGTTTCACAAGGGGTCGATATGGAGCGTTGGAAGAAGTAGAAGATAGTGATGAAATAGTAGCTGTAAGAACATGCTGTGATACATCAGAATGGTTTAACATGAGGCAGCGAGTCAAGACTTTATTGTATTCGGTCGCCTTGTCTTTTTAACTGATATGCAGAAAACATAATGAGAATGTTACATAAGATAGCGGAAAAGAACAATACGATCCTTTTATAATCGGAGGAAAAGGAATTCATGAACTAAGATATGTTGACAATACGGTGTTACTATCAACATCGCAACAACAAAAAACAGGATTGAGAAATTAATAATTGAAGTGCAAGAGAACAGCGAGAAACAAAATCTATATCTCAATCTAGCAACAACAAAAAAATTATGACAACTGATAAAACAAGTATGACAACATATTTTATCATCGGAGAGAAAATAGAAAATGTGAACAGTTCACATGTGAAAATGTGAACAGTTTATATCTCGGTTCACTACTAACAAGATATGGAAATGTGAACAGTTTATATCTCGGTTCACTGCTAACAACAGATGGGAATGTGAACAGTTTTGAATATCTTGTTTCACTGCTAACAACAGATGGAAATGTGAACAGTTTTGCTGAATATCTTGGTTCACTGCTAACAACAGATGGAAATGTGAACAGTTTTGAATATCTTGGTTCACTGCTAACAACAGATGGAAATGTGAACAGTTTTGAATATCTTGGTTCACTGCTAACAACAGATGGAAATGTGAACAGTTTTGAATATCTCAGTTCACTGCTAACAAGAGATGGAAATGTGAACAGTTTTGAATATCTCGGTTCACTGCTAACAAGAGATGGAAATGTGAACAGTTTTGAATATCTCGGTTCACTGCTAACAAGAGATGGAAATGTGAACAGTTTTGAATATCTCGGTTCACTGCTAACAAGAGATGGAAATGGGATGAAGGAAATTAAAAGAACAGCAAACATGGCTTTACAAAAAACCACAAAAACCCAAGGGAATTGATAGAAAAACACGACCGTGGGGTGCCGGGCCCGCAAGGGAAGCAAGAATAGTACCACTGCAACCTACAATGCATGTCGTAAGAGACGACTGATGTAGACCTATGGATGCTACCTAGTAAATAAAAGGCAGAGCAGAAATCGGATGTGCTGGAGTTACTTTTAGGCGCATAACTGGCACAACGTTCAATCGCTATTAGGCTCAGATGACATAGAAATGACACAGAGTGGTTGACAAGTGGTGGATATGTAGCGTTGGAAGAAGAAGATAGAAACACACAAAGATGGCAATACAAAGAGCATGTATATTCCCAGTGAGAACGTATGCATGTAAAGCAAGGCAGTAGAAAAACATGTAAGTGTTACAGAAAAGTCCTCAGTATACCATGAACAGAGAAGTCAACAAATAGATCTATCCAGAAATAACTTATGAAGAAAACTGATGCTACAAGTAAGAGATATGAAGTATTTTGGATATAACAAGACACGAAGAGTTGGAGAAGGCAATTATAGAAGGAGGAACCACGGCAAAGAGAAGAGGAAGACCGCTGTGATTTAGAATGTAACTGAAGATTTGAGCATAACTGATGCAAATTCGGGACATCTGGCCGGCCTATGATAGAGTGAAATTCAGAAGCGGGTGGTCGTTCTGCTGTGGACAAGCTATTTGATGATAATGGTGAACATGTTCTAAACATGATTATTGATAACTATGTTATTCTCGATTATTTGTGACTGATTATCAAGACTCACAGCTTTCACTTATAAGTAGCTCAATCAATCAATCAATCAAATGCCATGACTGCCGGCGTAGGCGATCATGTCTCTCAATCACTCACTTATTTGGTGCACGTAATCAGCTCTGACGCAGATCTTTTGTCGAACCATGATGTCAGACCATCTAACATCTTCCCCGTCTGTCTTCCACGATCTATCCTTCCCTGAATTTTACCTGTAGTACCAAATGTTCGAAACCTTCTCTTCATTATATGCCCGAAAAACCTTAATTGTCTGGTACTTATTCTTTTGGTAATGTTTCGTTGTGTGCAGGCCTGATTTAAAACCTCATTTGTTTGCTTCGATGTCCATGGAATTTTCAGCATTTTCTGTCAAACCACATTTCTGTCACTTCCAATGATCTTATTGATTGTTTGTTCAGTGTCCATGATTCGCTGCCATACATAAGTATTGGTTCAACATAGCACTGGAGTTCTCGTTTACACAATGTCATTGATAGTGAATTCACGCATAGTGTGTGTGTTCTCTTCATTTTCATAAAAGCTGCTTTTGTTTGACCTATTCTACTGTTGTACATCTTCCATCTGATATGTTCCCATATACTTTCTGGGGACATAAATACCTTGTAAGTAGCTACTTTTTGTTATTGTCTATTCTCATGTTCTTCTGCGATCAACTTCTGCTATGCGACTACTCCGATATGTGTCATAAACAGGGCGGTGCGCTTGAGGTCTTCACCGTCCCACCATAGTTTGTCTTGTAGGGTTGTTTCTGTTGGCCAGCTCTCCATTCTCACTACTCAGACTGGGGCAGTCTTGCAGGATGTTCTCTGGGGACTTCTTAGGTGCTCCACAGGTGCAGGCAGCCGAGTCTCTTGAGACCCATTCTATGGAGGTGTGCTCTGAGCCTGCAGTGTCCCGTTCTAAGTTTGAATACTGTGCTTTGCTGTTTAGTGTATTTATGCTGTCGTGCTCTGGGTTGTATTCTCCGTTTGTCTTTCTTCACATGATTTTTCTGGATTGTTTCAGTAGAGTCTTTGCTTCTGTATAGTTTTGTGTTGGGTGGTGTTGTGTTAGGTTCCCTCCAGCCTTTGCGAGTTTGTCAGCCTTTTCATTTCCTGGTATGACACAGTGTGCTGGTATCCACTGTAAGACTAGTTCAGATTTTTTTTATAGCAAGCTGATTTTTTGACGTATATCCTTAATGAGCTTGTCTTGGACATGAGATGGCCTGACGAATGGATATTGAATCGCTAAAGACTGCAATATTTTTTGCTGACACCTGTTGGTCGTTGAGTATCTATATGACTGCAAGGAGGGCTGCTCTAAAGTTGGGTGCATGTTTATCCTGCTGCCAGTGTGATGAAGGTTCCACTGGCTCCCTTCCTGATATAATCTGTAGCTGAGCCATCTGTGAACACGTGTGTCCATGTGCTGGTAAGATATTGCTCTTGTAGCATTAGGAGTGACCTGGCTTCTAGGCATCTCTGCTCTGGTTTGTATGTTTTTGGAGATTGTTCCTGGGACCTAGGTGTATTTGGGCCATGTTTTGGTAGCATGGCTCTGGTGTTATGGGTTCCCACACTTCTGGGTCAGTTTCTAAGATGTCTGAATGTTGCATGTGGAATTCTCTGGCGAGATGGTTTTGACTTTTTCTTGCGAGTCTATTTTTTGTTTTCTCTTGGAATTTTGTGTGTAGAGGGTGTTCTTATAGTCGTTTTAGTTTTTCAAACTGGGTGAGTGTATTATATTTTCTGCGGAGTTCTAGAGGCCCAATGTCTGCAGTTTTTTCCATGATAGGACTGCTTTTCATTGCTCCCAGAGTTATTCTTAGCCCCATGTTTTGCACTTTGTCTAGCTTCTGTTTGTTTTGGCTGCTGTTGTCCAAGAGCTGGACTCATATTCCATAATGGGTCTGATTGCTCCAGTTTAATATTTTTGAGTTTGCGCCACAGGACGCGCCAGCTAGAATAGTGTTGGATAGTTTAATTTGAAATATTGTCAGTTTATTATTTCTGACATTAAAACTCCCTCAGGATTGTATATATTATTACTCCATTGTTTTATTTGCCTATATATATGTTTGAATATCTCCCGTATTCTATTTCCTTATACACACCGATAAATCTGTTCCTTTTTACAAAATGTCATAGTAATTGTCCTAGCAGGGATGGGGCTGTTCTGACAAAATGTCCATATTTGTGGTGTCCACCACTTCTTGTTCTTGGCATGCGAGGAATTAGACGACACGTAGACAGTGTTGTCTGGTCAGCTCAATAGTACATGTACTTCAAAAGTTGCTTAGCACCCACAGTAGTTGAAAAATAGCGTTGAAATATGAATCGGCTGACAAAAAAAACCAATCTGGGCTAGCAAAAGTTTTCAGAAACTTCCACACACTAGCCTATTTGGGCTGGAAAACCGCGCACTTAGCAACACTGAGGCTAGGGGTCTCCATTCGTTACCGCTGGTTTGTGATGGGGTAAGCTTGAGATGTGTCCATGTTTATAAACTAGGTCACAGGACGCGCAATACGATCAATGCTCTCTGAAACCAGTAATCTGGCTTGACTTATCAAATCACGCTGTCACTTAGGTTGATTTCTGTATTGCATAACTGTATCGTTATACTTGACGTTTTGTTGTACGTGATATATTGCTTGGGAGTAACGTCGTCGAGACATATTTCGCGTGGACAAACCGCCAAGTATTCGTCCCAGTTGCCGCCTCCTTGTTCTGTTTCCCTATCGCCAGCAGATGTATTTTTAGTAACGCACCCCAGCAACAACCTTCGTGACCCGCAGTTAACAATAGCTGATTGGCTGGCTTGCTAAGTGTCAAGGACGTTGCAAGCTGTATCATGATAGTCATGTGACATAAACATTGCCACCTGGATCTCACGTGTAGCAGTTGTGCATTCAATATTTGAGTATTTTCTATGGGAATGCGCTGTTTATAAGGTTGTTATTATATAATATTTTGTAGTACAATTCCTGGGATATTTTACGGTTTTTTGACATACGGACAGACTTAACCTTTTTGCGAATATGAGTGGAAAAATCGCGAACTAAGTAACACTTCCTCCTTCGTCCATCCATGGAATGCCTGCTCTGGTAGGCGGTTTCCGATTGGATAAATCAGGTAGGTTATTCAGTGTTAATATCATTTCCTGATCTTCTATGCAATATTCTTAAGAAAATATTTTACATTTATAATGAGTTTGCGGGATCTCTACTTTGCTTAATTCGTAAGAAGATGTTTTTCTTTCATGGGCATAAGTACTGCAAAGATTCGTTAACTAAGAGCGACCGCCATTTGTGAGGATGCGCATGCGCAGAAGCCATTGTTAGCTGGAAAACCCCCTACATGTTCTAGGTCAGAGAACACCCCCCTCCCAAATGTTAAGTCGCTATTTCTTGCTGATTGTCTTGTCTGCGCAAGTTCTAATTATACTTGATGACGGCAGTGCTATGGTCTTAATTTTCATTTTTGGTTTTGTTTCACGTTTTGGTTTCCTTGTGTGACTGAAGTATTCTCTACTCACTATCATCTTCATCAACACACTATCATAGTGACTAGCACAGATCAAGTGATTTGAAAATGATTTGGGTCTCTAGCTGCAAACATATTCTGTGCAGCTTAAACAATAACAAATGCATAGTCTTAACTGGATCAGCTGTCATGAACATGGGCGAGTTTCTCGTTAATAGTTAATAGAAGACGAGGATTCGAAAGTATCAAAAGTTAGGGCATTTAATATCTTATATTAATAGAGATAGAACACATTCCGAAATACTGAGAGGCCAACTGAAATCGACCACCAACTGTTGAACGATGACTCAGTCATCGATGACTAGTGTGCAATCATGGAATTGGGAATCACACTTGGCAGGTCATGTCTTCTAGGAAAAATATCTAGCGCATGCACTGTAAGACATTAACCATCAGAATTGTCTAAATAAGGCTTGACTGGTGTAAAATGATATGTTGTTAAGTGTGCCGGTGTCATTGTCCTGTTACCAATATGAATAATAAGGTAAATAATATGTCACCAATGATCTTGTTTATAGCGGGGTCTGACGTTGGATAGGGCATATTTGATTATAACTTATCTTATAACTTGGTCAGATGATGGCAGATGTATAACAGAAATTAAAAAGAGAATAGAAATGGCCAAGGATAATTTCAATAGTATGAGAAAGTTACTGACATCCAAACAAATTACAAACAGGCTAAAAATGAGAATGATGAAATGCTATATATATCTATATTAATGTATGGCTCTGAAACATGGACAATGAACAAACAGTTAGAAGACAGAATTGATGCATTCGAGATGTGGATATATAGAATAGGCAGAGCAGTCTGGCAGCGTGCAACACTAAGGTGAAAGACAGAGGATGCTGGAGATTCATTGCAGCCAACCTTTGATGTGGAGACAGCACCTGATGATGATGATGAAATAGTGTAGCAAGGTGAAGGTGGACGTTGTTCTGGAACCTACAGATAAAAGAAGGGAATAAAAACAACCGTCATGACAACCAACACACAGAGAAGAGAGCTGTAAATGGACATAGATTTGAAAAAGGTGTAGCAGCAACACATGCTCGTTTCAAATGTTTGTCAAGGATCTGTGCAAGGACGTGATAGCAACATCAATTGTAATAGTAAGCCGTTAGTGTTCAACGGTTAATCTTCTTCGAATACTCCATATTACCACTTGTTAATCACTCTTTGTGATTTGTGTGTGGTCTGGGCCTAAGAGCGATTGTACTTTGTGCCAGTTATGCGTCCTACAAGTAAACCAGCACATCCGATTTCTGCAACACTTTTTATTTACTAGGTAGCTTCCCTTGATCTCCACCTTCAGTCGCCTCTTACAACTTGCTTTGAGGTCACAGTGTTACTATTATTTGCTTCCCTGTAGTCCTGGCATGACAATACACAGTTCTGGATGATCTAGTACGATCTCTGACTTGAACATAGTGAAAGATTTGTTTATTATGATATGTTGAGAGCACCACTAGTTCTGAAATACAAACCCAAGATTCCAGCAGCAGTTATCTTTTTCTCTGGACTACCACCAGCTTGAGAGATACTTTGATATCATATCATTCACACATTGTATTAGATTTTCTTCTTCCAACTCTCCATATCGACCATGTGTTAAACCACTCTTTATAGGATCTGAGTCTAAGAGCGATTTTATGTTGTGTCAGTTATGCGCCTACTCTTTAGGATCTGAGTCTAAGAGTGATTTTATGTTGTGTCAGTTATGTGCCTACTCTTTGGATCTGAGTCTAAGAGCGATTTTATGTTGTGTCAGTTATGTGCCTACTCTTTAGGATCTGAGTCTAAGAGCGATTTTATGTTGTGTCAGTTATCTCTACTCTTTAGGATCTGAGTCTAAGAGCGATTTTATGTTGTGTCAGTTATGTGCCTACTCTTTAGGATCTGAGTCTAAGAGCGATTTTATGTTGTGTCAGTTATGCGCCTACTCTTTAGGATCTGAGTCTAAGAGCGATTTTATGTTGTGTCAGTTATGTGCCTACTCTTTAGGATCTGAGTCTAAGAGCGATTTTATGTTGTGTCAGTTATGTGCCTACTCTTTAGGATCTGAGTCTAAGGCGATTTTTATGTTGTGTCAGTTATGCGCCTACTCTTTAGGATCTGAGTCTAAGAGCGATTTTATGTTGTGTCAGTTATGTGCCTACTATTTAGGATCTGAGTCTAAGAGCGATTTTATGTTGTGTCAGTTATGCGCCTACTCTTTAGGATCTGAGTCTAAGAGCGATTTTATGTTGTGTCAGTTATGCGCCTACTCTTTAGGATCTGAGTCTAAGAGCGATTTTATGTTGTGTCAGTTATGCGCCTACTCTTTAGGATCTGAGTCTAAGAGCGATTTTATGTTGTGTCAGTTATGCGCCTACAAGTAGCACATCCGCTTTCTGCAATGTTTTTTATTTACTAGGGTAGCTTCCATGGCCCTACCGTAATCACCTTCTATGACATGCCTTGTAGGTCACAGTGTTACTATTCTTTGCTCCCCATGAGGGCTCTGGCATAGGCAGCTCTCGCTCTCCAGGAGTACTGTTCTCACTCTGGACAAGTTCTGGTTTCTCACACTTAAAAAGTATACTTGATTAACATCAACTTTGGAGCGTTCAGACTAATCTCTAGTGATGCCTTATCTCAGAGTAGCTATGATCAGTGTGACTATTTCTATTGGTGATGGACAAAGGTCTGTAGTACATAGAAAATCTGTCAGCTGTCAATAAAAAAAAAAGGCTGTAAAGTTGCTGTCTGTAGAAAATATTGGATAAGATGCTACAAGGGATAAACTGATCATAAAGAATGATGGATAAGTTATTGTACAAAATTGAACAAATAATAATAATATTGCATTCCGTTGTCTGTTTGTCTATTGACTTATAATAATATAGCGTCCGCCATGAGCGATGATGACAACAATCTCAGGCGTGTACTGTTGCACCTCTCTGGTGTGTGCGGAGGTGACTGTAGAGTCAATCCTAGAACAGAATCCCCGACCACAGGTGGGGCATACATGATCAAGGTTAGACATGTGCGTGTTGTGTGCTCTGTCTTTTCGCTGCTCGTTTCCTCTGTGACTCAACAATACGATGATTCTCAGCTATTCGGGTTCCTCTTTTGTTGTTACAGCGCCACATTTGGCGATCTTGCGCAAGGGATTCCCAACGTATTGTCTATATCAGAAGCATTTCAGAGACACTTTAAGAGTGTCTTTAAGCGTTTTTTCTGTCCACCAGCTAAACGTCTGCCCCTTCAAGCCTCGCATACATCAACTGTTTTGGGATGCGTTTATCAGGCATTCGAGCAACGTGACGACCCATCTCAGTTGGGCCTTCTGCAACAGGGTGTTGGCGGCGGGATCTTTGCTCTTGTAGAGGACTTCGCTGTCTGGAATTTTGTCCTGCCAGTTTATTTTTAGTATTCTGCGTAGACAGCTTGTGTGGAAATGGTTTAATTTTCTTGCGTGTCTGCTATACACTGTCCATGTCTCGCTTGCGTACAGCAGCGTTAGCACTATGGCCTGGTAAACTTTCAGCTTTGTGACTATGCTTATCCCCTTCCGTTCCACACAGTGACACGTAACCTTCGACGCAGCACTGGCTTTGGATATCCTATTGTGGACCTCAGAATCTTGTTTGCCGATCTGGATAGGAGGCTGCCAAGATAACAAAGTTGTCCGTTGACTGGAGACGCTGGTGTTTAATGTTGATGACTGGATCGTAGTACTGTTCTCTAGGGCCGGGCTGGAACATGACCTCTGTTTTTTGGTGTTAATGGTGAGGCCAAACCTATCACAGGCCATTGAGAACTTGTCCATGTAAGTCTGCATTTCTTCCTCAGAGTTGGTAGCGAGGCCACAGTCATCAGCAAACAACAGGTTTGAGATAGTTGATTCTTTTACCTTGGTGGAGGATTTTAACCTCCGAAGATTGAATAGGCTACCGTCTGTCCTGTATCTAATCTTTACCCCATGTTAAGTGCCTTCCCAAAGACATCCGTGAGCATGGCAGCAAACATCATGCTGAAGAGTGTTGGGGCCAGTACACAGCCCTGTTTGAGCGCCGTTGGTGACATGGAAGGCTTCCGACAGCTCCCCTTCGTCAAGTACACGTGCCATCATGCCCTCGTGAAACTGTTGGAGATCTTGATGAATTTCCTGGGCATCCAAATTTTCCATGATCTTCCATAGACCCTCCTGTTAACGTGTAGAAAGCCTTTGTCAGATCGACAAAGACCATATAGAGGTTACGGTGCTGCTCTTGGCATTTCTCCTGTAGTTGGCGAGCAGCAAATATCATGTCTGCTGTTCCACGACCTGCTCTGAAGCCACATTGGGTCTCAGGAGTAAGTCCTGTTCCAGGTGATCGATTAATCGATTGGGAGGACTCTGGCCAGTATTTTGCCAGCGATTGACAGGAGGAGATCCCCTGTGGTTATCGCAGCCTGGCGGTTTCCTTTCCGCTTGTACAGGTGGACAATAGTGGCATCCTTTAATTCCTGTGCACACGTTCGTTGCACCAAATGGATGTAAATAACTCTGTCAATTTAGCATCAACGTGGGCCCTCCTTCTTTGTAGACTTCGTTTGGTATTGAGTCCGCACCCGGTGCCTTCCCGCTGGACATCTGGCTTGTTCCCTTCTTGACCTCTGCTAAGGTAGGTGGAATATCAAGCTTCGCATTGATTGGGACCTGGGCATGCGCTCCTATGGCTTCACAACATATAGTGGATGGATGGTTGAGGACAGAACGGAAGTGTTCTGCCCAGCGATTTAGTATCTGAGGCTTGTCAATTATGCCTTGCTGCATCGAGTATGGGAGTGGGTGAGATTGTTGAGGTCCGTAAACAGTTTTTAGGGCATCGTAGAAGCGTTTGAAATCATGTCTGTCTGCATATCTGGATTTCATCAGATTTTTATTGAATTGGATTTATTGAACTTATTCACCAACACACAGCTGAGTTCTAGCTAGTACTAGATTTAGTGTGCATGCTGTGTTGTATAACATCACTAACACCCAGCTGAGTTCTAGCTAGTACTAGATTTAGTGTTCATGCTGTGTTGTATAACATCACTAACACCCAGCTGAGTTCTAGCTAGTACTAGATTTAGTGTGCATGCTGTGCTGTATGCTGTTGCCATCACCCAGCTGAGTTCTAGCTAGTACTAGATTTAGTGTTCATGCTGTGTTGTATGCCATCACCCAGCTGAGTCCTAGCTAGTACTAGATTTAGTGTGCATGCCATCCATCAATATGAAGGATTTCTCTAATCTTAACATTCTCATTGTCTGAAACTGTCAGAAACTGGAACACATATTCTTACTTACCTGTTTACATGGCTTTCTAAAGCTAGTGCTCACCTTGAACTTGGAGTGGAATAACCTTGATATGTTGTGTTACCCATGATAAGGCTAACATTCCCCTTTGTCATTACAAGCACTACAGGTAAACAACACAACAGGTAAACAGTTGAAGTACTTCAGCAAGTTTGTGTTGTCAGCTATAAGTAGAACAGATATCACTATTATTTGACTTTCAAACCTCTCTACTCACTACACCTGTGTCTACCTGTCTGTCTAGGCTACTTGTCTGCCTGCCTGTAAATCTACTGAAGTTTGTCTGTTCATCTATCTATCAATCTTAGCAATCTATTTATCTATCTAGACCCTCCCTGAACAGCAGTCTTTGCAGCATTAAGCATAGCACTACACGCCTAGAGTTTGTTGGATGTTTCTGGGTCTGCAAGAAAGCCTGGTACTCTCCCCCATGCAAATATAGGAAAAAGGGTGAAAACATAATTTCTAGAGGCTCAAAGAAGATCTATCTATCCATCCATCTCATCATTCTAGTCTCTGTTACAAGACAAGTACAGAACACAAATAACTACCAAATCTCATTTATGTTGTATGGAGATTGGGTTACTTTCAATCTTAATCTCTATCGCTTTCACCGCACACTGTGCCACGGTGGAAGTTTGTTGAACGCCATTAGCCGTACACTGCGCCATAGAGTTCCTTCCCGTATAAGAAGTATTTCTAGTTTTTACCTCTACTGTTTTACTTATATTACTTTTTAATCTTGTTATTCTGTTAGGTTGTCCAGTTTTCTTCAATTTAGTATATAATAACATATAAATGTTTATTTTCTGTCGTAGTTCGGATAAAAAAAAATTTATTACCTCCATGAATTAACTGTTTAAAAATTGAGGAAATAACTCTGCGTTGATAGAGTTAACAAGCTATATACACAACTAGAAGCAAGATCATACATCTCATTCAAACTACTAGCAAAGGTTGGATGGGGATTTTGGTGGTTAAAGCCGCTGTCTTGCATTTCGAAGGTTGTGGGCTCGAATCTGTACTGCACCATTTTATTCATGAGTGCATTTTCCCTAGAATTTCTTGAATTGTAGCAGGAGTTTGTGCTATACTAAGAGCAGGTGTCATGCATTTCTGCGAAGAGGGGTGGAGCGGTATGTGGTAAATCCTGATGCAAGGAAGTCAATCCTTCATCTTTAGACCTTTTACATACAAGGTTGTATGCAATCTTCTTTAGTAGTTACGGACCAGGTACAAACATTACTAATACCTCCATTGCTAGTGCTAATATCCTTCATCTTTAGACCATTTACAGGTTGTGTACTTTTTGTGTACAGACCAGGTACAAACATTACTAATACCTCCATTGTTAAAAAGATTTAAGCTAATACCTTCTTCTCTTTCTTGTATCTCATTTTAGCATTACGGTTGTGTACTTTTGTGTACAGACCAGGTACAAACATTACTAATACCTCCATTGCTAGTGCTAATATGTATGTCCATGTTATACTATACTGCTGTGCTCTGTAGGCTGTCATATTCTTTCAGTGAACATAGCTGTGATAAAGTAAGGTGACATCAAGTAGACCTGTTTGTTAGTCACTTACTAGTGTGTATGTATGTGTGTGTGTGATCTAGCTATCAATGATATCATGTGATGTGTGTGGATAGATATAATTAGTGACACGGTTACACTTGATCAATGATTGTTTCTCTGCTTAGTGACCCAGTTTGTCTTGTAGTCTGTGACTTGTTGGAACTATTGGAAATAATCAATATTATGAGAGATCAATAAGTTTGTTAGTGGGGAGAGGGTTGAGCTCTTGGTGTTGTTGGGTTAGTTTACTGCCTTCATCAGATCTTGTTATAACATGTTTAAGGATGAGGGGCAAGCACTCAACTTGGTTTATTATCTTGGATTCATAGGTGAATTCTGGTCTGAGACTATGGGTGAATTCTTGAGTCTGGGACTAATGGTGGATCATCGGGTCTGGGACTAGGGTGAATTCTGAGTCTGGGACTAATGGTGGATCATAGGTCTGGGACTAATGGTGGACTGGTCTGGGACTAAATGTGGATTCTGGTCTGAGACTATGGGTGGATTCTTGAGTCTGGGACTAATGGTGGATCATCAGGTCTGGGACTAGGTGGATTCTGAGTCTGGGATTGGACTAGTCTGGGTGGACATTCTTGGGTCTGGGACTATGGGTGGATTCTTGAGTCTGGGACTAATGGTGGATCATCAGGTCTGGGACTAGGGGTGGATTCTTGGGTCTGAGACTAATGGTGGATCATCGGGTCTGGGACTAGGGGTGGATTCTTGAGTCTGAGACTAATGGTGGATCATCGGGTCTGGGACTAGGGGTGGATTCTTGGGTCTGGGACTAATGGTGGATCATCAGGTCTGGGACTAGGGGTGGATTCTTGAGTCTGAGACTAATGGTGGATCATCGGGTCTGGGACTATGGGTGGATTCTGGTATGGACTAATGGTGGATCATCGGTCTGGGACTAGGGTGGATCTTGGGTCTGGGACTAGGGTGGATTATTGGGCTGACTGTGATCCTTGGATCTGGGACTATGGTGACTATTGGGTCTGAGACTGGGTGATTCTGACTGTGACTAAGGGTGGATCATTGAGTCTGGGACTATGGGTGGACTCTTGGGTCTGGGACTAAGGGTGGATTCTTGGGTCTGGGACTATGGGTGGATCATTGGGTCTGGGACTATGGGTGGACTCTTGGGTCTGGGACTATGGGTGGATCATTGGGTCTGAGACTAGTCTTTACACTCTGGTTAATAAATCTATTAAATCTAAGAGCGTATATATTGGTATGGTAGTTTCTGTTGTGTTATCATCTTTTATTAACTGAAGCAAACTAGTCCGCAGAGATGAAGTGTCTACGCAGAATGCTGGGAGTATCAAGAAGAGACCAGTTTAGAAATGAAGACATCAGGAAAAAGTGGGTACAACATCAGTACTGAACTTCATCAAGAAATAACAAATTAAATGGTTCTGCCACATAAACAGATTACCAACAGACTTAAAGAGCAATGTTACTCCAATACAGTGGATACAAAGCAAAAGGCAGACCATGTGAAACGTGGACTTAAGGGGATAACAGAGGCGGCGAAAGACACGCACACAAAAGCCAGTTCTAGAAATCTCTTCTCTTCCTGACGCTGTGAGGTAAAACATGATTAGATACCAGAAAATTAACTGATTAAGAGGGAGAATGTTCACAAAATTTATGTATTTGTCATTTTTACAGGTCAACTAGACCTCCACCAGCATGCCTCCACAGCTACCACTTCCTCATGCTTTGTAGTTGCAAGGATCCCTGGGGGCGACAATAAGATGTCGGATCCCCACCATCACCATCAGCATGGCCAGCCGCTGCAACCAGTGGCTGATATAGTATCCATGCAGACCAGGATCCCCAACTCATTCAGAGATTCATCCATAGCTCCATTGAGGAAACTCAGTGTGGATTTGATTAAAACATACAAACATATCAATGAGGTAAGTGGCAGTTTTTCCATGGGGGTCTCTTTGGCGTAGAGGTTAGATGCTTGCTTCTCATTCTAAAGTTACTTGGTTTGATCCCTCATGGGGTGATCAGGAACCCCCACCCCAAGAGCTACCTGATCTCAGTGTAGATGATATTGAGTTCCTAGTCCTATCAGAGATGGACGGTAAAAACGTAGGTCTGTGCTCAAGTTGAGCATGTAAAAGTTCAGAATCGAGAAGAGTAGGCTGGAAAACCACCGCCAAGACAAAGTCCATTAGAAATATTACACAAAAAAATCAAACAATATTTTCACCATCTTCGAAATTACATCTGGGACTCTCGTCGGTGCTTCAGAGTTTGTGCACTGCTGCTGAGATCTTCCTGTGTAAGTGTTGATGATGATCCTATCAATGAATCTATATTACTATGAAACTGATGTTAGCACTAAGATATTCTATATGGTCAACTGATGTTAGCACTAAGTATATTCTATATGGTCAGCTGATGTTAGCACTAAGTATATTCTATATGGTCAACTGATGTTAGCACTAAGTATATTCTATATGGTCAGCTGATGTTGGCACTAACTATATTCTATATGGTCAACTGATGTTAGCACTAAGTATATTCTATATGGTCAACTGATGTTGGCACTAAGTATATTCTATATGGTCAGCTGATGTTGGCACTAACTATATTCTATATGGTCAACTGATGTTGGCACTAATATTTCTATATGTCAAATGATGTTAGCACTAAGTATATTCTATATGGTCAACTGATGTTGGCACTAAGTATATTCTATATGGTCAGCTGATGTTGGCACTAAGTATATTCTATATGGTCAACTGATGTTAGCACTAAGTATATTCTATATGGTCAACTGATGTTAGCACTAAGTATATTCTATATGGTCAACTGATGTTAGCACTAAGTATATTCTATATGGTCAACTGATGTTAGCACTAAGTATATTCTATATGGTCAGCTGATGTTGGCACTAACTATATTCTATATGGTCAATGATGTTGCACTAAGTATATTCTATATGGTCAACTGATGTTAGCACTAAGTATATTCTATATGGTCAGCTGATGTTGGCACTAACTATATTCTATATGGTCAACTGATGTTGGCACTAAGTATATTCTATATGGTCAATGATGTTGGCGTAACTATATCATATAATTCTATATGGTCAAATGATGTTGGCACTAAGTATATTCTATATGGTCAACTGATGTTAGCACTAAGTATATTCTATATGGTCAGCTGATGTTAGTAATACTATCAACAGTATCAATAAATCTATTTCTATGTATGGTCTGTCAGCTGTTATCAATAATTCTATTTCTATGTATGTTTGGTCAACTATTATCAATAATTCTATTTCTATGTTTGTTCAGCTATCAATAATTCTATTTCTATGTATTGTCTGTCAGCTGTTATCAATAATTCTATTTCTATGTTTGTTCTTGTGTCTCAGGTTTACTATGCCAAGAAGAAACGGCGGGCTGTCGGAGCAGTCCAGGAGATGAGACGGTAACAAGAAGGGGAAAGGGTTTAACTCTCACATTTTTAATGATGGTTCGACGACTCAAACCACGACTCATTGTCAACCCAGGTGACGGTGGATGGACCGCTACGAGATAGATTCCTGATTGGCAAAGGATCTTTGGTCAGGTTAGCAACTAGTTCTTACATTTATCTCCAGGACTTCAACTCTTCCCATCTCCTCCTTCCATTTATCCTTATCCCCAGGGCTTTCAACTACTTCTTCCCTTTATCTTCTCCCTGTGTTACATAAAACTATCCATGTCAAGTATTTTTTTTTTTTATCCATGCTCCTGTATACTGATTTGATGAATAACAAAAGAAGCCAATGTTAAACATTTGCTGATTGCATTTTATTTGTCTCATCAAATACCTTGTTATGAGCAGATCTTTGCCACCCTAACAGTTTTATCAGAATTTATTTCATCGGCCTCTGCAGCCATCATGCTCTAATGATTAGTCACATCCTGAATCAATCTTTTGTGTGGTCTTCCTCTTCTCCTCTTTGCATGGATGCCTCCCTCCATAATGTTCTTCTCCAATCCTTGGTGTCTCTTTATATGACCAAAATACTTCTTATTTGTAGCATCAGCCAGTTTTTCTTTGATGTAGTTTTGTCTATTGATGTAGTTTTCTCTGACCTAGTCCTGGTACTTTTAGTTCTAGTAGTGTGTCATGATCAGTCTTGTTGTTGGCATCCAGATACTAAACATCATCTTTTGTTGTCTTCATCCTACAGGTGGTGAAAGCCTTTGATCACACAGACCAGGAACATGTAGCCATCAAAATCATTAAGAACAAGAAACCATTTTTAAACCAAGCACAGATTGAGGTCAGACTGTTGGAGTTGATGAACACTAATGACAGAGAGAATAAGTACTATATAGGTCAGTTTCTCTTACTAGTTGACCAATGCCAGTAGTTTGTCATACATGTGTGTCTGTCATAATTTTAAACCAGGCACAGATTGAGTGAAGTCACACTGGTTATAATCATTCATTCATATCTGTCATACAATAAGTTAATGACATCCATACTGTCTACTTGATCCTTTGACTTTCATTATCCATTTCTCACATATACTTTCTCTTTCATGATGTCTCTTGTATGCATGCACACTGTGTCTCGTACGCTCTAACGCATGATCTATTGCACTTTCACTATATCTAACGGCTGTGTGTTGCTGTTGCTTGCAAGGGGAGCAAAGAATAGTAACACTGCGACCTACAAGGCATGTCATAAGAGGCGACAGGTTAGGGGCCATGGAGAGCTACCCTAGTAATAAAAAGCATTTGCAGAAATTGGATGTGCTGGCCTACTTGTAGGGGCATAACTGGCACATCGTACAATCACTCTTGGCTCAGATCATGTACAAGTCACAAAGAGTGGTTTAACAAGTGGTCGATATGGAGTGTTTGCAGAAGAAGAATAAGACTTTATCTTAGAGAGACCAAGTGAAAGTGTATGAGAGATAACGAGAGAGTAAAATAAAGTACATTGCTGTTGGTTTTATGTTTAGCTATGATTTTTAATGACATTTTGATCATTGTCAAACAGTACATAAACATTTGTGGTCTCCATACAACATTACATAAACATGAAATGTGTGGTTCATACACATTACAAACTGAAATGTGGTCTCCATACAACATTACATAAACATGAAATGTGTGGTCTCCATACAACATTACATAAACATGAAATGTGTGGTCTCCATACAACAATATATAAACATGAAATGTGTAGACATGTTTGGTGTTGTTAATCTACAATTGAATGTCTGTTACAATTGTTGATACATATGAAGACTGGTAACAAAAACGGACAGTAGTCGCCATTAACATTATTGAACCAGTTTTGTATGGCATGGAACTGATCAGAAAACAAAGATCAGAATAGTAAGAGCATGCATATTTCCAGTGGCAACTTAAGGGGTGTGAAGCATGGACATTTAGCAAGGCAGTGGGAAAACATATGTGCTTTTGAATATAAGGGTTACAGAAGAGTCCTCATTATATCATGGACAGAGAAGAGAACACTCAATATCAAAGAAAACTATGGCTGATGCTACAAATAAGAATGTGAAATTGAGGTATTTTTGACATATAAAGAGACGAAAAGTGGGAGAAGACCATTATGGAAGGAGACATCCCGGCAAAGAAGAGAAGAAGAAGACCACAGAGAAGATGGATTCATGATGTAACTGATGGTCTGAGCATGACGACTGCAGAGGCGGGGCATCTGGCCCATGAGAGAGAAATTCTGAAGGACTGTTAGTGGGGCAAAGTTCTGCTCAGGACAAGCTATTTGATGATGATCAACCAGTTTTGCAATAGATATTGACATTCTTAGTTTGGCCAGTACTTTCTTCTACACAAATATTGAATCAACGTAGACTGAATGTGACTACTTGATATATGATTTGTCTTGCTGTAACTTGTACAATAGTGATACACATTCTATTTCAGTTCGTTTAAAGAGAAACTTTATGTTTCGTAACCATCTGTGCCTTGTGTTTGAACTATTATCTTACAACCTCTACGACCTACTTCGGAACACCAACTTTCGAGGTGTCTCGCTCAACTTAACCAGAAAATTTGCACAACAGTTGTGCACAGCTTTGCTCTACCTTGCTACACCAGAGCTCAACATCATACACTGTGATCTCAAGCCAGAGAATATTCTCTTGTGTAATCCAAAACGAAGTGCTATCAAAATTGTGGATTTTGGTAGTTCTTGCCAGATTGGTCAACGGGTGAGTAGGTCAGCTTGTAATATGTTCAATAATCTAGCGGTACATGTTCATTTGATTTCTCATTTTTGTGAGCTCTAGTCGTCTTGGTCATTCCCATGTCTCATACTCCAGCAAACCATACCTTCCATTACTGTTCACTCTTAACCGCTGTGACGTTTAACGTGGGCAAAATATTTCTTTCTTGCTGGACATGATGTTATTTATGTGAAAATGCTCCTCAATATGTTATGTTAGTTGCCAATTATTATTTGGGTAGCCAGCAAACAATGTGTCAGATTTGTCCAGAAAAGAAGGAATGCAAATAATGTTAATAAGCAATAGTTTAAAATACCAACCAAAAAAAAAAAAGAGGGAATATTATGACATAGTTAAGGATGTCTACAATAAATAATGAGTACATTCTCCAGAACAAAGGGGTTCAGTGTTGTTATATATCTGGATGCTGGTTATGGAATCACAGTCACCATTTGATGATTGTAAGACTACTTTTGACTAATAATAGCATTATTAATATAGTTCAGATGCAGACACTTTCTCCTGTGCAAAATGTACACAATGGCGTTAGTAAATAATACACTCGTGTGGTGCTGAGACAGACAAGGGAAGCAATGAATAGTACCACTGCAACCTACAAGGCATGCCGTAAGAGGCGACTGATGTAGGACCTAGGAAGCTACCTAGTAAATAAAAAGTGTTGCAGGAATCGGATGTGCTGGCCCACTTGTATCCACATAATTGGCACACTGTACAATCGCTCTTATGTTCAGATCACATACAAATCACGCAGTGGTTAACAAATGGTCGATGTGGAACGCTCAAGAAGAAGAAGACAATAGAATGGCTAGAAAATAAAACATGATTGCAAATGTGGGAAGATAGTGTGCATGGGAGTGAGAAAAATAGTTTGTATTCTTGAAATGTGATTAACCTTAAATCCAGCGGAGTCAAATAGGGCGCCTACAGGCACCGTGTTAGATAACGCTGTCCCCAGACAATCCAACTCTTGTATTCTTTAGTTGTGTTATGTGAAATATAATATGTCGCTGAGTACATGTTGTCTTCAGTGACGCAATCTATATAGTACGTCAATCTATATTAGTGACATCAGCCTATCTATATTAGTGACATCAGCCTATGTATATTAGCGACGTCGGCCTATCTATATTAGTGACGTCGGCCTATCTATATTAGTGAGCGGCTATCTATTAGTGCGTCAGCCTATCTATATTAGTGACGTCAGCCTATCTATATTAGTGACGTCAGTCTATCTATATTAGTGACATGAGTGATGTCAGTAGTTCTGATGGCGTGTTTGTGTGTCCACAGATTTACCAGTATATACAGTCACGGTTCTATCGGTCACCTGAGGTTCTGCTAGGAATTCCCTACGACCTGGCTATAGATATGTGGAGCTTGGGTTGTATTCTTGTTGAGATGCACACAGGAGAACCTTTGTTTGCTGGCTCCAATGAGGTAACTAACTTCATCATCATCATTGTCTTATGTTTAGTGGTGGTAGTGGTAACTTGTGTTGTAGTTGATGTATACTCATCCTATTGTCACACACAGACATACACTTTGATCATATCGTGAGAACATATTTCTAGATGTGCATCTACACTACAATGGACTGTATGTCTTAGACAAACAGACAAATCAAGATATACTGGAAAGACAGACAGGCAAAGAAAAGATATACTAGATAGGAAGACATACAAATACAGATATACTGGAAAGGCAGACAGTCAAAGTAGTTAAATAAGGGGTATTTAGAGCAGCGTTTCCCAAAGTGGGAAGTTACACCCACACACACACACACACACAGTGATTGCTGAAGCGTTCTATGGATGCGATAGTGGGTTCAGAAGAATTTGAGGGTGTTCAGGCGATTAGGGTCGGTGGCTCCTTAAAGAAGAAATTAATAATAAATATCTTTAAATAGATTATTTTCGTGATTTTGCGATTGAATAATCATTTAAAATTTGAATTCTACATTTAAATTCATCTTACACGATCCATTTTTTCATCAATTGTCTATTTCATGCATATAATCATTTGAAAATTGACCATGTATTACAGAAATATATATCAATTTTCTATGTCAAAGAGAAAATAGAGCTTGTATATATGTGGGAGAGGGGCGTTGGCAAACTGTTATAATGTGTAGGGGGGGCGTTAGAAAGTTTATGTCGTGGAAAGTGAGCGTGGGCTGAAAAGTTTGGGAATCTATGGCTAAGAGAGATTGTAAACCAGACATCGTTATCGTGTCTGACAACTTGTCTTGTTAGACAGACAAACCAAACCTTGATGTCAGTCTTGTTTGTCTACCTACCATTCCTGTCTGTCTGCCTACTTTCTGGTTTGTCTGCGTACTTTCTTGTCTGTCTACCTACCTGTCTCTACCTACTTGTCTGTATGTGTACTTTCTTGTCTGTCTGCTTATCTGTCTTGTCTGTCTACCTACTTGTCTTGTCCTATCTTGCACATATTATATTGTTACGTATTGCTTGTTACTGAGGTTGGTCATGTCAGACAACAACAGTACTACATAATAAATATACAGTGTCTGGGAGTTGATGAAGAATGAGATGTGGTCAGCAGATCAGTTACAGTTTGATATATATATATATATACAGTTATAGAATTATATATTGGCTGAAATCGGATGCATGTGTCCTAAACGCGTAGAAGTCAATGCGTTTAGGGCCTACCAAACCAATGTGCAACGTATACACATTCTTGGCAAAGATCAAACATATCACAAAGAGTGATTAAAATTGGTCGAAAGAACGAACGCAAAGAAGAAGAAGAATTATATATATATATATTTACACTACTTGTCCAGTCAAAAAGAAAGTATGTTGATTGTTTGGTGGTTCAATGACACAGACAGATTATTCTCCAACAGTAAACATTGATCTCCAACCATCTTATTCACTCTTCTATTTTGTCTATGTGTAGGAAGATTGTGTGTAGCCACGACCCATTCTCTGTATGTGTAGAGAGATTGTGTACGTAGCACAACCCTTCTCTGTATGTGTAGGGATATTGTGTATGTAGCCACGACCCATTCTCTGTATGTGTAGGGAGATTGTATGTGTAGACACGACCATGTCTCTGTAGTGTAGGATTGTGTAGCCAGGAGCCTGTATGTGTAGGGAAATTGTGTCGAGCCACAACCCTTTCTCTGTATGTGTAGGGATATTGTGTATGTAGCCACGACCCATTCTCTGTATGTGTAGGGAGATTTGCTTCCCCCCCACCACCCAGCACCATTCTTCTGTATGTGTAGAGAACTAATCTCTCTCTCTCTTTGTATGTAGGAATAATCTTGTTATGTGTGGAGGGAACATCTACTCAGTTAGAAGTGTAGGAACCTAATGCTAATGTATGTTACTTCATTGTGGGGGTTAGAATACTGGTCTTCCATCATGATGATATAGGTTCAAACCCTGATCAACCCAAATAGTTTTCGCCACCACACACATACACACACTGAAATTATAGTTATATGTGAATGATGATATTTGAATTAGTTATCCTTGATATTATTGACATGACAGTCTTATACTAATTCATTGTTGTTGTTGATGTCTTGCTAGTTTGATCAGATGATGAAAATTGTGGAAGTGTTGGGCATGCCACCCAAACATTTACTTGACCAAGCACAGAAGAGCCATAATATTTTGACCTTTTACCTGATGGCTCATACATCCCTCGCAAATCTAAGGATAATAAAAAGGTATGATTTATTTCTCCCAATCAACATCTTGGGCAAACTCCATCATTCAATACAACAATCATCTTCAACATTACCACACACACACAGT
Organism: Arion vulgaris; assembly: GCA_020796225.1. Lineage (NCBI taxonomy): Eukaryota > Metazoa > Mollusca > Gastropoda > Stylommatophora > Arionidae > Arion > Arion vulgaris. The sequence goes on from CM036768.1 coordinate 25,766,585, forward strand.
TATAGTCAAATAATGTTCTTAACCTTCATTTCAATCTGCTGGTTGGATGTCTGTGATTCTGTGCCCACATATGTAGTAGATGATATCTAATGTTTGACCTATCAATACTTCTGTGCCACTACCACTGTCAGTGTATGCATGCTCCAGCTAGTATATCTATCCTTTCATTTGCCCTTCATTCTTGTCTGTGTTTGATGTATCAAGTCTTGGATAGTTTCTGCATACAGAGCTTACTGAATGCTGTTTGATCAATTCTATCAACAGGTCACCTAGTCTGCTCAGCTATAGATACTCACTCATGTGTGCATGTGTGTAAGTCAGGAATTGTCTGGCTACTTACTCATGTGTGCTTGTGTGTAAGTCAGGAATTGTCTGGCTACTTACTCGTGTGTGTGTCTGTAACTCGAAAGCTATCTGACTCTATCATCTCTCATTTCTAAGTATCTCATCATGCTTAGTCTCCCTGTTATATCAATTTTGTGAACTGACAAATCTATATGTTTAGACTAAGCAAGATAGAACATGAAACATGATTAAGCTACAGGCAAGATGGTATTTCTTACAGACTCGCTGTCAGCCAAACAAGCCCTAGAAATTAAATCCGCTGACAGTACAGAATCTAGAAAGAGAACTTGCTCAGCTTTCAGAAAAGGCAAAAATTCACCTGCAGTGGGTTTCATCTCACTGTGGCATTGCCAGCAATGAGAGTGCTGATGAGAGCAGTGTCAAAGAGCAAATTTACCAACACCTGTCTTTTCAGGAGGTCAAAACCCTCATACCGAGAAAATGTGCAGTAGGCTGGAAGACAAACACTAGATATGATTATGGAAAAGATTTTTCCAAAGACGTAGCAGAACAGAACCAGGTCATTATATTTCGCCAATGACCGGACACTGCAGACTGAATAAACACTTACATAGACAGAATAAGAATGGCAACAGCTCAGACAGAACTTTCGGGGAGAATGCAACATGTGGCCACACCCAGTCAACCTGAAAACTGAGCTTTAGGGAAACTGACTGCCCAGTTTGTGGTCCACAGTAAACTACGCACATGACCAGAGACCGCTGAAGCTGACTGCCCAGTTTGTGGTCCACAGTAAACTAAACACATGACCAGAGATTGCTGAAGCTGACTGCCCAGTTTGTGGTCCACAGTGAACTAAGCGCATGACCAGAGATCGCTGAAGCTGACTGCCCAGTTTGTGGTCCACAGTGAACCAAGCGCATTACCAGATCTCGCTGAAGAAGAACATGAAACTTGATACGAAATATGAAATAAAAGTGAGTATTGAGATACTGTCTGTATAAATGATACTAAATATCATATAATTCTATTTCTGAATGAGTGACATGAGCTGACTTTCTCATATTCTTGTCTACAGTATAAATCTTCACATTCAAGAAAGCTGCATGACATAATAGGAGCTGAAACAGGTGGACCTGGAGGTCGTCGGACAGGTGAACTAGGTCATGGTTTGCCTGACTACCTCAAGTTTAAGGACCTCATTCTGCGGATGTTGGAGTATGATCCTAAAACTCGAATTACACCATACTATGCCCTTCAGCATAACTTCTTTAAGAAGACTTCAGGCAGAGTACTAACACAAGTAACAGTACTTCCACTAGTCCAGCTATGGAGACTGGTGCAGGTAGCCCAACAGGTGAGACAAGTTCTTTTGTAATCTGTTCTCACATATTTCTATGTGTGTAAGATAGTCTTTGCATACAAAGTAGATGCTGCTCGGTACCTATTTAGTCCACTAGTCTCCTATGTTTGTTATATATATATATATTTTATGGTATATAGATGCATGAAAAAACTAAACTAGTCATCAGACAGAGATAAAGTATATCTGCGCAGAATGCTGTGAGTATCAAGAAGAGACCGGTTTAGAAATGAAGACATCAGGGGAAAAAGTGGGTACAACATCGGTACTGAACTTTATCAAGAAACAACAAATTAAATGATTCGACCACATAAGCATATTACTAACAGACAGTGCACCTCAAAGAGAAATGCTACTACAATACAGTGGGTACAAAGAAAAAGGCTGTCCGCGCAAAAGATGGGCATCAGATATAACAGAGGTGACGAAAAACACTGTTTAAAAAGCGCACACAAAAGCCCGTTCTAGAAATCTCTTCCTATCCTGATGCTGTGAGGTAAAACAAAATTATAGAAAATTAGAAGATGAAGAAACTATGGACTTGTGTTTGATCTATAGACAAAAAATCTGTTTCATAATCTGAGCATTTTGTAGATAAAGTTATCATACTGTGAATAACAAAAAAGAGCTATAATGGACATGCGGAAATAACATCAACTATCAAGCGCGACTATCACATGATGATGATCATACCAGTTTAACACGTACAAACAAAGTACTATAGTTTTACAAAAACAGAAACAGTGACGATAAACAGCAGCGTTTGACCAACACGGCCTTTATCAAGCAAGCGAACAAACAGGAGTGACAAATTAAAATGAAACACAAATGGACGACCAAATACAAGCGTATCTAAGGAAAAGCTGGAATAAAAGCGAATAACAAAATAAATGTAGCACAAAAACACATAAAACTAGAAATAGAACGGAAAGAAACAATGAAACATCTAGTAAATATATAACTTGAATACATGCAACATATACCCATATAGAGTACAAAGCATAGGAAGAGAAAGTACTAAGAAGCATAAGAATGTAATCGTTGAGCCAGCGTGTGCAAGGTACCATACAAAGAAATCAACCGATTCTCCAGAGCAAATCGACTACGATCATCAGAGGAACATGATCGGATGGCTGTGACCTGGACATCGCAAGCTCCTGAATGGCCAGTATCATTGAAATGGGTAGCTACAGGGTCACAGAGCATTGGCGTATATCGCGCAAGTGTTGGCCGAATCGGTCACTGAGTCTCCTGCCGGTTTCCCCAATATGGGCCTTGTTGCACCGCTTGCAGATAATGGCATAGATAATATTACGGGACTCGCATGTCCAGGTCACAGCCATCCGATCATGTTCCTCTGATGATCGTAGTCGATTGCTCTGGAGAATCGGTTGATTTCTTTGTATGGTACCTTGCGACCACGCTGGCTCAACGTATTACATTCTTATGCTTCTTAGTACTTTCTCTTCCTATGCTTTGTACTCTATATGGGTATATGTTGCATGTATTCAAGTTATATATTTACTAGATGTTTCATTGTTTCTTTTCGTTCTATTTCTAGTTTTATGTGTTTTTGTGTTACATTTATTTCGTTATTCGTTTTATTCCAGCTTTTCCTTAGATACGTTTGTATTTGGTCGTCCATTTGTGTTTCATTTTAATTTGTCACTCCTGTTTGTTCGTTTGCTTGATAAAGCCTTGTTGGTCGAAACGTTGCTGTTCATCGTCACTGTTTCTGTTTTTGTAAAACTATAGTACTTTGTTTGTACGTGTTTCACTATTTACCAAGTTTTACTGCAGTCTTCCCTATTTCGATACCAGTTTAACCACCACTCTTGTAGTCTTATTGATAGAGAAGCAATACTTGAGCAATTGTGTTTATTGTTTATACACTGACTGATCTGTACACTTGTCACATGTTTACAGGTGCCAGACCTGGGCCACCACTTCCCCATAATTCCTTGTAGCGGTAGATTTTACATGATGATTTGATGTTGCAGTTTCTCTCCCTATGGTACTCACTTTCCACTTTGAGATGTTGATATTCATATTTTGTTCTTCATTTGCTTTTGTTTGGGTTCTCTATCTGATGTTGAGTTCAACATAGTCTAGTGTGTATTATGTCTAGTTTATCAACATAATCTAGTGTGTATTACATCTAGTTTATCAACATAATCTAGTATATTACATAGTCTAGTGTGTATTATGTCTAGTTTATCAACAGTCTAATGTGTATTATGTCTAGTTTATCAACATAATCTAGTGTGTATTACATCTAGTTTATCAACATAATCTAGTATATTACATAGTCTAGTGTGTATTATGTCTAGTTTATCAACAGTCTAGTGTGTATTATGTCTAGTTTATCAACATAATCTAGTGTGTATTACATCTAGTTTATCAACATAATCTAGTATATTACATAGTCTAGTGTGTATTATGTCTAGTTTATCAACAGTCTAGTGTGTATATGTCTGGTTTATCAATAATCTAGTGTATTACAACTAGTTTATCAACATAATCTAGTGTATTACATCTAGTTTATCAACATAGTCTAGTGTGTATTATGTCTAGTTTATCAACATAATCTAGTGTGTATTACAACTAGTTTATCAACATAATCTAGTGTATACGTCCTAGTTTATCAACATAGTCTAGTGCAGCGTTTCCCAAAGTGTGTGTACCTCCCCTGTGGCGCTGAAAGTTCTAAGGGAGTGGCTGGAAGCATTTGGGGCGATCTAGGGTGGTGGCCCCTTACAGAACAAATTAATAATATATATTTAAAATTAATTATTTAAGTTTTTTTACGATTGAATAATCATTTAAACCTTTAATTCTGCATTTTAATTCATCTATGCCCTTTTTGCACGATCCATTTTTCCAGCACCAGAAAAATGTATGATGTACAGTAATCGCAAACCAGCTAAATATAATCACATCAACGATACTGTCTGTCTTTGATCAAATTACAGTAGCAATGTGTTGCATGATACTAAAATAACAAGCTGTATAAACATGTTACTATAGTCTGTCCATTAATTCGTGAGCACGTTTGAAATTGATTTTCTAAAAAACTACCTGTTGGATCTCAGTGATTTTTTGCAAGCAGCCTTAGAATATCCATGACGCTAGAGAAATATTTTTCCAAGAAAATTTGATGTAGTTTGAAATATTTCTTCTTCAGGTTATATTAAAATCAACCTCACCGGATTGTACACAATAGTAACAGATCTACGGTACACAGACGCTTGTTCTAAAAATACATTATGGTAACATTGAAATATCGTGAGTTTCACGAATTCCTGTGCACCTAACCCAGTCGACTTTGAAAGCGGAAAGCATATGACGTTATAATTGGGATACCGTTGTATAGTTATAGGCGTATCTCGCTATTTGTATGAAGCTATTGTATCATATTTGTTGGCTTATCAAAACTGACATTGATATCACATTCATAATGAGTCTGAAGTGCACATTTATAACAATGCAGAAGGTTACAGTTTTACTATACCAACACTTCCGTAGGAAATCTAAGAGAGGTCATCTATATTGCGATATTCATAACCCTGAGAAACGAGCGCAACTGGCGCTTGGTCTGAATAGAGAATTTTTTCCGATGGATTAAACAGGCACAAAGTGCACTAATGTCAAGCAAGGACGGAAAAGAACAATTGACGACTTTGACATAGATGTCATAAGACGGGAGCTCTTGAAAATGTTTAGATAAATCAACTTGTTACTCTCAGGATACTGAAATTAAAACTGCAATCAGATTGCAGCATAGACATTTCTAAAAGTACTCTATGGAAAATTGTAAGAGCGCCGGCTTCACCTTCAGAACAACTATAGGGCAGGAATATTATTTTGAAAAGCCACATTTAATTGCTGCCCGAAGTAAATACCTGAGGCAGATCCGTGAGCGCGGAGGCAAGGCTATGATATTGTATATTTGGACGATCCTGGGTCAATGCTCACCACACCAATGGCAATCAGTAGACGGTGAACAGAAAAGAAAAATACTAGCAGCAAAGACCAGCATATTATACTAACACATGCAGGAAGTAGTGAAGAAGGTCTTGTCCATGACGCTGGACTTATTTTCCAATCAAAAAGTACCGACGGTAGGGACTACACACAGAAATGAATGGACATATTTTCAGGCACTGGATGGAAAAAGATCTACTTACAATTCTAAACAGACCATCATGCTTGGTAATGGATAATGCATCCTATCACAACGCAGTATCAGCGAAGACAAAGTACCAACTGCATCAAATACAAAAGATCAAATTAGGACTTGGCTTGCTAAGGAAAATGTCAGCTTCGATGATACATATTTGAAACCCGAGTTGTTGCACCTGGTGAGGATGACAAATAAGACAAATGTGTTTCATATTGACAAAATCATTAGAATAGGCCACGCGCTCTTTTGCGACTACCTCCATATCATGCTCAATCCGATAGAGCTTGTCTGGCTAAAGTAAAAGGGCAAGTTGCCGAACAGAACAGGACGCTTAAAATGTGTGATGTTGAAGTTCTGACACGTGAGTCCTTCTCAATGATAGACATGCAGTTCTGAAAGAAGTGTGTTGAACATGTGCTCCGAGAGGAAGACGAGTACTGGCACCGAGATGGATTACAATTTGTCCAGCCAGTAACAATTATCAACCTCATGGAATCGCCAGATTCGGGATGATACAATCATATTTTGATTACAGACTGAGAAATAGCAACGTATACATTTCCATATCCAAATGCGCCTACCATCATACAATTTGTGGTGAAGTTAAGACACCCTGGGGTCTAATGGTGACCGAAGGGAGGACTAACTGTTGCATATTGTATCCAAGTTCACGATTGCACATAAAGGGCAACACACTTAATTACTTGACCTATCAAGTTAATATGGAGATACACCTATGAATAGAATTGACATGGACAAATTCTAGGATACTGTAAAATCTAAAATATGAGCCCCGTATTTGCAATTGTCATAAAAGATCAAAGGAATTCACCGATGTTCAAAATCCGTAGCATCTATGGACTACTGGTTAGCTTTATTTTAGCGCCATGGATATTCTAAGGCTGCATGCAAAAATCACTGAGATCCAACAGGTAGTTTTCGAGAAAATCAATTTCAAACGTGCTCACAATTAATGGACAGACTATACATTCATTTACGACGAAGATAATGAATACAGGTTACTGTTCACTTAAATAGTTACTACAATGTGCGGAAACCTACAAATATGGTCTGGTCAGAGTGGATCAGATCGGAAGGAAACCGAGGGAGGCTGCTGTGATACGTAATAAATTGGCGTTTAAGGACAAAGACACATATGTATGGTATCACATAACCAAGCAAAATAAATAACAAAATTATAAAACTAACAGAAAACCGCTTGGTCGAGACCTTATCAGAGAAACAAATACAGACAAGGAATCTAAACTAAAGCATACGTAGTAAATAGCAAGGAGACACTCCTCCAGGTGGCAGCTGAGGAACTAGACAGTTAGCTTTAGTGTGTAGTTTGTAGATATTTAGATATTTTATTAGCAGACATTTAGATATTTTATAACCAGTTGCAAGAGCGTACAACCTGAAAATGGAATCATCAAGAGGAAGGGGCAGACTAAGAAAAAATGGGTTGATGGAGTTACAGACATCTTAAAACTCCACAATACCACACCATATCAAGCACCGACGGCATTATCTCGAAACCGATCATCAGTTAAACCTGCTAGCCTAGCTGCAAAAAGCAGAGGACAAAAGAAAGAAGATTAGCAGACAGTGTTTACACTCTCTGAGCAAAAGGGTAACACTAAACGAGACAATGACGTTTTTGCGTAGTTAGAGAGTGACGATTGAGTAACAGTTAAAAAACAACAAGGATGGACTTCTAAGACGAATGGACGTGTCTGTCTTTATCAGCGAGACATTCAATAAATATATTAACCTGTAAATGAATCATGGTTGTCAAATATGTTGTGTTGTCTGGAAGTGAGAAAATTGTTTTAAATACCATGGGATAATAGATATAACAGGAGGACCATCCATATAAATGAAATATGAAATACTACAAGGAGAAACACACAGAATGAAGGGAAGGGATTAACGAAGAAAAAGGAAAGAGGAACTACAATGAAGTAAAAGGAAGCTAATGAAATAGGAAGTTACAATGTAAGGCAGATTAACACACCACTACCAGCAAGCCATCCTGATGACCCCCACCCACCCACCCCACTACAGTTTTGGTGTCAGGTTAAAACAACATCAGCATTTTCCCAGCTATTCATGGACCAGAATAATTTAGTGAATACTTATTACTTTTTGACACTCATTTACACGGCTGCTCTTTCCGCTCTATCGTAGTGGATAGTCAGGCCCCCCACCACCACCACCACCACCGCCCACCACCACCACCACCGCCTCACCACACTCACCACACACACACCAAGGTGGCAGCTGAGGAACCAGACAGTTAGCTTTAGTGTGTAGTTTGTAGATATTTTATTAGCAGACTTAGTGTTCACACTCTCTAAGCAGAAGGGTAACACTAAACAAGACATTGACGTAAAAAAAAAAAAACGTAGTTATGTAGTGACAGTCAGTTAGCAACGATTAGCAAACATGTCCATGAACTGTCCACTCATACACTTATATCAACCAATAAATATACCCATAAACTCTACATGGTTGTTGAGTATATCTTACTTACAAATGAATGCCCTAAGAGAGAAAGGAGTCAATATTAGCTGAGAATAACATCTGTCGCAACTACAAACCAAATAGGAATGTACTATTACTTGTCTAGTTTATCAACATAGTCTAGTGCAGCGTTCCCAAAGTGGGCTGTACTGCCCCAGTGGGCGCTGAGCGCTCTAGGAGGGATGATAGTGGGCTCAGAAGAAGTTCTCAGGAGCAGCTCAGAGTGTTCATGCGATTAGGGGGCGGTGGCTATTTATAGAAGAAATTAATAATAAATATTTTTAAATAAATTATTTTTGTGATTGAATAATCATTTAAAATTTGAATTCTGCATTTTAATTAATCTTATGCCCGTCTTACGCGATCCATTTTTTCTTCAATTTTCTATTTCATGCATATAATCATTTGAAAATTGACCGTGGTTGACAGATATATATATATCAATTTTCTACGTCAAAGAGAAAATAGAGCATGTATATATGTAGGAGGGGGGCGTTGGCAAACGGTTATAATGTGGAGGGGTCAGTATAAAGTTTATGTTGTGCAAAGTGGGCGGTGGGCCTAAAAGTTTGGGAATCTATGGTCTAGTGTGTATTACGCTAGTTTATCAACATAGTCTAGTGTGTATTACGCCTATTTTATCAACATAGTCTAGTGTGTATTATGTCTAGTTTATCAACATAGTCTAGTGTGTATTACGTCTAGTTTATCACCCTGACTGCACACAATTACACGTACATACACAGTCAGGGACCCTCACCTGTGCTATGGAGTTTGTGCACTGCCGCTGAGATCTTCTAGTGTAAGAAACTGATCGGAGCACACATGGTTACTCACCAAGTGCAATGATGATGGTCCAATCAATCAATACACAGTGTAGGAATTAGCTGTATACATATTTACACAGAGTATGAATTAGCTAAAACTGCAAATCGAAATAAGTCAGTGTGGCAGCAGTATAGTGCTGACTTGGACTTGCCCAGATTCAGGGTATGTCAGAAAAGAATGTGATATTTGAGGTGACACATAGTATATAAATATAACTTATTTATGTGTATGTGCAGCAGCACACTCTGAGACTGTTGTCATCATCGCTTGCAATAGATTCTATTATTATGATATATGTAGGTACATTCCAGCAACTGTTGGCCTTGTTTGCCAGTTTCAGTTTTGTTTGCCATAAATGAGTAGTTAACTTTGAGTAGTCCTCTTGAGACATTTGGTTACTACTACTGTTGTTCAACATGATTTTGTTATTCTAACAAATAAATCAAAATGTTTTTGAATTGAAATTTGATGTGAATCATTCATAGCACAATACACAACATATTTGTTAGCTACATCAGAAAACATACAAACATCAACGAACATACAGACATCATGAACTTAGGGATGCGTTTAAAGGTCAGAGAGATAAGTATAAACTCTGAAGTTGTCACAGCAGCACACTTGCAAATTGACTTTATGTAAATATGAAAAATGTCCATATATGAAATCTCCATCCACACAGCAGCACACTTGCAATATGCTATAAATATGAAAATGTCCATATATGAAATCTCCATCCACACAGCAGCACACTTGCAAATTGACTATAAATATGAAAAATGTCCATATATGAAATCTCCATCCACACAGCAGCACACTTGCAAATTGACTGCCTGTAAATATGAAAATGTCAACTATATGAGAATCTCATCCACAGCACCAAACACAAAATCTGTACAGGATAACCACTGCTACATAGTTACTATATACATATACTATAATAGTGAACAGACACACATACACATATAACAGAACATGAATATTGTATAGGAAATGCTACTGAAGGAAGTATGTTATACAATGTTCAAACTATTAAGTGTTAGTTAAACTAGTACATGGACTAGTATACTTAACTCAATAAATTGTTGATATCAACAAGCAAACTACAACACATTCATACAAAGTGGGGCTCTCGTAGGTGTTAGGTGCTTGTCTCTCATGTCACAGGTATCAGGTTCGCTCCCTTGTGCAGCTATCTGGATATTTTTCCAGAGATGATCTCAGTGTAGGTGAGATCGAGTTCCTAATCAATATCGGAGACAGATGATAAAATGTAGGTCCGTGTTCAATTTAAGCAATAAAGAACCCGTGGCAGTTCAAAATCCAGAAGAGCAGGCTGGAAAGCTGCTGCTCTGGCAAAATTCATTAGAAAAGATTAAAAATAAAATACAGACAAAAATATCTTCCAAATTGCACTGGGGACCCTCGTTGGTGCTACGAAGTTTGTGCACTACCATTGAAATCTTCCTGCTACGAAGTTTGTGCACTACCATTGAAATCTTCCTGCTACGAAGTTTGTGCACTACCGTTGAAATCTTCCTGCTACGAAGTTTGTGCACTACCGTTGAAATCTTCCTGTGTAAGAAAGAGATTGGAGCGTATATTGTTGGTTACTCACCAAAGTGCATTGATGGTGGTCCTATCAATAAAAGTTTTTGTTTTAAAATTTCATACAAAGTGTTTGTTGTGATCTAAACTAGTGACAGTAACAGATAGCACAAACACAGCTTGTAGACTACATCCCATATACAAGTTTGATGTTTAGTTTCTAACGTGTTCTGAGTAGTTGTTTTTTTATTTATTTCATCAGTATCAGGTCAGCCCAGTGGACGAGCTCGGTCAGATCCTACTCACCAGCACCATAGCCATTCACTATCTCATCCCCATCTTAACTCTGGTGTTAGCAACAATGGTAGCTCAACAGTAACAGCATCAGGTGGCCAGGGATTACATCAGGATAGCAGCACAATTGGACTAGCTTCGTCTCACTATTCAACCATGGAATGTGAGAGTCCATCATCTGTTGTACTGGGTCAGTCTCGGCCACCTCCAGCTCATCAGTCACATCGCAGTAATGGTGGTAGAGGTTCACATTATATTAGTGGTGGTAGCCGCTTGGCTTCAGTTGACCAACAACATTCACAGCATCACCACCGCCATCACCCACAGCAACCTCACTACCAACCACAGCTGCAGCACAGTCAACTTAACCATCAGCATAGCTGGAGTGGAGCCAGCTCTGGTTTATCTCGGCACATGTCAGGGGATCCCCAGCCTGTCAGTTTATCTTCAAACTCAGGGCTTCTGTTGGGAGGAGTTATCGTCAACCAGCCACCCGGACATTCTTTCCTGGCCCGAAACCCCCAACCATCATCATCCTCGACCTCTTCCTCCTCCCTCCAGCACCCAGGAATAGTGTCTCCTTCCTCCTCGACAGTGATCATCGGTGCATCTATGTATGACACTTCTGTGGTCTCATTGTCGTTACAACACTCTCTGGCGCACTATGAGCCTCAGCAAGTATTACTGTCCTCATCTTCATCGTCTCTTTCATCATCCAACCTACCTGTAGACTTGTCTAGTTTGGCATCACTTCACAACAGTTCCACCCAGAGTCTTGTATCCATATCTGGCCAGCATCATCATCATCATCCTCGTCCAGCGCCAATGCTACAGCAGCCTACACTCATCACAAGCCCTACCATGCTAATGGGGCCTGCGTCTCTCTCCCAAACATCTGTTGGATTGCCAGTAGACCTCATCGCTGCCGGCAACCATCCTTTGGGAGTGACCATACCAGGATACCCTGGTCAGTACACTGCCTTTTCTCAACGGAGCTGGCCACAGCCATCAGTCAGTGTTACCTACCCTTTCACCATAGCAGCCACTGCTGCACCCGTCGGGCATGACTCTAGCAGTCTTCAGAGAACACATAGTGCCTCAGACAGGGGAGATGAATCGCCCATGGTTGGAGTGTGCATACAACAAAGTCCTGTGGCTAGTCACTGATGCTAGGTGTCATTAGGAGACATGTCTGTCCTTATTTAATATAGTGTTGCTCACAGACCCAGTCAATCAGTCGCTGTCAGCCAGCCTTGAGAACATCGTGGATAATTGTGGCACAGGCTAGACAAGTATTTCACTTCAGAGTGTGCTGGTATTTGACCTCAGTGTGTATGTATGTGTCAGTACTTGAACTGGGTGTGTGTGTGTACTTGACTCTGAGAGAGAGTGTGTCAGTACTTGACTCTGAGAGAGTGTGTGTCAGTACTTGAACTTAATGTGTGTGTACTCGACTCTGGGAGTGTGTATGTCAGTACTTGAGAGTATGTGTGTGAATACTTGCCTGCAGAGAGAGTATGCTGTGGAGGATTACTTTGTTCATTGCTGATGTGAGAACAATGATTTTGAGTCAGTGACTAACTTAGAGACACTCCCTCCTCCTCCTCCTCACCTCCCATATCCCCTTGAACATACTCTAACCCTGTATGTATGCATGCTTTGTTGTGTGTATTATGATAACATGAGGTCAATGCTTGAGTTCTCTGTTATCAGCAACCAGAACCTGGTATGCGCTCAAATCATGAAACTAGTGTTATCGCTGCAGTAACTTACGGACACCACAGCTTCTGTTGTTGACATTGATGATAATCTACTATATCATATATTGTACCAAACCAGTCACTGAAGATTTCTAGCAGTGGTACTCATTACCTGAAGATTTCTAGCAGTGGTACTCATTACCTGAAGATTTCTAGCTTGTCTGAGGATTTCCAATTCATCTAGGAGCAGCGATTTCTTTCTCTTCCCCACACACACCCCACCACCCCAAGAAACAAGTCTAACTACTTCTAAGTCAGCACATCAGATTGTTATCTTTGTGGGCCCCCCTTGAAACAAGTCTAAGAAAGTACATCAGATTGGATTGTTGTATTGGGGTTAGTAACAAAAGGAGATTGGTTTGAAATGAAGACATCAGGAGAAAAGTAGATACAACATGAGTACTAAACTTCATCAAGAAACAATAAATTAAATAGTTTGGCCACATAAGCAGATTACCAACAGACAGTGCGCCTCAAAGAGTAATGTTACTCCGATACAATAGATACAAAGCAAAAGGTGGACCTCAGAGATAACAGAGGCGATGACGAAAGACTGTTTATGAAGCGCACAAAAGAAAAAGTCGTTTAGAAAGCCTTCTTTTCCTGACGCTGTGAGGCAAAACTGCATTAGAGAAATGAAAGAAGTAATGTAGTGAGAGGCTGAGGTTGGACAAGAAGATATTATATCGTTGATCATTGAGTGCAAACTTGTCTTTCAATAACAGAACTGATATCAGCTGTAGGTACTCATGTAGAGAGGAGAAGTGTGACTCATAGACATTGCTCACTTAGTGGTACCCTACTACAATTAAGCCATACTTCAACATAGAGAAGTCAAACCTCATCATTGAGAAGCTATACTTCAGCATAGAGAAGTCAAACCTCATCATTGAGAAGTCAAACCTCATCATTGAGAAGCTATACTTCAGCATAGAGAAGTCAAACCTCCCATGAAGTAGCTATATCTCAGCATGGAGGAGCATAATTCAATCTTGAGGATGACAATCTCTCCTTGAAGATGAAACTACTGACACTGTTGTACAGATGTGAAACAATCATAGATGTTTTATCAACTATGAAATATCATCAAATTAAGACTGTACTTTCTCAGCACTGCTGGAAGCCAGCAAGCAAACAAAGACGGTACTTTCTCAGCACTGCTGGAAGCCAGCAAGCAAACAAAGACTGTACTTTCTAGCACTGCTGAAGCCAGCAACAAACAAAGACGGTACTTTTCAGCACTGCTGGAAGCCAGCAAGCAAACAAAGACTGTACTTTCTCAGCACTGCTGGAAGCCAGCAAGCAAACAAAGACGGTACTTTCTCAGCACTGCTGGAAGCCAGCAAGCAAACAAAGACGGTACTTTTCAGCACTGCTGAAGCCAGCAAGCAAACTAAGACTACTTTCTCAGCTTTGCTGAAAGCCAACAAGCAAACAAAGACTGTACTTTCTCAGCACTGCTGGAAGCCAGCAAGCAAACAAAGACTGTACTTTCTCAGCACTGCTGGAAGCCAGCAAGCAAACAAAGACGGTACTTTCTCAGCACTGCTGGAAGCCAGCAAGCAAACAAAGACTGTACTTTCTCAGCACTGCTGGAAGCCAGCAAGCAAACAAAGACGGTACTTTCTCAGCACTGCTGGAAGCCAGCAAGCAAACAAAGACGGTACTTTCTCAGCACTGCTGGAAGCCATCAAGCAAACTAAGACTACTTTCTCAGCTTTGCTGAAAGCCAACAAGCAAACTAAGACTACTTTCAGCTTTGTGAAAGCCAACAAGCAAACAAAGACTGTACTTTCTCAGCACTGCTGAAGCAGCAAGCAAACAAGACTGTACTTTCTCAGCACTGCTGGAAGCCAAGCAAACAAAGACGGTACTTTCTCAGCACTGCTGGAAGCCATCAAGCAAACTAAGACTACTTTCTCAGCACTGCTGGAAGCCAACAAGCAAACAAAGACTGTACTTCTCAGACTGCTGGAGCCAGCAAGCAAACAAAGACGGTATTTTCAGCACTGCTGGAAGCCACAAGCAAACAAAGACGTACTTTCTCAGCACTGCTGAAGCCATCAAACAAACTAAGACTACTTTCTCAGCACTGCTGGAAGCCAGCAAGCAAACAAAGACGTACTTTCAGCACTGCTGAAGCCAGCAAGCAAACAAAGACTGTACTTTCTCAGCACTGCTGGAAGCCAACAAGCAAACAAAGACTGTACTTTCTCAGCACTGCTGGAAGCCAGCAAGCAAACAAAGACTGTACTTTCTCAGCACTGCTGGAAGCCAACAAGCAAACAAAGACTGTACTTTCTCAGCACTGCTGGAAGCCATCAAGCAAACTAAGACTACTTTCTCAGCACTGCTGGAAGCCAGCAAGCAAACAAAGACTGTACTTTTCAGCACTGCTGTAAGCCAGCAAATAAACAAAGAAAGCTATATTTGTTATTAGTTTCTGTAGATATATATATTATATCTACATGTAACTGCTCATGTTATCTTTAACCCTACTGTGATTATCCTTCTGTGAGATTGTTTACTTTCTCTGTAATATATTTGACTTGTTTGTTTTGTGGCTTTGATTAAATACAGCATGTCTCTCTCTTTTATATTATTCTATATGTCTTGTATTGGAATCTACTGTTAGTGATCAATTCCTATGTAGGTCTCATGTACCGGACAGCTTATGTGGGTCTCATGTACCAGACGGCTTATGTAGGTCTCATGTACCGGACGGCTTATGTGGGTCTCATGTACCTGACGGCTTATGTAGGTCTCATGTACCAGACAGCTTATGTGGGTCTCATGTGCCTGACGGCTTATGTGGGTCTCATGTACCTGACGGCTTATGTAGGTCTCATGTATCGGACGGCTTATGTAGGTCTCATGTGCCTGACGGCTTATGTAGGTCTCATGTACTGGATCTAGTAGTAATCTATTAGCATAAATGAAAGAGTTGACAGTCTATCTATGTACAGTATCATTAGATATGAGAAGATATGGCAGTCAACAAGGCACATGTGTAAAAGGATTGTTTAGAAGCAGCTTGTATTAAACCTACAAGTAGTAGTGTAAGACCTTATCTAAGAGGATTGTTTAGAAGCAGCTTGTCTAACTTTGAAAGTCCTCATATCTTGTGTGCTTATCTAGTAAAAGAGACTCAGCACCTATGTGCTGTGCTGCACTGTTGTATTCTGTTGTTCTATATGTATCCGAGAGATTTAACATGAGTTGTATGCAGGGAAATGTATATAAAGAAAGTACAGTGTGAGAGAGAGAGAGAGATAGGCAGAGAGTGGATCAAGTATTGTTGAATAAATTCTGAATGTAATACCTGAATGATGCTGATTATCATTTCCCCCCATTATTAGATTGTATTATATACATAGTTCTTACAAGTCCATTCATCATTTTATCATCATTTTCTCACAATTCTGCATTTTATCAATAGATTTTTATTTCAGATATTTTTATTTTTAACACTCCCACCTCACTATTATACATTACATGGAGCCTGGAAGCAATTTTTCTCTACCGCTCTGTCCTGTGCAACTCTTCTATAGAATTAAGTCTGATACTTCTTGCCTCGCTCAGTGAGGTTTCCATAGGGCGTCCTGTCTGTATCCATTGACACCCACTTCAATGTCTGCTTTGTGATTCTTTGATCATTTCAACTCAAGAGTATGCCTAACAGATGCCATCCTCTCTTTCTTATAACAGTTGTTACTAGTGGTTGACAGGCATTTCTTGTGATTTCATCACTTCTTTTGAATTCGTCCCATTTTATGCTCATTATTTTTCACATACATTTTCTTCAAATTAATTCAACTTACTTTCTATATCTTTAGTTATTTTCCAACTCTCACTGGCATATGTCAGGATTGATACAACATTGGAATTGAATATTTTTAATTTAGTTTTTAAACTAAATGACTTGGAGTTCCACATTTTATTTAGATTTTTAAATGCTGATATTGCTTTGACAATTTTTAACATAGTCTCTTTTTTCTTATCACCCTTGCAGTTCAAATTGCTGCAAATGTTATCTCCCTTGCAGTTCAAATTGCTACCCAAAAGTTCAAGTTATAAGATAAATGAAATCTGACATTAGTAGAGGCACTTTGATACTTGGAGGTGATTTGTTCAGTTGACTGTCTAGCTAACTTTCCCTTCCACTGATGATTCAACTGTGTTTTTGTTGACATTTTCTGCTCAACCTGTTTATTGTGCTTGGTTGACTTTTTATTTATCATCTCGTTTGTGTTTGTCATCATCATCTTGATTGTAGTTACTACTACTACTACTACTACTACTGGTCTTGTTGTTGGGTGGATGAATATTTGGATAGGGGCCCACATGGGAGATCATGTTTGTATTTGTCATCATCATCTTGAATGTAGCTACTACTACCAGTCTTGTTGTTGGGTGGTGGAATCTTTGGGGGGATGTCCACATGGGGATCATGTTTATTGGACAAGCAAGATATATACATTGACCTTGATTTTATTATATATTATCACCTGCTAGAACATGTAGGGATATTATCACCTGCTAGAACATGTAGAAATATTATCACCTGCTAGAACATGTAAGAATATTATCACCTGCTAGAACATGTAGAAATATTATCACCTGCTAGAACATGTAGGAATATTATCACCTGCTAGAACATGTAGAAATATTATCACCTGCTAGAACATGTAGGAATATTATCACCTGCTAGAACATGTAGGAATATTATCACCTGCTAGAACATGTAAGAATATTATCACCTGCTAGAACATGTAGAAATATTATCACCTGCTAGAACATGTAGGGATATTATCACCTGCTAGAACATGTAGATATTACACCTGCTAGAACATGTAAATATTATCACCTGCTAGAACATGTAGAATATTATCACCTGCTAGAACATGTAAGAATATTATCACCTGCTAGAACATGTAGAAATATTATCACCTGCTAGAACATGTAGGAATATTATCACCTGCTAGAACATGTAGGAATATTATCACCTGCTAGAACATGTAAGAATATTATCACCTGCTAGAACATGTAGGAATATTATCACCTGCTAGAACATGTAAGAATATTATCACCTGCTAGAACATGTAGAAATATTATCACCTGCTAGAACATGTAAGAATATTATCACCTGCTAGAACATGTAGGAATATTACCACCTGCTAGAACATGTAAGAATATTATCACCTGCTAGAACATGTAGGAATATTATCACCTGCTAGAACATGTAGGAATATTATCACCTGCTAGAACATGTAGAAATATTATCACCTGCTAGAACATGTAGGAATATTATCACCTGCTAGAACATGTAAGAATATTATCACCTGCTAGAACATGTAGGAATATTATCACCTGCTAGAACATGTAAGAATATTATCACCTGCTAGAACATGTAGGGATATTATCACCTGCTAGAACATGTAGGAATATTATCACCTGCTAGAACATGTAAGAATATTATCACCTGCTAGAACATGTAGGAATATTATCACCTGCTAGAACATGTAAGAATATTATCACCTGCTAGAACATGTAGGAATATTATCACCTGCTAGAACATGTAGGAATATTATCACCTGCTAGAACATGTAGGGATATTACCACCTGCTAGAACATGTAGAAATATTATCACCTGCTAGAACATGTAAGAATATTATCACCTGCTAGAACATGTAAGAATATTATCACCTGCTAGAACATGTAGGATATTACACCTGCTAGAACATGTAGAAATATTATCACCTGCTAGAACATGTAGGAATATTATCACCTGCTAGAACATGTAGGAATATTATCACCTGCTAGAACATGTAGGAATATTATCACCTGCTAGAACATGTAGGGATATTATCACCTGCTAGAACATGTAAGAATATTATCACCTGCTAGAACATGTAAGAATATTATCACCTGCTAGAACATGTAAGAATATTATCACCTGCTAGAACATGTAGGAATATTATCACCTGCTAGAACATGTAAGAATATTATCACCTGCTAGAACATGTAGAATATTACCACCTGCTAGAACATGTAGGGATATTACACCTGCTAGAACATGTAAGAATATTACACCTGCTAGAACATGTAGGATATTACACCTGCTAGAACATGTAGATATTATCACCTGCTAGAACATGTAGGATATTACACCTGCTAGAACATGTAAGAATATTATCACCTGCTAGAACATGTAAGAATATTATCACCTGCTAGAACATGTAGAAATATTATCACCTGCTAGAACATGTAAGAATATTATCACCTGCTAGAACATGTAGGAATATTATCACCTGCTAGAACATGTAGAAATATTATCACCTGCTAGAACATGTAGGATATTACACCTGCTAGAACATGTAAGAATATTATCACCTGCTAGAACATGTAAGAATATTATCACCTGCTAGAACATGTAGGAATATTATCACCTGCTAGAACATGTAGGGATATTATCACCTGCTAGAACATGTAGGAATATTATCACCTGCTAGAACATGTAGGAATATTACCACCTGCTAGAACATGTAAGAATATTATCACCTGCTAGAACATGTAGGAATATTATCACCTGCTAGAACATGTAGGGATATTGCCACCTGCTAGAACATGTAGGAATATTATCACCTGCTAGAACATGTAAGAATATTATCACCTGCTAGAACATGTAGGGATATTACCACCTGTCTAAAGTAGTAATCTGAGCTTGTATGAATATTGTTAAACAAATCTACAATCTTTGAATAGTTGTATTACAAGTACAGTAATGTTTATAAATGTCAGTGTACTTCAAGTCAGATGTCATGTGTCGGTGATGTTTCACGTAGTTATATAATAAACTGTTTTGAGGGTCTATGCAGCTGGTTAAGACATTTGCACGCAGTTCTGAAGGTTGTGGGTTCAAAACTGAACAATGTTATACGAGCAATTTTTATGAGATCCCTAGAATTGTTTCTGGAAGTATTCACAAAATAGATGAGACTGCAGTAAAACTATTTTGATTGGCAAAACACGTAATCACAAAGTACTGTAGTTTTACAAAACAATGACAATATACAGCAATGTTTTGACCAACAAGGCCTTTATCAAGCAAACGAACAACAGAAGTGATAAATTAAAAAAAAACATGGACTACATACAAATGTTTCTAATGAAAATCTGGGAATAAAAACGAATAATGAAATAAATGTAACACAAAAACACGATAAAAGCTAGAAATAGAAAGGAAGAGAAACAATGAAAAATCTAGTAAATATATAACTTGAATACATGCAACATATACCCATATAGATTACAAGACATGGAAGTACAGAGTTTGTGCAACATCGGCAGTTTGCATGCCATTTCTGCTGACAGGGACGGAACCACATGGGAAACCCGGTTGCAGTGAAGTCATTCCTTCATCTGTAAACCGTTATGTTACTAATACATGATTGATTTATATATATATATATATTAGAATTTGTGTTTGTTTAAAAAGAAAGCCCATTCAGAAAGCAATGCCAAACTACTGAACCGTCATTTATACGGACGATTAGAAAATGGACAACTCGTCTACTGTGGTTGATGGCGACATCATGTAAAGGATATGCCCGGATTTTTCTTTTTCAGTGAAGAAAGAAATATTAGTGAAAGAAATTGAACACAAAAACAATTGTCATATATTGTCTGCATGTATTTTCTTGTTCATCTTAGTGGGACTAAAGCAATTTAATTTGTGTAGGGACAACATACTATACAGAAGATACTTTGGTCACATCAAGCATAATGCTGGCCTGGAGAGAACAATATTAGAGGTCAGGGTCCCAGGACGTAGAGGCAGACCAAGAAGATGGCTACAGGATATTAAAGAAACCATGAATATGACCATCTGCGAAATGAATGAACTGGCTAGAGACAAGAGTGAATTTCAGATGTGTTGCAAAGAGAGCAGCTTCCTATAAAGGATACACACCTTGATGATGAGGGACAAGATTGTGTGCCTCATAGCTTTCTGAGAGAGAACATGTTAACTGTGATTATATGAGATTGATTGGATTAGAGTGTGGGCTTCATTGCTGGAGCCCCGGGAATCCATCCCCAGTAATACCAAGGAGTTTTTTCTGTCGGAGGCATAAAGACAAGATCAAACCTGAATAGTTTCGCGATTACTGCTTTAGTCATGCAGCCATTAAGTTCTACAGGCACATGTCCCTCCTGACCCACACCGCCATAAAAAAAAGCAGTATTACAGACAGTAGCAACAGTTTTTTTTGCAATGAAACTTTCAACACAAAAAATGATCTAACATTGAAGATGTCATCATGTTTTGTTTCAGATATCTAAACTTTCAACACAAGAGATGATCTAACATTGAAGATGTCATCATGTTTTGTTTCAGATATCTACTTTGATTTTAGCATGTCTCACATACAACATATATATATATATATTTGTTGACATTTCTTCTATTCTGTGTGAATGAAGGTTTCTCTTTCTCTATCCAGCAGTTCTCTCACTACAACTCATACATTTCATCATCATCATGTTGTCTTCAGAGCACTATCATCAACCTATATGTGTCGACTATATGTTTTCTGCACATTCGCTTGGAAGAACAACTTGTATGTTGTTTCTGATCACTTGTCAGTGAGGTTTGATCAACATATGTGCCAGCTGATTTTGTTGACCATACATATAATAATACTGTACATATTTTAGGAGAGCAAATTGGGGGCAAATCTATTTGTATTTATTGTATGAGAGAGGTTTTAATATGCAAACTGGTATGATTGTATCTACATGTCCTGTCTGCTGTTTTATCTACATTAGAATTGGGGATTTATGATAACGGTCATTGTACATACTGTGTATACCATTATGTGTGCTGGAACTGTGTACATATGTGTGTGTGCTGAAATAATTTGTTTCCAGATTGTATTGTTGACTTGAGAGCAGTTTGCATTATGTGATGTTATCATTATGTGAAGTTAGCATTAAAGTTACCGTCATTCATCACGTGAAGTTTGCATCATAATGTGAAGTTATCATCATAATGTGAAGTTTGCATCATGTGACTGTATACCAACATTAAATCAAATGTTTTCATGAAGACAAAACAAGCAACTGTGTTAGACTTGATGTTATTTGTGTGTGGTTCAGAGAGTGTGTAGGCAAGCAAGCTTTTGTCAGTCACATCATTAGACATCCCTCACTGAC
Source organism: Arion vulgaris (assembly GCA_020796225.1). Lineage (NCBI taxonomy): Eukaryota > Metazoa > Mollusca > Gastropoda > Stylommatophora > Arionidae > Arion > Arion vulgaris. Next base: position 25,788,609 of record CM036768.1, read on the forward strand.
CAGTCACATCAGTAGACATCCCAGACTGATCAGTAGACATCCCACACTGACCAGTCACATCATTAGACATCCCACGCTGACCAGTCACATTAGTAGACATCCCAGACTGACAAATCACATCATTAGACATCCCAGACTGACCAGTCACCCCATTAGATGCCCTACACTGACCAGTCACATCATTAGACATCTCAGACTGACCAGTCACATCATTAGACATCCCACACTGACCAGTCACATCAGTAGACTGACCAGCGACATCATTAGACATCCCAGACTGACCAGCCACATCATTAGACATCTAAGACTGATCAGCCACATATGTAAAGACTTAAGAAAGTGGAAATAATGAAAAAAAGCTTATAATAATAATATGACAGAAGATACAAAAACTTGGTAGACAAGAAACAACTGGTCAGATTTGTGTACAAATAAGAACAATAAACATCTATTTGTTGTATAGACACAAAATGTTGACCTTGTCACAACAAACATAAACGGTACACATATTTACACTAGTCATGATTGCAGAAGATAAAGTTTTTAATGTATGGATTGCAATCATTGGATATCTAGTTTGATGGAGCGGTGCACAATAGATGCATTGATTTGTGTACATTGTCCGTTCATGATTACACTCACGATATGACAATATTCATTTATCTTGTAGTCTGTACCGCAGTTTCTTCTTCTTCCTTCCACATTTTGATGTTGTAAGTAACAACATTGATGTTGTCAACTGTTTCTTTACTCCCAGCAACACCAGCTGCCATTTTTCATGGAGTCGACAACAAACTGATAAGTTGACATGTGAATTATGTGTTGTGTTTGTGAGATCTCTGTCTATGAGACCCTGTCAACTGAATATCCATGGCGAATAATCTCGCTGCCTTGTTGTAACTTCTCTGAGTGTGTGTCACCTGTACTGGACTCACAGCTGGACAAATATAACTTCTCTGAGTGTGTGTCACCTGTACCGGACTCACAGCTGGACAAATGTAACTTTGCTGAGTATGTGTCACCTGTACCGGACTCACAGCTGGACAAATGTAACTTTGCTGAGTATGTGTCACCTGTACCGGACTCACAGCTGGACAAATGTAACTTTGCTGAGTATGTGTCACCTGTACCGGACTCACAGCTGGACAAATGTAACTTTGCTGAGTATGTGTCACCTGTACCAGACTCACAGTTGGACAAATGTTTGTATTCTATCATTTCCTCATCAAGTTTCTGATTAGTGTTTGCCGCCGGTGATAGCAGGGTATTAATCACCTGTGCTGCTGAGGTATCATCACTTTGGGCCTTACGTCTCCGGTTTAATCTGATTGCTTTGATGTATACTCCAAACTTGTCAGAAGACGCGTTTTGTTGACATGGGATAACCAGGAAATCAGACAGGATAAGTTTACCGGTATCTTTGCGGCAACATTCCTGAATCTCGTGGCTGAAATAAATGACATATCTAACACGAGTTTCAATGTTGAGATTACCAGGATTGGTCATTGCTTGACCACTGCAACAATAGGTCCCTAGCACAATTATTGGCCTCAAAATGTTTTCGATGACCTGTTGGTATCTCTCGGGGAGGGCATAATTCAGAGAAGCCTCTCTCTGAGCTTCGATTAACAGAGTAGCATCCCCTGTATATAGAGTTAGGTAGACTTTCTTCAACACAGTTTCATAATTGTACCAGTGAAGAGATGTGAACGATAGCGAGGAAGTAAAATATATCACTTTATTCTCAAGACCCGGACATGACCCGTATACACTACTGTTGTTGGTATCACGTGAGACCAGGGAAGACAAGCCATCAACTGGCATAAAAAACCTGTACATTTGAACTCTATCTGTTAAGTTATTGTTAGAATCTGTGAAGTTAAGACACCAAGACTCATAACAAATATCACTGGATGAGTTCATCACAAAGAATTGACTTTGTTGGGCAACGGTTAAACGTGAAATGGTTACATTTGTCTCTGGGCAAGATTTTGGAGTTGCATTCTGAACAAATGATGCTTGAGCAGATATGATATCATTCAAGTTCAATATAACAGTACGTACAATTTCATTTGTTTGTTTATGTTGTATCTCTAGATTAGTTTGGGAGTACATGGCGCCATTTTTCATATTATTGTTTATGTTTTTTAGTGTTTTATTTACCGAAGAGTTCTCCATGAGTTCATGACCTGTGACCTGACCAGCAATACAAGGTTTATATCGAGTAGAAAGACATCCGATATCAATTTGAGTTAGAAGTGATGAGTTGCTACTTTTGTTGTGAATGTCATGAAGTGTTGCTGCATTTGTGTCTTCTGTTTCAAGCAGTTTTTGGAAAGTACTCGTTGCTGCTGGTTTACCAATGATTAAATAGTTTCCGATCTTTTTCAAATCATTTTTGGAAAATGCAACTGAGGATTTGCCCGTGACATTATTTAAAGCTTCGATCGTGTCTCTATTACTAACCGGTTGTGAAACTTTACCAGGTACATTTCTTCTCTTAACATTTCCCGTCACAACTTTTACTGTGGCGTGCATGATCTCTGATGTTCCATTTTCCACCACTAAATGTTTCGTTGTTGGATCCTTAGTAGAGAAACATTCAGTCTCGCATATCAGACTTCTGGTAGCATCCATATTTACAACGTCTTCTTCCTCTCCAAGATAAAGTCTCCTCCTCTGACTAGTCACTTCTAAATTCCCAGCCAGTTCTGGTTGCTTTGGGTTAGGTCGTATAAAAGATGTATGAACTAGTACGTTTTCGGCGGGACTTTCCACTGTTAAGCGTCTGGTTATAGATGGTACATACTCATATTGTTTATCATGACTTTTCGATATGGCGCGAACTCTCATTGGAAAATCTATCCGTTTTGGATATTTGGTTCTGCTTGTATTGGCTGCTTTGTTGGTTTGTTCGCTATCTGGCAGATAGATTTTGTTGTTTGCCGGCAGGTTAAACACAGGCATCATCTGATTAGAAAACCGACTGGCTCCAAGCTGGAGAAACTGGCTCATGCTTTGTGAGAAGCGTCTAACTCCCATGAGAATCGGCATTTCCGCTTCTGCCACTTCGTCTGTTACTGGATCCAAAACTTGGATGTTGTCGATATTATCTGGGTTTTTAGGGCATGTGGGTTTGTTCGTTGGGTTCAAATTTAACGATTTTAAATATTTTGTATGCCTTTCTTGTTGTTCTAATTGTTCCCTTTTTCTGATATGTAAAGAACAAAGTGGACTCCGTTTAACTTTACTATCATTGTTGGAGTCATCATTGTTGGTATTCACTTGTTGCTCACCGTCAAGTTTCTCATCTTGTGAGATGTTGTAGTTTTGTAATACATGGTTTATCTTGTTTTCCACTTCCGTATCCATATGCCCTGCAACGTTGTTGTGTGGTCCATCACTTGTGTTTATCGTAGCAACCACTGGCTCGTCATTAGCATTGATATTTCCCACCAGTAAATCCTCGCTGGCTCTTCGCTTCACATAACATGGTCCCTCTCTTGACTTTATTCTTCCAGTCAATGGCTCCTCGCTGGCTCTTCGCTGGCTCCTCAATGGCTTCTCGCTAGCTCTTCGCTTCATATAACATGATACATCATTTTGATGTATCTTCCCAACCAATTGCTCTACACTTGGTTCTATCATTTCAACCAATGTTTTATCACTTCTGTTGATTGTGCCAATCAGTGACTCTTTGCTGGATCTTCTCTTTACATAGCATGGTCCATTACTTTGCATTACCTGCCCAACCACTGGTTCCTCAGTTGGTTTTATCTTCCCAACCAGTGGTACCCTACTTGATTTTGTCTTCCCAGCCACTGGTAGCACACTTGGCTTCATCTTAACAACCAGTGGTCCCTCATTTCCTTTTATATCTCTAACTCGTGGCCCCTCATTTTCTTTTATATCTCTAACTCGTGGACCATCATTTCCTTTTATATCTCTAACTCGTGGCCCCTCATTTCCTTTTATGTTTCCAACTCGTGGTATTTCACTTGGTTTTATCTTCCCCACCACTGGTCCCTCAGTTAATTTGATCTTCCCAACTAGTGGTAATACACGTCGTCTTGGTTTCACACTACACGGCCCTTGACTGGGTTTTATCTTCGTATCAGAATGCCCTGCTGGCGTAGAGCTTTCCTTAAACGCTTGACTTTCATTCCCTTGATATTCCTTATTGATGATGTCGGAAAGTCCGTTCTTGTCTTTAGCCTGACTTGAAGGTGTTGACTCCATTTTGTCAGAAATTGCCACGTCCTGCAAACCATTCTTAGACTGTTCACTCTCTGTTTGCAAATTCTGAAACTGCTCATTATTTGGTTGCAAATTCTCATATGGCTCACTACTTGGCTGCAAATTCTGAGATTGTTCAGTCTGCAACCGTGTGACTGGAGTTTCCATATCCGTTTCAGAAAAGATAGCTTGCCCATCTCCCACTCGACTAATGGGCGTATCCTTATTAGGAATATACTCTGTTGCCATCAAGTACTAACATGTCGCTTCTAGCTGATCTGCCATAAGTTGGTGTTATTCTCGATTGTTTCTTGGATGCTGTACAGCCAGTGCTCTTAGTGATAGCTCCATTGTCAGACGTAACAGAAAGTGACACATTTCTTGGTACACATGCTACAGTATTTCCATTATTGTTTCTATCATTTGACTTATTATTTATTGATGACAACAAACTTGAAGGATGGTATCTGGACACACTTTTCGCTGAGTTCACAAAATATGTAGTCCTCGCATCCGAACATACAACATTGACTTCTGACTTACTGGTCGTGACTGCTGTCTGACTGAATGTGACTGCTGATTGACTGACTCGCTGATTGTTCAGCAATTTAATGTTGATATTATCAACAACAGACGGGTCGCAGTAATAATTGTTGCAGTTGATGTTGCTTACAACATCGGTGATATTAATATTATAATATTGGTTGTTGTTGTTCTCATTTGTGTTGCAGTTGTTGATTTTGTTGTCATTATTCGTTGTGTTGTTATTATTAGTAGATTCTGTGTACTCAGCATTATGTGTAAGAACTTCTTGTGTGTCCTCATGAACAAACTCATAACTATTATCTTTGCTTTCGCTGATATGATAAGTTCTTCCATTGTTGATCATCTTCACTGATCCTTCAAGTACGCTGCTGTCGCTTAGGGAAACCACATCCTCATCATCAGTTTGGACACATGGTGAGATAGAGTCTGTGCTGTCAGTATGTTTGATTTTAAACAGGACATTTCCCATTCTATATTCTAAATTACCTTTATGTGAGTCACCATCACCACTAACAGTAGCACTCTTACCCTTACAAATATCAACAATTTTTTTGGAAACTAGCTCTAAAAATGAGCTGGATACTTTGAGTCCGATGAAAGCATTCAACGAAGCTGTTTTTCCTAAGTTCTGTCTATCTAAAAATGGCTCCTCCTTGTCGGCCGTTACATCATTCAATATATCTGGAGCGGATCTCCCAAATGTATTGGCAGAATTATCCACGACTTTCCAAATCTGTTCCTCTTTTGTTGTTTTGGTTTGACGTGATCCTATTATTGTCTCGATTCCCAGTGTTACTCTCTCTAGTTCAGAAATATAACATTTAGCAAGTGATAGAGCTCGTTCCATCTTAGCTTTACTGGCTCCAACTGAGTGGATGCATGTCTTATTGCGTTTCTCATCAACATTAACGCTTCCATGACAGATGCTATCGTCCACTATCTAACGTCCTATTAACATCGACAGAATCAAAGTTTCTTCAGCTATGAGCTGTTCAAATTCCATAAGCTGATTCTCACACTTTTCCCTCAGTGTAAACAACCAAATTGCTGGTTGTCTTGGTAATAATCTCGACATCAGCGCCATCTGTTGTCTCCTGATTGGTTAAAACTTCAAGTGTATGTAGTGACGGGTCAAAGGCGTATCTGTCGCTAGCGACATTGTTGTCCGTTTCCATGCGCGGGAGACCGTTATTTTCTTCAATTTTGACTGGATACAAGTTTATGCCAATATTTTCTGTCTGTTTCTTCTGACTTTCATCATCGTTGACGTTTCTAGCTTCTGATATATTTGTTGTTCTAGAAACATCTGTTGGTTGCTTCGGATGCAATTCTGGATCAGCAGTCTCAACCATGATCTCGTTGGCGTCTATAGTTACTGCATCAACTCGTACACGCACATCGTCTTTGGTTAAACTGTCAATCATATCCTGACTGTCTTGTTTATTTAGAATCTCTCCATTGGCAGCTCTTATAGTCTCCGTGTAAGATTCAGCATGATTAGCCTTCCTCCAAGAACGATCTACTTTCAACGATCGCTCCTCATTTTGGATTTCAGAGATTGGCCCACATGTATCACTGTCATCATCCTCCTTGGATGTTTCTGTTAGTACAGGATTCTTTGTTACGCGCATATTCGTTGTTGTCAGTATCTTTGGACAGAAACTTAAGAACTCTGCCGAACCATTTGTAATCTTATCCAGTACAAGTTCCGCAACTCTATCTTCATTAGTTAGTTTACTTCTTTCGGGAAATCTTTTGTGGTTGTCATTGCTGACCACTAAGTCTGAAGTGACCATACCAGGGGATAATCCAATATTGAAAGTACAAGGCGCAATATTTTGGCAACCAAATTTGGATGTTGTTCTGTCGAAACCAGGACCGAGAACAGAGGTTTGTCCGCCCGCTACCGACGATTGTTGAGTTTCACAGGTTTGTCCGCCCGCTACCAATGATTGTTATTGGGTTTCGTTGAGCAGGTTTGTCCGCTCGCTACCAATGATTGTTGAGTTTCAAGGTTTGTCGCCGCTACCAATGATTGTTGAGTTTCAAGGTTTGTCCGCCCGCTACCAGATTGTTGTGGTTTCATAAAGATTACATAGTTGGTTCTGTGCCATGAACGTCACGATTTTGTTGCACATGATGCTTGACAGTAGCAACAAACTCCTGATCATTGTCTTCTACAGCTGCCAAGTGACAAACCAGAGATTGTCCCATGTTGTCTCTTTCATTTCTCACCCCAGCTCCTGTGACATCATTGACCTGCAAGCTGTTTACTGGGAGACATACTTGTACAAGGTCAGTCTCCTCCTGTGACATAATTTGATCTGGTGTCAGGTTATCTTCAAGACAATGGTCAGAAACGTTAGCGTGACCATTTAAACGGTCTATGGTTTGATCAACGTAATCTTCCTTCTCATAGTCTCTCGTTTGTTCTAAACTACATTCAATTTCTTCAGATATCATATAAACTTCATCATCGCTCATACCACTATCATAAGATAGTATAGCCTCAGATAGCACAGCCTCAGATAACACAACATCACGAACTCTGAACTTGCTTGAGAGCGATGTGTCTGTGATAATTGTGTTGCCATGTTCTTGAAATGTCATTTTGACTGTTTCACACTGATTTCCTGAGTCGCGCAAGTTCAAGATTTTCTAAGGACATCCTGCTTCCTTCTGCCTCTATCTGTTTGTGCTCACCCACTGTTGCAATTGGAACATCACTAAAGACGATATCTTCATTGGCGGAAGGTATTGTTGATGATTGACCGTCCTGGAAGTGTGCTGGAAGTGGAAGTGGATACAAAGACATTCCGCTTTCCTTATTTGAACACACGTTTGTGTGCACACGTTGGGATATTTCAACAGCATCTCCATCTTCCTTGAGAGAGGAACTGCTGCATGTGTTCATTACTGGTAGCGTTGTAGAAAGTGTGACATCTTCAGCGTTTAGAGCGCCACGTGGATCGTTCTCTTGTTTTTCAAATAAATGGTCGCACTGTGCGTTGTCTGCAGTGCTAGACATATCTAGAATATTCGCCTGATCAATGTACTGCATTCTTTGATGATCTGTGTCGTGCACTCTGATGAACATGTCATGAACGCAATTGTTATCATCAATTTTTGGATAGATTTGATGATCAGAAATCAAAAGTTTACAATCGTTATTTAATTGTTGTTGTTTGTTTTACAGACTGACAAGTTTGGTTGTGGGTTTTGGGTCCAAGAGCATCCATCTCACATCCATCGCAGCTTAATGGGACCTGTTGTGAGTTTAGATCGATCAAATTTTGAATTTCTTTGATTCCGTTAAGCATGTCGGGTTTTTCTTGTGGTCATGACTCAGACTGAGAACTACAACTGAAAGCTGCATGTTTTCCTTCATGTCCAGATCTTCTGCACAAAATTCGCTCCTAAGCAGTTCTCACAAGACTGATCAACATCTCATCCTCCATCTCGCTTCTTTGCTACATTTTTGTAATCATATAACTTTGAGTTTGGTCAATTTTTAACGGTGTGACTTTTTGATTGAAATTAAATATTTCTTCCTTTGGTTGAAGTTCATCTTTTCAATTCTATGATTGTCTGTTAGTTCTCTCATATTCGCTGTTTCTTTCCATTTGTTCTTTCTTTATTTCTTTGTCTGCAGCTTGTTCTTGATAGTTTGCGAATCTTGAAGAGTGCGATGTTAGTTGTCATAGGATCAGTAAAATTGTTGGACACGCCCATGTTGGCAAATCATTGCGCTAATAATAGGTAACGCCGATGCCTGTGCATCCTCTGTTATATCCAGACTTGTTGTACTTGCACGGCTGCTGGCATCGAATGCCAGATGGGCGGTGGTGGGTGTGTACCATCTTGGGATGAATGATTGTCGACCACATCCACTCTTCTGATTGCAGAGACAATCACTTGCTGTAAGCATCTCGGGCGACTCAAATATTTCATCCTGGCACTTTTCACATAGCTGCCTGGAACAAGGGAGGGATGATTTCACAAAACATCGACAAAACATTTCCCTCATTCACATTTTAAATAGATATCACCTTCATCCATCCATCCTTACAAGGGTATATCTTTCTCATCCCTCCATCCATACCTTTACATGCCTTCATTCTATCTATCCATCCATCCATACCTTACATACTATATCCTTCTATCCATCCATCCATCCTTACATAGCTATATCCTTCTATCCATCCATCCCTACTTTACATGCATATCCTTCCATCCATCCATCCATACCTTACATAGCCATATCCTTCCCTCATCCATCCATCCTTTTCATAGCCATATCGTTCTATCCATCCATCCCTTACATAAACCAAACCTTCTATCCATCCATCCTACATAGCCATATCCTTCTATCCATCCATCCTACATAGCCATATCCTTCTATCCATCCATCCCTTACATAGCTATATCTTTCTATCCATCCATCCATCCATTCCTTACATAGCTATATCCTTCTATCCATCCATCCATCCATACATAGGGCCCTATCTCCATCCATCCATCCATCCCTACATAGCCATATCGTTCTATCCATCCATCCCTTTCATAGCCATATCCTTCTATCCATCCATCCTTACATAGCCATATCCTTCTATCCATCCATCCCTTACATAGCTATATCGTTCTATCCATCCATACCTTACATAGCCATATCCTTCTATCCATCCATCCTTACATAGCCATATCCTTCTATCCATCCATCCCTTACATAGACATATCGTTCTATCCATCCATACCTTAATAGATATCTTCATCCATCCATCCATCCTTTAAAGCCATATCGTTCTATCCATCCATACATAAGCATATCCTTCTATCCATCCATCCTACATAGCCATATCCTTCCTTCCCCCTCCATCCATCCATCCTCATAAACCATATCCTTCCATCCATCCATCCATCCTCATACATATCGTTCTATCCCTCCATCCCTTTCATAGCCATATCCTTCTATCCATCCTCATACATAGCCATATCCTTCTATCCATCCATCCTTACAAGCCATATGTTCTATCCATCCATACTTCACATAGCATATCCTTCCATCCATCCATCCATCCCTACATAGCCATATCGTTCTATCCATCCATCCCTACATAGCCATATCCCTTTTATCCATCCATCCTACATAGCTATATCGTTCTATCCATCATCCATCCATTCCTTACATAGCTTTTATCCTTTATCCATCCATCCATACCACATAGTATATCCTTCTATCCATCCATCCATTCCTTACATAGCTATATCCTTCCATCCATCCATCCATCCATCCATTCCCTTTCATAGCTATATCCTTCTATCCATCCATCCATTCCTTACATAGCTATATCCTTCTATCCATCCCTCCATTCCTTACATAGCTATATCTTTCTATCCATCCATCCATCCATTCCTTACATAGCTATATCCTTCCATCCATCCATCCATCCATTCCTTACATAGCTATATCCTTCTATCCATCCATCCATACCTTACATAGCCATATCCTTCCATCCATCCATCCCTTACATAGCCATATCGTTCTATTCCCTCCCTCCCACATAGCCAAAATCCTTCTATCCATCCATCCTACATAGCCATATCCTTTCTATCCATCCATCCCAATAGCTATATCGTTCTATCCATCCATCCATCCATTCCTTAATTTTATCCTTCTATCCATCCATCCATACCTTACATAGCTATATCCTTCTATCCATCCCTCCATTCCTTACATAGCTATATCCTTCTATCCATCCCTCCATTCCTTACATAGCTATATCCTTCTATCCATCCATCCATTCCCTTACATGCTATATCCTTCATCCATCCATCCATTCCTTACATAGCTATATTTTTTCTATCCATCCATCCATCCATTCCTTACATAGCTATATCCTTCTATCCATCCATCCATTCCTTACATATATATATCCTTCTATCCATCCATCCATCCATCCATTCCTTACATAGCTATATCCTTCTATCCATCCATCCATACCTAACATAGCCATATCCTTCATCCATCCATCCCTTACATAGCCATATCCTTCTATCCATCCATTCCTTACATAGCTATATCCTTCTATCCATCCATCCATACGCTTACATAGCCATATCCTTCCTCCATCCATCCATCCTTTAAAAGCTATATCTTTCATCCATCCATCCATACATAGCCATATGTTCTATCATCCATCCTACATAGCCATATCCTTCTATCCATCCATTCCTTACTAGCCATATCCTTCATCCCTCCATCCCTTACAAAAGCCATATCCTTCTATCCATCCATCCCTTAAGCTATATCCTTCTATCCATCCATCCATTCCTTACATAGCTATATCTTTCTATCCATCCATCTACTAGTATATTCTTTCTATCCATCCATCCATTACATGCTATATCGTTCATCCATCCATCCCTTACATAGCTATATCCTTCATCCATCCATCCATTCCTTACATAGCTATATCTTTCTATCCATCCCTCCATCCATCCATTCCTTATAGCTATATCCTTCTATCCATCCATCCATACTTAATAGCTATATCCTTCATCCATCCATTCCTTACATAGCTATATCCTTCTTCCCTCCATCCATCCATTCCTTTACATAGCTATATCCTTCCATCCATCCATCCATTCCTTACATAGCTATATCCTTCTATCCATCCATCCATTCCTTTCATAGCTATATCCTTCTATCCATCCATCCATCCATCCATTCCTTAATAGCTATATCTTCATCCATCCATCCATTCCTTACATAGCTATTACTTCTATCCATCCATCCATCCATCCATTCCTTACATAGCAATATCCTTCTATCCATCCATTCATCCATCCATACCTTACATAGCCATATCCTTCTATCCATCCATCCATTCCTTACATATAATCTTTCTATCCATCCATCCATTCCTTACAAGCTATATCTTTCCCTCCATCCATACCACATAGCTATATCCTTCTATCCATCCATCCATTCCTTACATAGCTATATCCTTCTATCCATCCATCCATTCCTTACATAGCTATATCCTTCTATCCATCCATCCATTCCTTACATAGCTATATCTTTCCATCCATCCATTCCTTCAAAAGCTATATCCTTCTATCCATCCATCCATTCCTTACATAGCTATATCATTCTATCCCTCCATCCATTCCTTACATAGCTATATCCTTCTATCCCTCCATCCCTTCCCTTAATGGGTATATCATTCCATCCATCCATTCTTACATAGCCATATCCTTCTATCCATCCATCCATTCCTTTCATAGCTATATCCTTCTATCCATCCATACCTTAATAGCTATATCTTTCTATCCATCCATCCTTTCATAAAATCCTTCTATCCATCCATCCATTCCTTACATAGCTATATCTTTCTATCCATCCATCCATTCCTTACATAGCTATATCTTTCTATCCATCCATCCATCCTTACATAGCTATATCCTTCTATCCATCCATCCATTCATCCATCCCTTACATAGTATATCCTTTATCCATCCATCCATCCATCCATTCCAAAATAGCTATATCCTTTCTATCCATCCATCCATCCATCCATTCCTTACATAGCTATATCCTTCTATCCCTCCATCATTCTTACATAGCTATATCATTATATCCATCCATCCATTCCTTACATAGCTATATCTTTCTATCCATCCATCCATACTTTCATAGCCATATCTTTCTATCCATCCATCCCTCCTTACATAGCCATATCTTTCTATCCATCCATCCATCTACATACCATATCTTTCTATCCATCCATCCATCCATCCATACCTTTCATATATATCTTTTCTATCATCCCTCCCTCCATCATTCCTTACATAGCTTTTATCTTTCTTCCATCCATCATACACATAGCCCTATCCTTCTATCCATCCATCCATACCTTCATATGCTATATCCCTTTATCCATCCATCCAAACCTTACATAAGCCATATCCTTCTATCCATCCATCCATACCTTATAGCCATATCCCTTTTATCCATCCCTCCATACCTTAATGCTATATCCTTCTATCCATCCATCCATACCTTACATAGCCATATCCTTCAATCCATCCATCCATACCCTTATACCATATCCTTCTATCCATCCATCCATATTTAATAGCCATATCTTCTATCCATCCATCCATCCATCCATACCTTACATAGCCATATCCTTCTATCCATCCATCCATACCTTCATAGCCATATCTTTCATCCATCCATCCATCCCTCCCTAGCCATACTTTCATCATCCATCCATCCATCCATACCTTACAAACTATATCTTTTTATCCATCCATCCATCCATCCATTCCTCACATAGCTATATCTTTCTATCCATCCATCCATACCTTACATAGATATATCCTTCTATCCATCCATCCAACCCTTCATGGCTATATCTTTCATCCATCCATCCATTCCTTGATGCTATATCCTTTATCCATCCATCCATACCTTCATAGCTATATCTTCTATCCATCCATCCATACCTTCATAGCTATATCATTCTATCCATCCATCCCATACCTCATAGCCATATCCTTCTATCCATCCATCCATTCCTTCATAGCTATTCTTTCTATCCATCCATCCATCCATCCATTCCTTACATAGCTTATATCTTTCATCCATCCATCCATCCATCCATACCTACATAGCTATATCCTTCTATCCATCCATCCATACCTTACATAGCTATATCCTTCATCCATCCATCCATTCCTTACATAGCTATATCATTCTATCCATCCATCCATTCCTTACATAGCTATATCCTTCTATCCATCCATCCATACCTTACATAGCTATATCTTTCTATCCATCCATCCATTCCTTAAATAGCTATATCCTTCTATCCCTCCATCCATACCTTACATAGCTATATCCTTCTATCCATCCATCCATTCCTTACATAGCTATATCTTTCATCCATCCATCCCATAAGCCATATCTTTCATCCATCCATCCATCCATCCATTCCTTACATAGCCATATCTTTCTATCCATCCATCCATCCATCCATCCATCCCTTACATAGCCATATCTTTCTATCCATCCATTCCTTACATAGCTATATCTTTCATCCTTCTTCCATCCCCTCCATACCTTACATAGCTATATCCTTCTATCCATCCATCCATTCCTTTCATAGCATATCTCTATCCATCATCCCTTCCTACATAGCTATATCCTTCATCATCCCTCCCTTCTTTACATAGCATATCCTTCTATCCATCCATCCATTTTACATGGGTATATCCCTTTATCCATCCATCCATTCCTACATAGCTATATCCTTCTATCCATCCATCCATACCTTACATAGCTATATCCTTCATCCATCCATCCATTCTACTAGCTATATCTTTCTATCCATCCATCCTCATAGCCATATCTTTCATCCATCCATCCATCCATCCATCCTACATAGCATATCTTTCTATCCTTCTATCCATCCATCCATACCTCATAGCTATATCCTTCTATCTATCCATCCATACCTTACATAGCTATATCCTTCTATCCATCCATCCATTCCTTACATAGCTATATCCTTCTATCCATCCATCCCTTACATAGCCATATCTTTCTATCCATCCATTCATTACATAGCTATATCTTTCTATCCTTCATCCATCCATCCATACCTTCAAGCCATATCTTTCTATCCATCCATTCCTTCATATATATCTTTCTATCCTTCTATCCATCCATCCGTACCTTACATAGCTATATCCTTCTATCCATCCATCCATTCCTTACATAGCTATACCCTTCTATCCATCCATCCCCTTTCATAGCCATATCTTTCTATCCATCCATCCATTCCTTTTCATAGCTATATCTTTTTCTATCCATCCCTCCATTCCTTAGCCATATCTTTCTATCCATCCATCCATTCCTTTTTTATATATCCTTCCCTCCATCCATACCCTTTCATAGCTATATCCATCCCTCCCTCCATCCATTCTACATAGCTATATCCTTTTTATCCATCCATCCCTTACATAGCCATATCCTTCTATCCATCCATCCATTCCTTACATAGCTATATCTTTCTATCCATCCATCCATACCTCATAAGCATATCCTTCTATCCATCCATCCATCCTTAAAAGCCATATCCTTCTATCATCCATCCATTCCTTACATAGCTATATCTTTTTATCCATCCATCCATACCTTACATAGCCATATCCTCCTATCCATCCATCCATTCCTTACATAGCTATATCCTTCTATCCATCCATCCATTCCTTAAATAGCTATATCCTTCATCCCTCATCCCTTCCTTACATATTTATATCTTTCATCCATCCCTTCCTCATAGCTATATCCTTCTATCCATCCATCCATTCCCTTTAATTTGCTATATCATTCTATCCATCCATCCATTCCTTACATAGCTATATCATTCTATCCCTCCATCCATTCCTTACATAGCTATATCATTCCATCCATCCATTCCTTACATAGCCATATCCTTCTATCCATCCATCCATTCCTTACATAGCTATATCCTTCTATCCATCCATACCTTACATAGCTATATCTTTCTATCCATCCATCCTTCATAGCCATATCCTTCTATCCATCCATCCATTCTTAATAGTTATATCTTTTTATCCATCCATCCATTCCCTTTAATAACTATATCTTTCTATCCATCCATCCATACCTTACATAGCTATATCCTTCTATCCATCCATCCATTCATCCATCCCTCAAGCTATATCCTTCTATCCATCCATCCATCCATCCATTCCTTACATAGCTATATCCTTCTATCCATCCATCCATCCATCCATTCCTTACATAGCTATATCCTTCTATCCATCCATCCATTCCATCATAGGGTATATCATTATATCCATCCATCCATTCTTTCATAGCTATATCCTTCTATCCATCCATCCATACCTTACATAGCCATATCTTTCTATCCATCCATCCCTCCCATACTAGCATATCTTTCTATCCATCCATCCATCCCTACATAGCCATATCTTTCTATCCATCCATCCATCCATCCATACCTTACATAGCTATATCTTTCTATCCATCCATCCCTCCATCCATTCCTTACATAGCTATATCTTTCTATCCATCCATCCATACCTTTTCAAGCCATATCCTTCCCATCCATCCATCCATACCCATAGCTATATCCTTCTATCCATCCATCCATACCACATAGCCATATCCTTCTATCCATCCATCCATACCTTACATAGCCATATCCTTCTATCCATCCATCCATACTTTACATAGCTATATCCTTCTATCCATCCATCCATACCTTACTAGCCTATCCTTCTATCCATCCATCCATTCCTTACATAGCTATATCTTTCTATCCATCCATCCATCCATCCATTCCTTACATAGCTATATCTTTCTATCCATCCATCCATCCATCCATACCTTACATAGCTATATCCTTCTATCTATCCATCCATCCATACTTTCATAAACTATATCCTTCTATCCCTCCATCCATTCCTTACATAGCTATATCCTTCTATCCATCCATCCATACCTTACATAGCTATATCTTTCTATCCATCCATCCATTCCTTACATAGCTATATCCTTCTATCCATCCATCCATACCTTACAGGGTATATCCTTCTATCCATCCATCCATTCCTTACATGCTATATCTTTTATCCATCCATCCATCCTTACATAGCCATATCTTTCTATCCATCCATCCATCCATCCATTCCTACAAGCCATATCTTCTATCATCCATCCATCCATCCATCCATCCACATAGCCATATCTTTCTATCCATCCATTCCCTTTCATTAAACTATATCTTTCTATCCTTCTATCCATCCCTCCATACCTTACATAGCTATATCCTTCTATCCATCCATCCATTCCTACATAGCTATATCCTTCTATCCATCCCTCCCTTCCTTACATAGCTATATCCTTCTATCCATCCATCCCTTCCTTACATAGCTATATCCTTCTATCCATCATCCATTCCTTTACATGCTATATCCTTCTATCATCCCTCCATTCCTCATAGCTATATCCTTCTATCTATCCATCCATCTTACATAGCCTATATCTTTCTATCCATATCCATTCCTTACATAGTATATCTTTCTATCCATCCCTCCCTTACATAGCATATCTTTCTATCCATCCATCCATCCTCCATTCCCTTTCATAGCTTTTCTTTCCCTTCCCTCCATTCCTTAATGGGTATATCTTTTTTATCCTTTTATCCATCCATCCATACCTTAATAGCTATCTTTCTATCCATCATTCTTTAATAGCTATACTTCTATCCTTCTATCCCTCCATCACTTTATATAGCTATATCCCTTTATCAATATCCATTCCTTACATAGCTATACCTTTTTATTCCCTCCCTCTTACATAGCCAATCTTTCTATTCCCTCCCTCCATTCTTACATAGCTATATCTTTCTATCCATCCATCCATTCCCTTTCATTGCATATCTTTCTATCCATCCCTCCATTCTTCATAGCTATATCCTTCCATCCATCACTTAATAGCTTATATCCCTCCATCCATCCATCCATTCCTTCATACATATCCTTCTATCCATCCATCCTTACATAGCCCTATCCTTCTATCCATCCATCCATTCCTTACATAGCTATATCTTTCAATCCATCCATCCATACCTTACATAGCCATATCCTTCTATCCATCCATCCATCCTTACATAGCCATATCCTTCTATCCATCCATCCATACCTTACATAGCTATTTTTCTTTCTATCCATCCATCCATACCTTACATAAACCTATCCTCCTATCCATCCATCCATCCCTTACATAGCCATATCCCTTTATCCCTCCATCCATCCCTACATACCATATCCTTCTATCCATCCATCCATTCCTTACATAGCTATATCCTTCTATCCATCCATCCTACATAGCATATCGTTTTTATCCATCCCTCCATCCATCCATCCATACATTACATAGCTATATCCTTCTATCCATCCATCCATACCTTACATAGCTATATCCTTCCATCCATCCATCCATCCATTCCTTACATGCTATATCCCTTTTATCCATCCCTCCTTCCCTTCATAAACTATATCCTTCTATCCATCCATCCCTTCCTTACATAGCTATATCCTTCTATCCATCCATCCATTTTTACATGCTATATCCTTTTATAAACCATCCATTCCTTACATAGCTATATCCTTCTATCTATCCATCCATACCTTACATAGCTATATCCTTCTATCCATCCATCCATTCCTTACATAGCCCTATCCTTCTATCCATCCATCCTCTTACATAGCTTATCCTTCTATCCATCCATCCCTTCCTTACATAGCTATATCCTTCTATCCATCCATCCATTCTCTTTCATAGCTATATCTTCTATCCATCCATCCATTCCTTACATAGCTATATCCTTCTATCTATCCATCCATACCTTACAGTTTTTTCCTTCTATCCATCCATCCATTCCTTACATAGCTATATCTTTCTATCCATCCATCCCCTTTCATAGCCATATCCCTTTCTATCCATCCATCCATCCATCCATCCCTCAACATAGCTATATCCTTCTATCCATCCATCCATTCCTACATAGCTATATCCTTCTATCCATCCATCCTCATAGCCATATCTTTCTATCCATCCATTCCTTACATAGCTATATCTTTCTATCCTTCTATCCATCCATCCGTACCTTTTCATAGCTATATCCTTCTATCCATCCATCCATTCCTTACATAGCTATACCCTTCTATCCATCCATCCTCATGATATTCTTTCTATCCATCCATCCATTTCTTTCATGACTATATCCTTCCATCCATCCATACCTTACATAGCTATATCCATCCATCCATCCATCCATTCCTTACATAGCTATATCCTTCTATCCATCCATCCCTTACATAGTATCCTTTTATCCATCCATCCATTTCTACATAGCTATATCTTTCTATCCATCCATCCATACCTTACATAGCCATATCCTTCTATCCATCCATCCATCCCATACATAGCCATATCCTTCTATCCATCCATCCATTCCTTACATAGCTATATCTTTCTATCCATCCATCCCTACCTTACATAGCCATATCCTTCTATCCATCCATCCATACCATACATAGCTATATCTTTCTATCCATCTATCCATCCATCCATTCCTTACATAGCCAATCCTTTCTATCCATCCATCCCTCCCCATAGCTATATCTTTTTTTATCCATCCATCCATCCCCCACATAGCCATATCCTTCTATCCATCCATCCATTCCTTACATAGCTATATCCTTTCTATCCATCCATCCATCCTCATAGCCATATCGTTCTATCCATCCATCCATCCATCCATCCATACCTTACATAGCTATATCCTTCTATCCATCCATCCATTCCTTACATAGCTATATCCTTCTATCCCTCCATCCCCTTTCCTACATAGCTTATCCTTTTTATCCATCCATCCTTCCATACATGCTATATCCTTCTATCCATCCATCCATTCCTTACATAGCTATATCCTTCTATCCATCCATCCATTCCTTACATAGCTATATCCTTCTATCTATCCATCCATACCTTACATAGCTATATCCATCCATCCATCCATTCCTTACATAGCTATATCCTTCTATCCATCCATCCCTTCATTACATAGCTATATCCTTCATCCATCCATCCCTTCCTTAATGCTATATCCTTCTATCCATCCATCCATTTTCCTTACATAGTTTTATCCTTCTATCCATCCATCCCTTCTTTACATAGCTATATCCTTCTATCTATCCATCCATACCTTACATAGCTATATCCTTTCTATCCATATCATTCCTTACATAGCTATATCTTTCTATCCATCCATCTTACATAGCCATATCTTTTTATCCATCCATCCATCCATCCATCCTTACATACTATATCCTTCTATCCATCCATCCATTCCTTACATAGCTATATCTTTCTATCCATCCATCCACTACATAAACCATATCTTTTTATCCATCCATTCCTTACATAGCTATATCTTTCTATCCTTCTATCCATCCATCCGTACCTTACATAGCTATATCCTTCTATCCATCCATCCATTCCTTACATAGCTATACCCCTTCATCCATCCATCCTACATAGCCATATCTTTCTATCCATCCATCCATTCCTTACATAGCTATATCCTTCCATCCATCCATACCTTACATAGCTATATCCATCCATCCATCCATCATTCCCTCATAGCTATATCCTTCATCCATCCATCCCTTACATACATATCCTTCTATCCATCCATCCATTCCTTACATAGCTATATCTTTCTATCCATCCATCCACACCTTACATAGCCATATCCTTCCATCCATCCATCCCATACATAGCCATATCCTTCTATCCATCCATCCATTCCCTTTCATAGCTATATCTTTCTATCCATCCATCCATCCTTACAAGCCATATCCTTCTATCCATCCATCCTACCTTCATAGCTATATCTTTCTATCATCTATCCATCCATCCATCCTTACATGCCATATCCTTCTATCCATCCATCCATCCTACATAGCTATATCTTTTTATCCATCCATCCATCCCTACATAGCCATATCCTCTATCCATCCATCCATTCCTACATAGCTATATCTTCATCCATCCATCCATCCCTACACCATACGTTCTATCCATCCCTCCATCCATCCATCCATACCTTACATAGCTATATCCTTCAATCCATCCATCCATTCCTTACATAGCTATATCCTTCCATCCATCCATTCCTTACATAGCATATCCTTTATCCCTCCCAAAATTTCATATAGGGTTTTTAAAAGATGTCTAGTTCAGTCCCAAGACCTGACGTGTTATGATACAGAGAGGCAGCCGCATCAGGCGAGCCCGTAAGGGAAGGGTGGGGGGGCATAAGCAAAAATAAAAATTGAAGATTGTTTTAAATAAAAACATTTAATGGGTGGCATTTCGAAGACTTGCATCATACTGAGAAAATATACCGTACGTCCCTGTTCAGTTCAGTACTACAGACTGACATCCTTGTGCACGGGGCAAACCCATTACTCATATTCAAACTGGGCATACCTAGTCCTTCAATACATCAATCACGTTCTCACGCTGTGTCCACGAGATGATTGTTGCTACATTTGCCCCCCTTTATCCCACCCCAACATGAGCGTTCGCGTTTAATCTCAGTTTCAACAAGACGATTCATTGTCCTGAAACTGTTGGTCATCATATTGAGACCATATGTACAATGGAAAGAGGGATAATGTCAGGCCAAACAGTGAGCTGGCACTGACCAAAAACTGACTCCATCTTCCCGTGTTGCCTGAAATAGATTGCTGACCTGTAGTCCGACAAAGTGGGTAAGGATCGAAAGAAAAAACCCCCAATTAGATGAGGTAATATTGTAAAATTTCAGGCAAATGATATGATATTAGATCGCACAACTGACAAGGGAATATCTCAGATGCAGTTCAATACATGATTCTTCTGCTAACGTCCAAAATCGGTATTTGGCACATAAACCGCGCTGGTGTTTAGAGACTGGTTCGCATAAACGCACTACAATCGTTTTTGTAGGAAAAAATTTCCCCCTATCCTGTGTCAAGCCGGTTGGTTGTACTAGAATTACCGGGCTTAAAGGGAACTCTGTTAATTGCTGATTTCCCCGATGCTTGTAAGAAAACAGAAAGTTTGTAATTTATAAAGAGACAGGCATGCCCATCAGACCCCATCTCCAATGGAATATGTAACAAACAGTATATTGGCTGGCCTCTCAATATTCTGATATAAATCAATTCAGTCATGTGCCCACCGCTCCCACACTTAATAAGCTAAGGGGCATTACTCCTGGCAGATAACTAAATCAAACCCCGTATCTCCGGAACTTGTTGTCCAAATGTCCCCCCCAGCAGACAGTGTACTTTCTGGAAGGTTCTTGAAATAACAATAAGAAGATGTTGATTGATTGATTTTTATTGAACCTGTTAGATTACTTATATAGCCGGTAGATGTCATTTTTGGGAAATGGCGTGACATATCGCTAGATGGCGGGTCTTGTCGTGTCGCTAGGTGGCATATCGCTTTGGGGGCATATCGCTAGTGGCATATCGCTGGGTGGCGGGTCCCTTCTGTCTCTAGGCGGCGGGCCTGTTATCCCAGATAGCGTGTATAGTTGGATATTTGCGAGGTCACAAAATATTATTTAACATGAAAGAAATAACACTAAATATCCCGACATGACATAAATGACATATTCAGATGTGACATAAATGGCATATAGACATCATAACGTGACATATTCAGATGTGACATAAATGGCATATAGACATCATAACGTGACATATTCAGATGTGACACATAGACATCATAACGTGACATAAATGACATATTCAGATGTGACATAAATGATATATAACCGTCATAAATGACACATAGACATCATAACGTGACATAAATGACATATAGACTCATTGAACATATACATGACACATAACATCATAACGTGACATAAATGACATATAGACATCATAACGTGACATAAATGACACGTAGACATCATAACGTGACATAAATGACACGTAGACATCATAACGTGACATAAATGACATATAGACATCATAACGTGACATAAATGACATATAGACATCATAACGTGACATAAATGACACGTAGACATCATAACGTGACATAAATGGCATATAGACATCATAACGTGACATAAATGGCATATAGACATCATACGATATAATGCATGACATCATAATGACATAAATGACATATACATCATAGTGACATAAATGACACGTAGACATCATAACGTGACATAAATGACACGTAGACATCATAACGTGACATAAATGGCATATAGACATCATAACGTGACATAAATGGCATAATATACTCATAATGTGGCATAAATGACAGTAGACATCATAACGTGACATAAATGACACATAGACACATAACGTGACATAATGACATATATACATCATAAGCTGACATAAATGACAATATACATCATAACGTAACATAAATGCATATATGATGCATCATAACGTGACATAAATGATAGTAGACATCATAACGCGACATAAATGACATGTAGACATCATAACGTGACATAAATGGCATATAGACATCATAACGTGACATTAAATGGCATATATACATCATAACGTGGCATAAATGACATGTAGCATCATAACGTGACATAAATGACACAGACACCATAACGTGACATATGACATATAGACATCATAATGTGACATAAATGAATATATATCATAATGTGACATAAATGCACGTAAGACATAAGTGACATAAATGTCATTAGACATCGTGAGTGACATAAATGGTATATATACATCATAACGTGGCATACATGACATGTAGACATCATAACGTGACATAAATGACATATAGACACCATAACGTGACATAAATGACATATACACATCATAACGTGACATAAATGACACATATACACCATAACGTGACATGTTGATACGATCACGACCGACTCTATAATAGAGTCTCTTTATAATCTTGACAGAGTCAGTCGTGATAGTATCTTACCTGTAACAACTATATCTGGCAACGTGTCAGTACAGCTTGGGAAAAGTTCTTCTCTTTCTGGAGACATGTCAGTCCTGCGAGGCTGCCAAGGTGTGCCATTGCATTTCTTGTGAAACAGTTTGGTAAAATAGGGCTTCGCCGGGAGCTTCCATAATTCTGCTTTATGAGACAAAGTATGTGTGTACCCAATTGATATACTGAGATATTCTTACTTGCTGATAATTCCATTCAAAATGTGTTGTAGATGCAATATATATCAAGATGGAGATTATATTGTCTTACTAGATGTTTCATCAAGTCTATTCAGTTTGATCATCAAGTCTATTCTACGTTTGATCACCAAGTCAGTTGTCACGTTTGACCATCCAGTCTATTGTCGCGATTGATCATTCAGTCTATTGTCACGCTATATCATCCAGTCTATTGTCACGTTATATCATCAAGTCTAGTTTCACGTTTGATTATCAAGTCTGTTGTCACGTTAGATCATTAAGTCTATTGTCACGTTTGATAATCTACTATATTATCACGTTAGATTATGAAGTCTGGTGGTCACGTTATAGAATCCAGTCTGTTGTCACGTTAAGTCATCACAGCTGCCGTTAAAATAAAACGATTCTTTATTTGTATGTTTCTTGTAGTTCGAGTGATAGATAAGAGGGATAGATAAAGAGTGATAGATAAAGAGTGGCAGATAAGAGAATGATAAATAAGAGTGATAGATAAGGAGTGAGTGATAGATAAGAGTGGCAGATAAGAGAGTGGCAGATAAAGGGAAGATAAAGTGATAGATAAGAGAGTGATAGATAAGAGTGATAGATAAGAGTGATAGATAAGAGAGTGGTAGATAAGAGAGTGATAGATAAGAGAGTGATAGATAAGAGAGTGGCAGATAAGAGTGATAGATAGAGTGATAGATAAGAGTGATGATAAGAGTGATATATAAGAGTGATAGATAGAGAGTGATAGATAAGAGAGTGGTAGATAAGAGAGTGATAGATAAGAGAGTGATAGATAAGAGAGTGATAGATAAGAGAGTGAGAGGATAAGAGAGTGGAGATAAGAGAGTGATAGATAAGAGAGTGATAGATAAGAGAGTGATAGATAAGGTGATAGAAGAAGTGGTAGATAAGAGAGTGATAGATAAGAGAGTGATAGATAAGAGAGTGGTAGATAAGAGAGTGATGAAAAGAGTGAAAAGAGTGATAATAAGAGAGTGATAGATAAGAGAGGATGAAGAGTGATAATAAGAGAGTGATAGATAAGAGTGATAGATAAAGAGTGGTAGATAAGAGAGGTGATAAGAGTGAATGAGAGTGATAGATAAGAGAGTGATAGATAAGAGAGTGTAGATAAGAGAGTGATAGATAAGAGAGTGGTAGATAAGAGAGTGATAGATAAGAGAGTGATAGATAAGAGAGTGATAGATAAGAGAGTGGTAGATAAGAGAGTGGCAGATAAGAGAGGGGAGAAAAGAGAGTGAGAAGAGAGTGATAGATAAGAGAGATAGAGTGGCAAGAGTGATGAAAGAGTGATGATAGAGTGATAGAAGGAGTGGTAATAAGAGAGTGATAGATAAGAGAGATGATAGTGATATAAGAGAGTGAATAAGAGAGTGATAGATAAGAGAGTGGTAGATAAGACAGTGGTAGAGTGTTTAAGCACGCCGTGACAATGTCAACAATTGATGGAAAGAGAGATAGAAGACGACAGAGAGAGAGAGAGAGAAAAGATGGACAGCAACATAATAGCATGGTAGGGAAGAAAGCCAACGTCATAGATGATCGCCAAAGTTTGGAACACAACATTAGGCAGATTCATGATCACCAATGCCAGCAGACACGGCACCTATTGATGATGGTGAGGATGATGATGGTGGTGATGCTGTTGATGACAGTAATAATAATAATAATTCCTCTCGTACCGCTATACGTTACATAGGGCCTGCAAGTAATTTATCCATACCGCTCTATCCTGGGCAACTCGCTCAATCTCCTCCATGGAACTGAGACCGATATTTCCTGCCTCTCTCAGCAAAGTTCGTTTCAGGGTCTCTTTAGGTCGACCTCTCTTTCTTGAACCCTTTGCATCCCACTTCAATGCCTGCTTTGATATTCGTTGATCATTTCTCCTCAAGGTGTGCCCAACATATCTCCATCTTCTCTTTCTTATAACAGTTGTCACTAGTGGTTGACCAGACATGTCTCTGATTTCATCACTTCTCCTGAATTCGTTCCATTTTATATTCATTATTTTTCGCAGACATCTATTTTCAAATGCATTCAACTTGCTTTCTATATCTTTAGTCATTTTCCAACTCTCGCTGGCATATGTTAGGATTGATGCAACATTTTAATTGAAAATTCGTAATTTAGTTTTAATACTATATAACTTGCAGTTCCATATTTTATTTAGACTTTTAAAAGCTGATGTTGCTTTGCCAATTCGTATCATAATTTCTTTTTAACATTTCCTGTGCAATCAAAATTGCTACCTAAATATGTGAACTGCTCTGTTATTTTTATCATTTTAGATTCCAGTGTGATATCTGCATTACTTGCCATAGGTGTCTTCATTATATTTGTTTTTTCATAGCTTATCTGCAGTCCAACTTTTGATGCTATAGATGACAAGTTGTCTGTTTTTCTTTGCATATCTTGGTTGTTTCTACTTAAGGCAATATCATCTGCAAAATCCAAATCTTCTAGTTGACTATTTTCTACCCAATCGATGCCAGTTTCGTCCCTGCAACATTTTAGCATCACCCAGTCAATGGCCACTCCAAACAATAGCGGAGATAGAATACAGCTTTGCTTTACTCCGGTTTCAACCATAAACCAGTCGCTGTGTCCACCATCAGTGCGAACTGCACACTGTGAACCATCATAGAGGCTCTTAATAATGTTTATTATTTTGTCTGGTATTCCATAGCATCTCAGAATATTCCACAGAGATTCTGTGTAGACTATCAAAGGCTTTTTTAAAATCGACGAAATTTAGTATGAGTGGTTGTTGCTTCTCAATATGTTCCTCCAAAATTAGTCGTAGGGTAATTATTTGGTCTAAGCAGCTTCTCCCAGGTCTAAAACCAGCTTGTTCTTCTCTCAGGGTTGTGTCCACTGCTCCTTTGATTCTATTAAGAATGATTTTGCATTACTGATAGGGTGATCCCTCTCCAGTTGTTGCAATCTTTGAGATCACCTTTCTTGGGGATCTTAATAATTATTCCCTTTTTCCATTGATCTGGGACAGTTTCTTCTTCCCATACTTTATTAAATAGTTCTTGCACCTGGCTAATAGTTGTATCATCAGCATCTTTGAGCATTTCTGCAGTAATGTCGTCATCACCCGCTGCCTTATTGTTTATCAAGGAATCGATTGCCTCCTTGACCTCAGCTACACTTATCATTTCTTCGTTAATTGATAAGGAGCTGTTTCTTGCCTCTTCGTCAAACTTGAGTAGTACTGGTGGATCAGGTCTTTTTAATATTTCTTCAAAATGTTCTGCCCATCTTTTCTTCTGCTCGGTATCTGATGTTAGAACTTTACCATCTTTACTCTTGATTGGGCCACCCTTTGAAACAAAAGTTCCAGTAAGTTGTTTTAGTGTGTTGTATAGCATTTTACTGTTTCCATTCTTAGCTGCCTTTTCCCTTCTTCAGCCAGTCGATTGACATATGCTCTTTTATCTCTTCTAGCCGCTCTTTTCACTTCCTTGTCTTTTAGTCTATATTCCTCTTTAGCTTGGATTTCATCTGTTGCATCCTTAGTATTAAATATCGCTAGTTTCATCTTTCTTCTTTCTTGAATACATTTCCAGGTGTCATCGCTTATCCAGGGTTTTTTGTCTTTAAACCTGCGCTACTATTTGCTGCCTCCAATAGTGTGTCCTTTATCTTAGTCCATTTGTCTTCAATGTTCTGTTCATTTTCACCATTGAGTAACTCGAACCTATTCTTAAGCTCGAACTGATATTCCTCTTTTACTTCTTTATTTTGTAGTCTTTGACTGTCTATTCGCAGTTCTTTTTTAGTTTGGTGAATTTTCAATTTCAGTTTCAATTTACCTATGATATAAATTATGATCACTTCCTACATCTGCCCCTCTGTATGCACAGACATCCAGCAATGATGTTCTAAATTGTGTATTTATGCACATATGGTCAATCTGATTCCTGGTCACTCCATCTGGTGAGTGCCAAGTAAGTTTATGAATTTCCTTATGTGCAAAGATGGTACCTCCAATTACTAAGTTTGACAGCATACATAACTCCATCAGTCTTTCTCCATTCTCATTCATTGTGTTTATTCCTTGTTTTCCTATAGCTCTCTCTACCCCTACATTATCACTTCCAACCTTGGCATTAAAGTCCCCCATTACTACTAACAGGTCATGTTTTTGGGTCTTGTTAATTTGATCTTGTAGTTGCTCATAAAATGTGTCTTTCTTATCATCGTCAGCCTCGTTTGTTGGTGCATAACACTGCAGTATTGTCATATTGACATGCCTGGTACTGAAGCGGCTCTAATTATCCGACTCGAGATGGGGAAGACTGCACTAAAACTTGGTAAATAGTGAAACACGTACAAACAAAGTACTATAGTTTTACAAAAACAGAAACAGTGACGATAAACAGCAACGTTTCGACCAACAAGGCCTTTATCAAGCAAACGAACAAATAGGAGTGACAAATTAAAATGAAACACAAATGGACGACCAAATACCAACGTATCTAAGGAAAATCTGAATAAAAACGAATAACGAAATAAATGTAACACAAAAACACACATAAAAACTAGAAATAGAAAAGAAACAATGAAACATCTAGTAAATATATAACTTGAATACATGCAACATATACCCATATAGATTATAAAGCATGGGAAGAGAAAGTACTAGAAGCATAAGAATGTAATACATGCAACATATACCCATAGAGATTACAAAGCATGGGAAGAGAAAGTACTAAGAAGCATAAGAATGTAATACGTTGAGCCCGCGTGGTCGCAAGGTACCATACAAAGAAATCAACCGATTCTCCAGAGCAAATCGACTACGATCATCAGAGGAACATGATCGGATGGCTGTGACCTGGACATCGCAAGCTCCTGAATGGCCAGTATCATTGAAATGGGTAGCTACAGGGGTCACAGAGCATTGGCGTATATCGCGCAAGTGTTGGGCGAATCGGTCACTGAGTCTCCTGCCGGTTTCCCCAATATAGGCCTTATTGCACCGCTTGCAGATAATGGCATAGATAATATTACGGACTCGCACGTGAAACTGTCTTCAACAACGAACGTGGCTTTTGGAAAAGACACCGTGCGGGTCTGTATTACATAAGCACAAGTGTTACAGCGCCGACGGCCACGCTGGATGGTGCCAAAATGACTCTGGATGTTAGGCTTGAGGCGACTGTGAACTAACATATCCTTAAGGCTTCTGTCCCGTCTGTACGCCACCAAAGGATAGTGTTGGAAGATTGAACGTGTATCAGGATCAGACTGAAGAATGGAGAGATGACGGAATAAGACTTTCATTCTTTCATAATGCTTGTCTATTCATGGGTCATCTTGAGCACCTAGTATGGAATTCCTATGATGGCCCTCTTCCGTCTGTGTATCATAGATACATTGATGATTGTATTGGCATTACCGATATGCCTGAAGCCGATTTGTCACGCTTCATTAATTTCATTAATGTCTTCAATCCGGCTATTCGGTTTACATCTCACATCTCTACCTCTTGTGTCAACTTTCTTGACATCACTATCACTATCAGCCTATCCACCATCACTACATCAGTATACTACAAGCCTACTGATGCACATAGTTTTCTTCTTTATACCTCTTCCCATTCCCAGGCTTGTCGTGATTCTTTACCATTCTCTCAACTCTTGCGCCTTCGTCGCCTCTGTAGCGAGGACGACGATTTCCTGGATAGAGCTCACGAGATGCTGGATTTCTTTCGTAAGCGCTTATACCCGGATAAGGTGCTTGCTTCTGCTATGCGGCGCGTTCAGCAAATTTCTCGCCAGGAGGCTCTCTCTAACCAGCATAGAACTTCCAATTCTGACAGGGTGAAACTTGTCTTAACTTTCCACCCTCATAGTTCCCTTGTGAAGAAAGTCTTATTCCGTCATCTCTCCATTCTTCAGTCTGATCCTGATACACGTTCAATCTTCCAACACTATCCTTTGGTGGCGTACAGACGGGACAGAAGCCTTAAGGATATGTTAGTTCACAGTCGCCTCAAGCCTAACATCCAGAGTCATTTTGGCACCATCCAGGGTGGCCGTCGGCGCTGTAACACTTGTGCTTATGTAATACAGACCCGCACGGTGTCTTTTCCAAAAGCCACGTTCGTTGTTGAAGACAGTTTCACGTGCGAGTCCGTAATATTATCTATGCCATTATCTGCAAGCGGTGCAATAAGGCCTATATTGGGGAACCGGCAGGAGACTCAGTGACCGATTCGCCCAACACTTGCGCGATATACGCCAATGCTCTGTGACCCTGTAGCTACCCATTTCAATGATACTGGCCATTCAGGAGCTTGCGATGTCCAGGTCACAGCCATCCGATCATGTTCCTCTGATGATCGTAGTCGATTTGCTCTGGAGAATCGGTTGATTTCTTTGTATGGTACCTTGCGACCACGCGGGCTCAACGTATTACATTCTTATGCTTCTTAGTACTTTCTCTTCCCATGCTTTGTAATCTCTATGGGTATATGTTGCATGTATTACATTCTTATGCTTCTTAGTACTTTCTCTTCCCATGCTTTATAATCTATATGGGTATATGTTGCATGTATTCAAGTTATATATTTACTAGATGTTTCATTGTTTCTTTTCTATTTCTAGTTTTTATGTGTGTTTTTGTGTTACATTTATTTCGTTATTCGTTTTTATTCCAGATTTTCCTTAGATACGTTGGTATTTGGTCGTCCATTTGTGTTTCATTTTAATTTGTCACTCCTATTTGTTCGTTTGCTTGATAAAGGCCTTGTTGGTCGAAACGTTGCTGTTTATCGTCACTGTTTCTGTTTTTGTAAAACTATAGTACTTTGTTTGTACGTGTTTCACGACTCGAGATGGGTTCCCATTCTAACATGCTCTTTGCTACTCTAGGTGTCATCATTATACCCACTCCTTCAAAATGCTTACCATCTTCTCTCCTGAATATATGAAACTTAATCCACTAACTACTCTTCTATCTGTTCCAGGCCATCTCACCTCACTTAACCCCAGTATGTCCAGCTCGTATCTCTTCATTTCTTCTGCAATTTGGGCTGATTTTGTAGCCGTGGCCGTCGTTCTCACATTCCAAAATCCAATTTTAGTGTGTGTTTTGAGCCAAGTAATGTACGAGTCGGGTTGCTGACTTCCGCAAAGCGGTTTTCATCAGCAACCGTCATTGATGCACTAGGTGCACCGCACACCACCTGGCTGGTCGGTTTACCGGTATGGCGTCCTTTCTTACAAGTTTCTGTAGCTACTTCAATTTCTTGTGATGAGGTAGCTGGCCTCACGCACAAGTCCTCCTCCTTTTCATCCGGGCTTGGAACCGGCATTGGCAGAGTTAGATGACAGTGGTGATGATAATATTGATGGAGATGATGATGATGGTAATTATGATGAGGAGAGTGATGATGATGGTGATGATGAATATGATGGTGATGGTAATTATGGTGAGATGGGGGATGATGATGTGGTGGGGGATAATGATGGTAACTATGATGAGGGGAATGATGATGATGTTGATGACATAGAGTATAAATAACAAAAAACCTAATAGAAAGAAAAACAACAGGGACCATATCTGTATGAGAAAGATGAAGTAGTTGTGGAGCTATTACCTACCATTTCTACCAACTAAAAGTTCCTCTAAATAGACAGATGAAAACTCCAAGATATTGGAAGGCTGGTTCCGTATGACACCTCTGGCTAGACGCTCCAAGTAAAATTGAAACCCGTGAGGTAACCGCTGCTGCCAGTATTCTCTCTCCACATGAGTCAGCTGTTTGGTAGGGCTTTTCTCTGGAAGTTGCTTGGGCTGCTGTTTTGGGGTCAAAGGTTGACTACATGGCTGCTGTTCACGCTTGGGTTTTTTTTTAATCCCTTCACACTGTTGTTGCTGTTGTTTTGAAAGATGCCGTTGTGAGCCTTCTGGCTCTTGATCCTGGTGTCTGTGTGAATGTTCCTGAGGTTGCGATTGTTGTTGATGTGTCTGCGAGATTCCTGTCGATTCATTCTCCTGCCTGCTCTCCATGATATACACAAATATGCAAATTGTGATCTAGATATATTTGGATATCGAATAAAACAGAATTCAGTTGTTGAAATAAATGTGGGTACCCAAAATCGACATAGATAGAACAAGTCACATAGAACAAGTCACATAGATAGAACAAGTCACATAGATAGAACAAGTCACGTAGATAGAACAAGTCACGTAGATAGAATAAGTCAATAAGGGATTCTTAAAGTGATCGATATCAACACCAGGGGATCGACTTGATAATCCTTGTGGTTTATTTGGTAATCTAGGGGTCGATATAACAATAAATGGGATCGATTTGACAATCAGATCGCCAGTTTGAGGGCGACAGAGGAAACTACGGAATATCTATGGGCATGTTCGCCTCACGCTCCAACGGGACTTGGTTCGTTCCTTGCGAGGAGTGATTGAGATATTTGTCCAGAGATGACTGATCTTAATGTATGCGAGATTGAGTTAATACGTAGGCTGTATGTTCGAAAATCCAGCAGGTAAAAGAGCCCTTGGCCGTTGTAAATCGATAAAAGAGGTTTTAAAGCAGCAGCCATATCAAATATTCAGATAACATTCTTCTACACATTTTCACCATTTTCAAAATTACATTGTGTACTATCGCTGGGGATAAGTTGTTTGTGTACTGCTGCTGGGGAAAAATAGTTTGTGCAGTGCGCTGAGTGGGATAAGTAATTTGTGCACTGCTGCTGAGTGGAGATAAGTTGTTTGTACACTGCTGCTGAGTGGGGATAAGTTGTTTGTGCACTGCTGCTGCGATCATTATATATGGTTATTCATCGATGTACAATGATGATGATCCACTCAATCAATCAATTCATCACTCAATCAATCAATTTAAGATACTGTACCAACTTTATTACTCATGTTTGTTTCGTCTAGATCCGTTGTGTCTAATTTGAAGGTTCGCCCAGTTACCGGAACCATGCAATAAAGCACCAAGGCAGAATATCACATGAGATATTAACAAGATACCTACATGAAATGTAAATATATTAGACGTGATTGATGTGATTGATGCTGAAAAAGGGTGACGACTGACTGATTGATAAAACCATCATCATTCAGTTATATGAGGAATATCATTATAGCACTAAGGACATGTTCATATGTGCTCTGATCGATCCCAGTTTCAACAAATCCAACAGTGTCCAGCGGCCCAACATTCCAGTTCGATGTTGATAAATTAATCTTTACCAACTAATTAATCTCTCACAATTAATTAATCTTTCATTAATCTCGGGTTCACAACCCTGAAACTCCTCTGTTCGGAAAGACTCTCTCAATGCGTTAAGAATGTCATTTCGTTCCATTGCAGCTCCGTCTGATATCATAGCCATGCCAGCCAATCTATCAGCTCGTTCATTACTCCTACGTGCCCAGTGACAAAAATGAAGGTGATTTCTCTGATCACTGTCTGTACCAGTACCTCCACCCAGTTTCGTCTCACCATTCCTGTTTCGACTTTACGAATCATGCTCATAGAGTCACCGAGTATGAAAACACCATCATCATTGTATTAGTGAATAGTGACCGGAAGTTGTGGAGATCTAAAACGATTTAAGATTTAAAAACGACATCTGACATAGACAATCAGCTGATATAACAGTAGCATAACTCAGGACATTATATTCGACTTGAACGCTGTTTGAAATTATTTAATTATCACGTATCTAGCTGGCCAAATAACTTAACTACACAAAACGAATGAAACACACATGGTGATCTTCCCTGTTTGGACACCTTTCAATCATTGTGTCATCTCGTCCATAGATTAGACACACCTTTCAATCATTGTGTCATCTCGTCCATAGATTAGACAACTGTTTTCTTTCAATAAACATTATTTAATAAACTAAGTTTAAGAATAAACAGTTATTAAATTTGAAGAAAGTTGACAAAATTATGAGCAAACTTGTACATACCCGATGTTCTATATCATTTTAATCCATGCTTGTTCTCTTCTACCAAGAAGACAGAAAATGTCATTTCAAAATTCCCATCCCAGACAACGGTGTGTACACATATATCTATGACGTAAAATTATTTACTTATTTCCGTAATATTTTGAAGTTTCGCGTTGTACAAGTAGGGCTGGATGCTTGAGAGGAAGGGAGAGGGGTGTGTTTAACGAGCGAGCCACAGGAACCATTAGTATGCATACCTTTCGTCATTTGTTGGGGGAGACTGAGCACCTATATGTCTGCCCGGAGCGATGTGACGTCAGTTCAGTAACCAATAACCAGTAATGTTTTAGATAAAAGTCTGTAAACTAGAGATTAGTGAGGATAATTATCACAACATTTCGGACCGGCCCATACTTGTTCCGATCTTCTCCACAATATATGTACCAGCAGATAGCAACTAATCACAACTATACCGTGTTGATTAATCAAATGTCTCGTGTCTCTAACAAAGTGTTCATGTTTGGAAGTTGCTAGTTTCACCCTAATCTATTTCACTATAGAGGGAGATGCAGATTTTAAAATGTTTTCAAAGTCATCTATCTATACGACCGGGCCTCTCTTATGGCATCGATAATATCTGCATTATCTATTGATGTTCTTCCTCGATCACTGCTATATCAGCCACGTGATCTGCGTGTTCACTGCCTTGTACTCCTGCTTTCACCATGATCTGCGTATCACTTTGTACTTATATCAGTCATTATGGATGTCTGCCTTGTACTCCCTTTACCTATACAAGTCAGTTAATTCTCATTTGGATTGCTCAATGTGAAATCATTTCTGCTTAATACATTTGCTATCATCTTCATTATGCGGAGGGTTGTTCTCTGGTGAAGAGATTTGCATATCATCTTCATTATACGGAGGAGGAGAGGTGGAGGTGAAGAGATTTGCATATCATCTTCATTATACGGGAGGAGGGAGGGAGAGGGGGTGGAGGTGAAGAGATTTGCATATCATCTTCATTATACGGGAGGAGGAGAGAGGGGGAGGTGAAGAGATTTGCATATCATCTTCATTA
Source organism: Arion vulgaris (assembly GCA_020796225.1). NCBI lineage: Eukaryota > Metazoa > Mollusca > Gastropoda > Stylommatophora > Arionidae > Arion > Arion vulgaris. The sequence continues at coordinate 25,823,292 of CM036768.1, forward strand.
TACGGAGGGAGGAGAGAGGGTGGAGGGAAGAGATTTGCATATCATCTTCATTATACGGGAGGAGAGAGGGTGGAGGTGAAGAGATTTGCATATCATCTTCATTATACGGGAGGGAGGGAGAGGGTGGAGGTGAAGAGATTTGCATATCATCTTCATTATAGGGAGAGGAGAGGAGGGAGAGAAAAAAAGGGAGGGGGAGGTGAAGAGATGTGCATATCATCTTCATTATACGGGAGGAGGGAGAGAGAGAGAGGGGTGGAGGGAAGAGATTTGCATATCATCTTCATTATACGGGAGGAGGGGGTGGGAGAGGTGGGGTGAAGAGATTTGCATATCATCTTCATTATACGGAGGGAGGAGAGAGGAGGGGGAGGAGAGATGAATGAAGGGAGGAGGGGAGAGAGGGAGGGGGAGGTGAAGAGATTTGCATATCATCTTCATTATACGGGAGAGAGGGGAGGGAGAGAGGGGAGGAGGGGGAGAGGAGGGGGGAGGTGAAGAGATTTGCATATCATCTTCATTATACGGGAGGGAGGGGGGAGGGTGGAGGTGAAGAGATTTGCATATCATCTTCATTATACGAGGAGAGGAGAGAGGAGAAAGAGGAGGGTGGAGGTGAAGAGATTTGCATATCATCTTCATTATACGGGAGGGAGAGAGAGAGAGGGTGGAGGTGAAGAGATTTGCATTTTCTTCATTTGACGATCGGAGAGCGGAGAGATAGATCAGATGTAGGGCTGGAGGGTGAAGAGCTGTTAGCATTCATCTTTTATACAGGGAGAGAAGATGAGAAGGTGGAAGTGAAGAATTTCATCTATACTTTCTTATACAGGGAGAGAGAGAGAGAGGAGAGGGTGGAGGTGAAGAGATTTGCATATCATCTTCATTATACGGGAGAGAGAGAGAGGAGAGGGTGGAGGTGAAGAGATTTGCATATCATCTTCATTATACGGGAGAGAGAGAGAGGAGAGGGTGGAGGTGAAGAGATTTGCATATCATCTTCATTATACGGGAGGGAGAGAGAGAAAGAGGAGAGGGTGGAGGTGAAGAGATTTGCATATCATCTTCATTATACGGGAGAGAGAGAGAGGAGAGGGTGGAGGTGAAGAGATTTGCATATCATCTTCATTATACGGGAGGAGAGAGAGAAAGAGGAGGGGTGGAGGTGAAGAGATTTGCATATCATCTTCATTATGCAGGAGGAGAGAGAAAGAGGAGAGGGTGGAGGTGAAGAGCTTTGCATATCATCTTCATTATACGGAGGGAGAGAGAGAGGAGAGGGTGGAGGTGAAGAGATTTGCATATCATCTTCATTATACGGGAGGGAGAGAGAGAGAGGGGAGGGTGGAGGTGAAGAGATTTGCATATCATCTTCATTATACGGGAGGAGAGAGAGAGAGGAGGGTGGAGGTGAAGAGCTTTGCATATCGTTCTGAAGGTTGTGGTTACGAATCCGGACTGAGTCACGTGATGTCATTTTGTTATTAGATCCCTATGATTGTTACTGGAGCTACGGAGTTCGTGTTTTGTGCAACATGCTCGGTAGATAGCGTTCCATTTTTTTTTACTAAGGGACGGAGTCATATATTGAAACCCGGTGCAATGAAGTCAATCCTTCGGTTTTAGATACTTTGTCTTTTTACACACACACACACACACACGCACGCACACGTGTGAATGACTGTGTACTCAACCACAACCACTGTTATTTTGAAATGTAGTTCTCACGGTCCATCGCCCGAGTCGTTACCGGGGCCCAAATTTGGGGTGTAAAGCATGAAACCACTCTTACCTGCCAAGCATGTGCTAAGAGGCGACTAAGGAGGCTTGGCTGAAATCGGATGCATGTGTCCTAAGCGTGTAGAAGTTTATGCGTTTAGGGGCCTACAAACCAATATGCAACGTATACACGTTCTTGGCAAAGATCAAACATATCACAAAGAGTGATTAAAATTGGTCGTAAAGAACGAACGCAAAGAAGAAGAAGATCACGGTCCTCGAGAAACTGTAAGCCGGAACTATAAAACAGACAGCACACTTAGTAAAAGAATCCAGAATGCCAATTATGGGCTTAATAATTATCGTAGAAGAAAAGAAATCAAAATTCAAATTAGAAAGTGACTAAGTTTATATATGATAATGACAGTTGACTGTATTCATTCAATAACGTATATAGTTGAATACACTGTACAACCAACTTCCTAGTTTACCCAGACGTTCCAGACACAACAGTTTAAATAATGATACATACTGACATTGCATTGCAAAACACGACAGGCAAGCTTCTTGAGAAAATCGTGGCACGTCGACTGGCATGGGACCTCGAAAGTTGTCATATCTTCCCACCCACTCTTGGAGGTTACAGATCTGGGAAAGAAACATGGTGCAACGCTGCGGTCTTCGCCTATGATGTCTTCGAGGGTTTCCATGCAAGTATTCAAACATGTGCAGCAATGGTGGACTTGGAAGACGCATACAACAGAGTGCCCTATGATTATCTTATGCACCAGCTTATCAAACTCCAGGTGCATCCTCTATACATAAGATGGATAGCTGCTGCGCTGTTCAAAGGAAGGTTGTACTGCGATGTGGTGGTTGGTTTTCTGAACCGGTGACTGTACATTCCGGATTGCCACAGGGCTCTCCTCTCTCCCTGTCTTATTCAATATATACACGGTATCAATCACAGAACAACAACTCGATGGCAGAGGAGAACTCTGTCATTTGCTGATGACATCCTAGTGTATAGACAAGGAAAGACAGGGATGCAATTGCTGGTGAGGTACAGAGGAACTCCACCGCATCACAGACTGGTGTGATGTCTCAGGTGCACTAGTCAACCCTACCAAAGCAGCAGTGACATGGTTCTCACTCAATAATCACACCGTTAACGCATGTACGCCTAGTGTGAAACTTTGCGGTATTGTTTTGCCTGTAGATAAATCGATGAAATATTTGAAATTTTTGGGTGTGACATTTGACCACAGTCTGTGTTTCCGGGAACATGTTGAGTATGTCATTGTCAAGGCACGCAAAGGTTTGGCGGCAATGAGAGTCATGGCGGCTGTTAACATCGAGCAACGACTGCTTGTCATCCTGTATCAGACATTGGTCCTCTCCACCATTGAATATGCAATGGCCACCCTCACTGTCAGCAAAACGCAAATCGAAAGACTGGAGAGAATACAGAACGAAGCTATGCGCATCATCCTCAGTTGCACAAGGGATACACCCTGTGTGGCGATGAGGTTTCTCCTGGATTTTCCGACCATGTAGTATAGACTCAAGATAGCTAGAGCACGTGCCTATCTCAAAATAAGTGCCAAAAAGGATCACCCATTGCATGAACAGCTAGCTCAGCACCAGTGGTGGAAATCGGCTAAAGCGGGGTAAGTCATGGGTTGGCCGTGCCGCAGATACTGTTCAGCTGGTATGCGGGCTCAATAATATTGACTATTGAGAAGAATGGATACCGATGCCTCCAATATACTGGAGCACTTTTCAACCATCATTAAATTTGACAAAGAAGGTTGCAGAGAAGGAAATCCCGTGGCGTTGAATGCAGACGTCAGCATATCGATGAAAACTGCAATGCAGACGACGTTGTGATTTATACGGATGGATCGGTAGTTCGTCACGAAAGTCTGCATGGGCCTTCTCTGCAAGCTCATGTGGCAGAATGGTCAAGGAAGCCAGTGGTGCATTTAGTATGACAACAAGCAGCATGACAATGGAGGTACTGGCGGTGACCAATGCACTACTCTGGCTAGAGTCACAAGACTACACTCATGCGTGCATTCTGAGTGACTCATTGAGTATGATCCGAAAGGTGGAGGCCGGTTCGGTGCGCAGGCAATGGACTGAATCACTGCAGGCGTCAACAATTTGCAGAATTACACTTGTCTTTGTTCCGAGGCACATGGGTGTCGTTGGCAATGAGAGAGCAGACAGACTGGCTGGCTTTGCCGCTATATCAGAAGGCCAGCCAATGGACAGAGCTGACATCGTGAACGCCCTCATAGAGCGTGGCCGCAGAGAAGACCTTCATCTAAACCAATCCACGTCAACTACTAGATTGCGAGAACTGGGTTTGAAGATTGGTGTGGCAAGAAAAGAACTGTACAACAGGTATACGAGTCGGCTCATCAATAAAAATAGAACTGGTACGGTCAGTCGCTGGACGCTGTTGGAGATATTGGGAAGGAGATTGGAGCACCTATGGACATATCCGGAGTGCAATGAAGATATTCCAAACTGAAACTGAAACATACTGACATTCATGTTATCTTGTCAGAACGGAAGTAGCTCGTGCTTTCAACCTACTTACCTAATTAAAATAACATCTGATTTGAGAACAAAATTATCAGTTGTGACCTTATTCTAAAACCTACTTCCTCCACAGTTCACGACAAACGTTGGCTACTACTTCGTCAAGTGTTCACAACTTAACATTGACTATCTCTGTGTTCGATTTCTGGTTGTTTTAGGATAAATAATGGTCTCCGCCGCTACACAAGATATATCAGTTATATATCAGTTATATCCGACATTCTTCTATTGATTCAATTGTAAGTTGTATTTATGTCAATAATTTAATAAATTCATTCATTTGTTCTTTCATTTATTTGTTCCGTAGCATGTCACATGCAGGATTGAAATAAAGTTCAGGATAGTCAGCTCAAATGTGAAATCTGTGATGCTGTATGGCTCGGAAACGTGATGCCACCGTGTTAAATACAAATCAGATGTAGACCTTTGTCAACTGATGTCTTCGGCCTATTCTCGGAATGAGATGGTATAACAGTGTTGTAAACACAGAGCTGTAGATAAGAACATAACAAGAACCCATGATGACCCATGTTAAGATGAGATAATTGCTATATGTCGGGCATATCTTACGGAAGACACAGTCGAATGTCACTAGACAAGCACTTGAGTGGAACCAGCAAGGAAAACGGGAAAAGAGAAGTCCTAAATAGATCTGGAGACAGAATCTTCTGGAGAAACGGAAGAATACTGGACTACCTCGAAGTCATAAAGAATATAGACAGAGACCGGAAAGAGGAGGACAACTCTTTCGTCCTACGCCGCACAAGAAGCGGTGAGTAAAAGTTATGAAACCTCAATTCTGCAGACAACATTCCGATATTCTCATGTACTGTAAACTGTTTTATGTTATTCAACAGATCGACTTTCTAAAATATTCTGGTTGTGTCAAATGTTGATTGTTTGAATCTATCTGAGTAAAAAGGTTAGAAATGACATGGATATCATTGCGCACATATATCAATCTATATTTCAACAGTCTGATCTGTCAAACTCCCGGCATATACACAACTAATCCACCATGTTGACAATCAACAACCTTGACCTATCAGAAATACTGGTGTATCTGTTCACATGGACAACACTGTATTTGATGTTATGCCAGTCAAACACGGCCCGCAGCTCAGAGTGGCACTGCCGAGAAGTCACTGTGGTGCATGCGGTCACTGTCAGCTTCATGTCTATTTACTGTACCTTATGGGTGGGACCTTCACCTTTCACAGACGCAGGTAAGACACACATCAACTCAAGATGAACTAGTAAACAAATATGTATATATACAACTAAAATAAACTAGTAATAAAAAATACATCTGATAAAGATAAGCTGTTAGGAAAAATAAATTTGTATAAAATAAACGGCAAGATAGACAGATCTGTTCAAAATTAACTGGTAAGAAAGCTGTATCTGCACACGATAAACTAACATGAGAGAGAAGAGAGAGAGAGAGGAGGAGAGAGAGATTGAGAGAAAGGAAGAGATATGTATGTTAATGTCAGCCCTTTTCCTACATGATTGAAAATTGTGAGATCTTTTCCTACATGATTGAAGATTGTGAGATCTTTTCCTACATGATTGAAGATTGTGAGATCTTTTCCTACATGATTGAAGATTGTGAGATCTTTTCCTACATGATTGAAGATTGTGAGATCTTTTCCTACATGATTGAAGATTGTGAGATGCAGTTGGTGAAGTCAAGTGTTTATCAAACGCCATTAGTTATGTTATGTTATGCTGTGTTGTGTTACGTTGCGTTATGTTATGTTGTTGTGTTATGTTGTGTTGCTACGTTGCGTTATGTTGTGTTGTTATGTTGTGTTGTTATGTTGTGTTATGATGTGTTGTGTTATGTTGCGTTATATTATGTTGTTGTGTTATGTTGTGTTGTGTTATGTTATGCGATCGACGTCATGGCATATTAAGCTTTCCCAATGCGTGCTCTGTCTTCCGCTGTAGCAGCCATCAGTTATCAGTTATATCAGGACTATCATCATAGCACTCCGGACATGTCCATAGGTGCTCCGATCTCCGCCTCAGCTAATCCAGCAGCGTCCAGCGACCCAACACGCCAGTTCGATGTTGATTAATCAATCACTTTGCATATTTAGTATGTCGTTCTTTTCGGGCTGCACCAATATTGACACCCATCTCTTTCAATCTGGTCAGTGAGTGGGATTCACAGCCCTGAAACTCCTCTGTTCGGAAAGACTCTCTCAATGCGTGAAGAATGTCACTTCGATCCATTGCAGCTCCCTCTGATATTGTAGCTAAGCCAGCCAATCTATCAGCTCGTTCATTACCCTAACTCCTGCGTGCCCAGGGACAAAAATAAAGGTGATTTCTCTTATCATTGTCTGTACCAGTACCTCCACCCAGTTGTGTCTCACCATACTTGATTCGACTTTACGAATCATGCTCATGGAGTCACTGAGTATGAAAACACGAGGTAGTTGTGAGATGCCAACCAGTATACCGCCTCCGTAACCGCCCGAACCTCCATTGTCAAGCTACTTGTGGTGGTTGGGAGGTCCCACCGGCCTCTCTTATTATTTTTCCTCCTGAGCGTGCTGAAAAAGCCCACGTACAGCGTTGTTGGCGAATGACTGAACCATCGGTGTAAATAACCACATCTGTATCATTGATGATGTCATTCAAGAGAGCCTCCACCTCCACGTTTAGCAAGGATAGATTATTTTGTTCGCAGTTTTTCTTAATAGATGTAATAACGGTGAAAGCGGTCGGAAATTGAGGCGACACAGCAATCCATTCCTCTCCTGTTTCAATTCCGGAAGGATCACATATTTTCCTAAGCGTATCTTCCGCCTGACTCAGCCATGATCTGCCTCTCTTGAGTCTACACCCTTTCTCCTTAATGAGTTCTTCATGGAGAGGATGTAGCAGCCATCCTAAAGTTCATTTGCTCACCGTACCCATGAGAAGTTGATTAGTATACCTTCTCTCTTTACCACGAAGACGACACTGTCTGGCATGTCCAAACTTAGCTCCTAATTCTCGAACTCGTTCCATTGTCTGAGACTCAACCATATCATATAAATGAGAGCGTACCGCATTGATGACATCGGCTCTGTTCATACTTCTGCCCGCTTGAGTAGGCGCATTGTTTGCAAGAAAGTCAGCACGCTCGTTACCCGCATTCCAGAATGTCCAGGTGTGTGCAGCCACATCAGTGTCTTGAGATGTGGCATCCCATTCTACGCGCAGACTTCCAGATTCAATTCTTTGAAACATATTCATGGAGTCTGATATGATAATCTTATGGGTTACCTGTTGCTTAGCCACAATAAACGGAACTTTAACAAATCTCGTCATTAGTGAAGTCTGTGATATGTTACACTGCGGTCTCCAACAACATACGGCCGGCGAGCTCAGGTAAACAAATTAGAGAAGTCTGTGATATGTTACACTGCGGTCTCCAACAACATACGGCCGGCGAGCTCAGGTAAACAAATTCTAGGAAATAAGACCACAACCGTCGCGTGAGTTCACATTTCAGTTTTGTTTTATCAAGATATAGTTCACATTTCAGTATTGTTTTATCAAGATATAGTTCGCATTTCAGTATTGTTTTATCAAGATATAGTTCACATTTCAGTATTGTTTTATCAAGATATAGTTCGCATTTCAGTTTTGTTTTATCAAGATATAGTTCACATTTCAGTATTGTTTTATCAAGATTGTTGATTTCAGTTTTGTTTTTTCAAGATATAGTTACATTTCGTATTGTTTTATCAAAAATAGTTTTTTTCAGTATTGTTTTATAAGATATGTTCCCTTTCAGTATTGTTTTATCAAGATTAATTCGATTTCAGTTTTTTTTTATCAAAATATAGTTCAATTTCGTATTGTTTTATCAAGAATAGTTCGATTCAGTATTGTTTTATCAAGATATGTTCAATTTATAGTTTTATCAAGATAAATTTTCCCTTTGATTGTTTTATCAAGATAAGTTCGCATTTCAGATTGTTTTTTTCAAGATATATTCTTTCGATTGTTTTATCAGAATAGTTCGCATTTCAGTATTGTTTTTTTTAAAATATAGTTACATTTCAGTATTGTTTATCAAAATATAGTTGCATTTTAGTATTGTTTTTTCAAGATATAGTTCACTTTTGATTGTTTTTCAAAAATGTTGCATTTCAGATTGTTTTATCAAGAAAAGTTGCATTTAGATTTTTTATAAGATATGTTGATTTCAGATTGTTTTATAAGATATAGTTCCCCTTTCAGTATTGTTTTATCAAGATATAGTTGCATTTCAGATTGTTTTATCAAGATATAGTTGCATTTGGATTGTTTTATCAAATTGTTCCATTTGTATTGATCAAGATATAGTTCGCATTTAGATTGTTTTTTCAAGATATAGTTCGATTTCAGTATTGTTTTTTCAAGATTAATTCGATTTTAAATTTTTTTTTCAGATATAGTTAATTTTAGTATTGTTTTACGATGTTCGCATTTCAGTATTGTTTTTTCAAGATGTTGCATTTCAATTTTTTTATCAAAAATAGTTGCATTTGTATTTTTTTCGATATAGTTGCATTTCAGTATTGTTTTATCAAGATATATTCTTTTAGATTGTTTTATCAAATATAGTTCATTTGATTGTTTTTTAAGATATTTGATTTTAGTATTGTTTTATCAAAAATATAGTTGATTTCGTATTGTTTACAGATATAGTTGCATTTCAGATTGTTTTATCAAGATAAGTTCGCATTTAATTGTTTTTTCAAAATATAGTTCAATTTTCGATTGTTTTATCAATAAGTTCACATTTTTAGTATTGTTTTATAAGATATAGTTCGATTTCAGTATTGTTTTTTTCAAGATATAGTTCGCATTTCATTTTGTTTTTTCAAGATATAGTTCCCTTTCAGTATTGTTTATAAAATATAGTTCGCATTTCAGTATTGTTTTTTCAAGATATATTCACATTTTTTTTTTTAAGATATAGTTCATTTTAGTATTGTTTTATCAAGATATAGTTGCATTTCAGTATTGTTTATCAAAATATGTTCATTTCAGTATTTTTTATCAAGATATAGTTCCATTTCAGATTTTTTATCAAGATATAGTTGCATTTCGTATTTTTTTCAAAATATAGTTCGATTCAAATTTTTTTGGAGATATGTTCACATTTCAGTTTGTTTTATCAAGATTAATTCGATTTCAGATTGTTTTATCAAAAATAGTTCCCTTTCAGTATTGTTTTTTCAAAAATATAGTTCCATTTCAGTATTGTTTTATCAAGATATAGTTCATTTCAGTATTGTTTTTTCAAGATATTTTCATTTTTAAAAAAACAAATTAAATAATTTTTATTATGTTAAAGTTCATTTTTATAAGGGAAAATCAGTATTATGTTACAAGTTAGTTTTAAAATATAAAATATCTGTATTATGTTCAAGTTCAGTTTTAAAACTATAAAAAATATGTATTATGTAACAAATTCAGTTTAAATATAAGGAATATCAGTATTATGTTACAAGTTAGTTTTAATATAAGGAATATCAGTATTATGTTAAAGTTCAGTTTAACCTTTTAAGGGAAAACAGTATTATGTTTAAATTCAGTTTAACCTATAAGGAAAATGTTTTTGTTCGTTAGTTTTTAAAACTATAAGAAAATTTAGTATTATTTTAAAAATTTCCGTTTTAAAACTTAGGAATACGATTATGTTCAAAATTAGTTTAAATTAAGAATATCAGTTTTTGCAAGTTCAGTTTTAAATATAAAATATCAGTATTATTTAAAGTTGTTTAAACATAGGGGAAAATCAGTATTATGTTAAAGTTCAGTTTAACACTATAAGGAAAATTTAGTATTTATTACAAGTTTAGTTTAAACTTGGAATATCATATTATTTCAAGTTCAGTTTAACACTATAAGGAATATCAGTATTATGTTACAAGTTCGTTTAAACTATAAGGAATACGTTTATGTTACAAGTTCAGTTTAACACTATAAGGGAAAATCTGTATTATTTACGTTCAGTTTAACTATAAGGAATATCAGTATTATGTTACAAGTTCAGTTTTAAATAAAGGAATATCATATTTTTACAAGTTCAGTTTAACTTTTTAAGGAATATCTGTTTATGTTACGTTCATTTAACACTATAAGGGAAAACGTATTATGTTACAAGTTCAGTTTTTTCATATAAGGGAAAATTGTATTATGTTACGTTCAGAACACTATAAGGAATATCTGATTTTTTTACACTTTAGTTTAAATATAAGGAATATCAGTATTATTTACAAGTTCAGTTTAACACTATGGGAAAATCAGTATGTTAAAGTTCAGTTTTTCTTAAAGAATATCGTATTATGTCAAATTAGAACATATAAAGGGAATATCAATTATTTCAAGTTCCCGTTTAACACTATAAGGAATATCAGTATTATGTTAAAGTTCAGTTTAACACTATAAGGAATACAATTTATTTTAAAATTCAGTTTAAAATATAGGGAAAATCAGTATTATGTTACAAGTTCAGTTTAAAACTATGGAATATCAGTATTTTTCACGTTCAGTTTAACACTATAAGGAATATCAGTATTTTTCAATTAATTTAAATTTAAAAAATTCATATTATTTAGTTCAGTTTAAACCCAAAGGGAATATCAAATGTTAACGTTCAGTTTAACATATAAAGGGAAAATCAGTATTATGACAAGTTCAGTTTAACACTATAAAGAATATCAGTATTATGTTACTTCAGTTTAAACTATAAGGAATACGATATTTCAAGTTAAGTTTAAAACTATAAGGTATAGTATTATTTACAAATTATTTTTAAAACTATAAGGAAAATCAGTATTATGTTAAATTATTTAAACTATAAGGAATATGATTATTTTAAGTTATTTAACACATAAGGAATTCAGTATTTTGTTACAAATTAAGTTTAAAACTTGGAATATCAGATTATGTTGTTCAGTTTAACACTTAAAAAATATCTGTATTATTTCAATTAAGTTTAAATAAGGGAAAATCAGTATTATGTTACAAGTTCATTTAACATATAAATATCTATATTATGTTACAAGTTCAGTTTAACACTATAAGGAAAATCAGTATTATGTTACAAGTTCAGTTTAACACTATAAGGAATATCAGTATTATTTTACACGTTCAGTTTAACCTATAAGGGAAAATCAATTTTTTTCACGTTAGTTTAACACATAAGGAATACGTATTTTTACAAGTTCAGTTTAAATATGGAATAATTATTTTTTACAAGTTCAGTTTAACACTTGAAACGATTATGTTAAAGTTCCGTTTAAATATAAAATATCAGTATTATGTTCAAGTTGTTTAAACATAAAGGGAAAATCATATTTATTTTCAAGGTTTAAACCCCTTTAAAGGGAAAATAATTATTTCCCTTCAGTTTAAACATAAGAATATCAGTATTATGTTAAAATTCGTTTAACACATAAGGAAAATAGTATTATGTTCAAGTTAAATTTAAAAATAGGTATAGTATTATGTTAAAAATTTAGTTTAACACTTAAGGGAAAATCTGTTATTTCAAAATTGTTTCAAAGGAATATCTTTTTTAAAGTTACAAGTTCAGTTTTAAAATAAAGGGAAAATCAATATAGTTAAAAATTAAATTTAACAATAAGGAATATCAATATTTTTTAAAAATTGTTTACACTAAGGAATATCTTATTTTTTAAAAATTTAAATTTAACAATAAAAGAAAACAATATTATAATTTTCGTTAAGTTTAACAATAAGGGAAAATCAATTATTTAAAAATTGTTTAACACTAAGGGAAATCTGTATTATGTTACAAGTTAAGTTTAACAATAAGAATATCTGTATTATTTAAGTTGTTTAACCTAGGAATATCTTTTTATGTTACAAGTTCAGTTTAAATATAAGGAAAATCAATTTTTTACAAGTTGTTTAACACTATAAGGAAATCTGATTTTGTTTCAAGTTAAAAACACTGGGGAAAATCTTTTTATGTTACAAGTTGTTTAACACTGGGAAAATCTGTATTTTGTTAAAATTAGTTTTTCCCTTTTGGAAAATCTTAATGTTACAAGTTAATTTAAACTAAGGGAAATCTGTATTATTTCGTTGTTTAACATTAAGGAATATCTGTATTATGTTACAAGGTTTAAATAGGAATATCAATATTATGTTAAAAATTGTTTAAAATAAGGGGAAAATTTTATTTTTTACAAGTTAAATTTAACACTAAGGAAATTTTGTTTATTTCAAGTTAATTTAACAATAAGGAATATCTATTTTGTTTAAAATTAAGTTTAACATATAGAATATCTGTATTATGTTACAAGTTAAGTTTAACAAAAGGGAAAATCTGTATTATTTACAAGTTAATTTAACAATAAGGAATATCAAAATTTTGTTACAATTAAGTTTAACACTAAGGAATATCTGTATTATTTAAAATTAAGTTTAAAAAAAAGGGAAAATCTGTATTATTTACAGTTAAGTTTAAATTTTAAAGGGAAAATCTGTATTATGTTAAAGTTGTTTTAAAAAGGGAAATCTGAATTTACAAGTTAAAATTTAACAATAAAAATCAATATTATGTTCGTTGTTTTAATAAGGAAAATCAATAATGTTACAAGTTGTTTAAATAAGAATATCTGTATTTGTTCAAGTTGTTTAAAACAAGGGGAAAATCTGTATTATGTTACAAGTTGTTTCCTAAGGAATATCTGTATTTTATTTAAGTTCAGTTTAAATATAAGGAATATCTTTATTTACAAATTCAGTTTAAACTTAAGGAATATCTTATTATGTTCAAAATTTAAATTTAACACTAAGCAATATCTGTATTTTTAAAAATTTAAATTTAACACTAAGGGAAAATCTATTATTTTCAAAATTGTTTAACCCAAGGAAAATCTGTATTATGTTACAAGTTAAGTTTAACACTAAAGGAAAATCTGATTATTTTAAAATTAAGTTTAACAATAAAGAATATCTTATTATTTACAAGTTAAGTTTAAATAGGGAAAATCAATATTATTTACAAGTTGTTTAACAATAAGGAATATCTGTATTATTTACAAGTTGTTTAACACTAAGGGAAAATCTGTATTATTTACAAGTTAAGTTTAACAATAAGGTATCAATATTATGTTAAAAATTGTTTAAAAAAAAGGTATCTGTATTATGTTCTTTTTTTAACAATAAGGGGAAAATCAATATTATTTCAAATTGTTTTAAACAAGGAATATCGATTTTGTTCAAGGGTTTAACACTAAGGGAAAATCTTATTAGTTACGTTGTTTAACAAAAGGAATTCTGTATTATGTTACAAGTTGTTTTAAAATAAGGGAAAATCTTATTATGTTACAAGTTGTTTAAATTTAAGGAATATCTGTATTATGTTAAAATTGTTTAAAACTAAGGAAATCTTTTTATGTTAAATTTGTTTAACACTAAGGAAATCTGTTATTTCAAGTTAGTTTAACACTATAAGGAATATCTTTTATTATGTTAAAGTTAAGTTTTAAATATGAATACTTTTTGTTAAATTGGAAAACTAAGGAATATCTGTATTATGTTCAAGTTAAATTTTAAAATGGAATATCTGTATTTTTTACATTAAAAATTTTTAAAATAAAGGGAAAATCGTATTTTTCGTTTTTAAACTAAGGAATATCTTATTTTGTTACAAGAAGTTTAAAAAAGGGGAAATCTGTATTATGTTTCAAGGTTTTAAAACTGGAAATATCAATTTTAGTTAAGTTTTAACAAAAGGAATATCTATTATTTCGTTAAATTTTAAACTAAAATATCTGATTATTTAAAATTAAGTTTAACAATAGGAATATCAATATTATGTTCAATTAATTTTTCACATAAAGAATATCTGTATTATTTACGTTGTTTAAAATAAGGGAAAATCAATATTAATTTAAAAATTGTTTAACCAAGGAATATCTGTATTATGTTACAAATTAATTTAACACTAAGGGAAATTGTTTTTTTACAAATTTTTAAAATAAGGGAAAATCTTTTTTATTTTCAAATTGTTTAAATAAAGAACATCTGTATTATTTAAAATTGTTTAACATAAGGGAAAATTTATTATTTTACAAGTTAAGTTTAACAATAAGGAATATCTTTTTTTCAAGTTGTTTAACACTAAAGGGAAAATCAATAATTACAAGTTGTTTAAAAAAAGGAAATATCTGTATTATTTTGTTAAGTTTAACACTAAAATATCTTATTATTTACAGTTGTTTCAATAAGGAAATCAATATTAGTTAAAGTTAAGTTTAAAATAAGGGAAAATCTGTTTATGTTACAAGTTAAGTTTAAAATAAGGGGAAAATCAATATTATTTACAAGTTAAGTTTAAACTAAGGGAAAATCTGTATTATTTCGTTGTTTTTAAATAGGAATATCTGTATTATGTTAAAAATTGTTTAACAATAAGGAATATCTGTATTATTTACGTTAAGTTTAACCTAAAGGGAAAATCTGTATTATGTTACAATTGTTTAACATAAAGGGAAAATCTGTATATGTTAAAAATTTAAATTTAACATAAGAATATCTGTATTATGTTCAAATTAAGTTTAACACCAAAAAATATCTGTATTATGTTAAATTTTAGTTTAACACTATGGAATATCTGTATTATGTTACAAGTTCAGTTAAATATAAGGAATATCGTTTTTGTTAAAGTTAAGTTTAACACTAAGGAATATCTGATTTTGTTACAAGTTAAGTTTAACACTGGAATATCTTTATTTACAAGTTAAGTTTAACACTAAGGAATATTTATTATGTTCAAGTTGTTTCCCCAAAGGGAAAATCTGTATTATTTCAAGTTAAGTTTAACAAAAGGAATATCTGTATTATGTTAAAAATTGTTTTAAAACTAAGGGAAAATCAATATTATTTCAAGTTGGGGTTAACAAAAGAAATTTTGTATTTTATTTGTTGTTTTAAAATAAGGGGAAAATCTTATTATGTTACAAAATTGTTTAACAAAAAGGGAAATAAAATTTTTTTAAAAAAGTTAAGTTTAACACTATAAGGATATCTGATTAGCAAGTTAAATTTTAAAAATAAAGGGAAAATCAATATTATTTAGTTGTTTAACACTAAGGAATATCTGTATTATGTTACAAGTTAAATTTTAAAACTAAGGAATATCTGTATTATGTTACAAATTAAGTTTAACAATAAAGGGAAAATCTGTATTATTTTCAAGTTGTTTTAAAATAAGGGAAAATCTGTATTATGTTAAAAATTGAAAAAAAGGGGAAAATCTTTTTATTTACAAGTTAAGTTTTTTTCATGGGAAAATCTGTTTATTTCAAGAAGTTTAACAAAAGGAATATCTGTATTATGTTCAAGTTGTTTAACATATAAGGAAAATATGTATTATTTCAATTGTTTAAAATAAAGGGAAATCTTTTATGTTACAAGTTTTTAACACTAAGAATATCTGTTTATTTACAAATTAAATTTTAACACGGAATATCTGTATTATGTTACAAGGTTTCCTAAAGGGAAAATCTGTTTATGTTACAAATTAAGTTTAACAAGGAATTCTTTTATGTTTCAAGTTGTTTAACAATAAGGAAAATCTGTATTATGTTCAAGTTGTTTAACACTAAGGAATATCAATATTATTTGTTTAAATTTTTTAAAAAAGATATCTTTTTATGTTAAATTGTTTAAAACTAGGGAAAATCTTATTATGTTAAAATTGTTTAAAAAAAGGAATATCAATATTATGTTCAAATTGTTTAACACTATAAGGGAAAATCTGTATTATTTACAAGTTGTTTAAAATAAGGGAAAATCAATATTATTTCGTTGTTTTAAAATAAGGAATATCTGTATTTTTTAAAAATTTAAATTTAACACTAAGGGAAAACGTTTTTTTAAAGTTTTTAAATAAGGAATATCTGTTTTTTGTTACAAAAGGAACATAAGGGAAAATCTGTTTATTTGTTGTTTTAAAACTAAGGAAAATCTTTTTAAAAATTTTCAAATTGTTTTTCACTGGGAAAATCTGTATTATTTTCAAGTTGTTTAAAATAAGGAATATCTGTTTTTTTCAAGAAAGTTTAAACATAAAAATATATGTATTATTTCAAGTTGTTTAACAATAAGGAATATCTGATTATTTAAGTTAAGTTTAAAATAAGGAAAATCTTTTTATGTTAAAAATTGTTTTTAAAATAAGGGAAAATTTAAGTTACAAGAAGTTTAACATAAGAATATCTTTTATTTAA
The DNA here is from genome assembly GCA_020796225.1 of Arion vulgaris. NCBI lineage: Eukaryota > Metazoa > Mollusca > Gastropoda > Stylommatophora > Arionidae > Arion > Arion vulgaris. Next base: position 25,839,887 of record CM036768.1, read on the forward strand.
AAATTGTTTAACACTAAGGGAAAATCTTTTTATTTACGTTAAGTTTAAACTAAGGAATATCTGTATTATGTTTTAAGTTGTTTAACACTAAAAAAATCTGTATTATGTTAAAAATTGTTTTAAACTAAGGAAAATCTGTATATTTTCAAGTTAAGTTTAACATAAGGGAAAATCTGTATTATGTTACAAGTTAAGTTTAAAATTTTAAAATATCTGTATTATGTTACAAATTGTTTAACACAAGGGAAATCTGATTATTTCAAGTTGTTTAACACTAAAGAAATCTGTATTTATATTAAAATTTAAGTTTAACACTGGAAATCTGTATTATGTTACAAGTTGTTTAACACTAAGGAATATCTGTATTATGTTACAATTGTTTAACACTAAAAAATACTGTATTTTGTTCAAGTTGTTTAACATAAAGGGAAAACTGTATTATTTCAAGTTGTTTAACACTGGTATCTGTATTATGTTAAAAATTGTTTAACACTAAAGGGAAATCTGTATTATGTTCAAGTTAAGTTTAAAAGGAATATCTGTATTATTTCGTTGTTTAACAAAAGGAATATCTGTATTATTTAAGTTAAGTTTAACAAAAGGGAAAATCATTTTTACAGTTAAGTTTAACAATAGGGAAAATCAATATTTTTTTACAAGTTAAGTTTTTTAAAATAAGGGAAATCTGTATTATGTTACAAGTTAAGTTTAACATAAGGAAATCTGTTTTTGTTAAAAATTGTTTAACAAAAGGGAAATTCTTTTATTTCAAGAAAATTTTAAAATAAAAAAATCTGTATTATGTTACAAAAAGGGGTTTAACTTTGGGGAAAATCTGTATTATGTTCAAGTTGTTTAAAACAAAAAATATCTGTATGTTAAAGTTAAGTTTAAACTAAGGAATATTTATTTTGTTACAAATTTTTAACAAAAGGAAATATCTGTATTTTTTACGTTAAGTTTAACACAAGGAATATATGATTATTTAAAGTTGTTTAACAAAAAGGAAAATCTGTATTATTTAAAAATTGTTTAACACTAAGAATCTGTATTATGTTACAAAAATTTAAAATAAGGGAAAATCTGTTTATGTTACAAGTTGTTTAACACTAAGGGAAAATCTTTTTATGTTACAAGTTAAGTTTAACATAAGGAATATCTGATTAGCAAGTTAATTTAACACTAGGAAATATCTGTATTATTTTAAGTTAAATTTAACACTAAAGGGAAAATCTGTATTATGTTAAAAATTGCATAAAAGGGAAAATCTGTTTTTGTTACAAGTTGTTTAAACTAAAGGGAAAATCTGTATTATTTACAAGTTAAGTTTAAACTAAAATACTGTATTTTTTAACAAGTTTAAGTTTTAAATAAAGGGAAAATTTATTATGTTACGTTAAGTTTAACACTAAGGAAAATCTGTATTATGTTACAAAAGTTAAGTTTTAACAAAAATATCTGTATTATTACAAGTTAAGTTTAACACTAAGAATATCTGTATTATGTTACAAGTTAAGTTTTAAATAAGGAATTCTGTATTATTTAAAAATTTAAATTTAACAATAAGGAATATCTGTATTATGTTACAAATTGTTTAACCTAAGGAAACTGTATTAATTTCAATTGGGTTTAATAAGGGAAAATTTATTATTTACAAGTTAAGTTTAACATAAGGAATATCTATTATTTACAAGTTGTTTAAAATAAGAATAACTTTTTATTTCAAGTTGTTTAAATAAGGAATATTGTATTTTTTTACAAGTTGTTTAACAATAAGAATACTTTATGTTAAAAATTTAAATTTAACAATAAGGGAAAATCAATATTATGTTACAAGTTAAATTTAACAATAGGAATATCATTTTTTACAAGTTGTTTAAAATAGGGAAAATCAATATTATTTACAAGTTTTTAACAATAAGGGAAATCAATATTATGTTGTTGTTTAAAATAAGAAAATTATTATGTTCAAGTTAAGTTTAACAATAAGGAATATCAAATTTTTTTAAAAATTGTTTAACAATAAGGAATATCTATTATGTTACAAGTTGTTAACAAGAATATCTAATTTAAAAATTAAAATTTAAAATAAGGAATTCTGTATTATGTTCAAGTTGTTTAACAATAAAATATTGTATTATGTTACAAGTTAAGTTTAACATAAGAAAATCATTTTGTTAAAGTTTAATTTTTAAAAATAAGGAATAAAAAATTATGTTGGTTAAGTTTAACATAAGGAATATTGTATTATTTTGGGGTTGTTTAAAAAAAGGAATATCAAATTATTTACGTTGTTTAACAATAAGGGAAAATCAATTTATGTTCAAGTTAAATTTAACAATAAGGTATCTTTTTATTTACAAATTGTTTAAAATGGGGGAAACAATATTATTTAAAAATTAAGTTTAACAATAAGGAAAATCAATATTATGTTTCAAGTTAAGTTTAACAATAAGGGAAAATCAATATTATGTTTCAAGAAGTTTAAAATAAAAAATATCAATATTTTAAATTTTTAAAATAAAATATCAAATTAGTAAAAATTTAAAAAAAAAACAATATTATTTTAAAATTTAAAAAAAAAATAAAAGAATTTTTTCTCAATAAATATGGACTCATGTTTGGTAAAATTTAAAAAAAACCCGTATTTATAAACATATAAAAAAATCCCCTTAAACAGAAATTTTGGTTTCCCCAAAATAGTCCCTTTTAAATTTCGAGCATCGGTTACATACATACAAAATGTATGTGATATGTATATGTTTATAGAGTCCGCGGGAAAAGGGGGCAATGCATTGGGTTGTATTAACAAAAAATGGGGTTCAAACCCAGACATTTCACTTCGTCATGGACACTACGTATCTATCAGTTGAAAATGGGTACCTGCTTTTGTAAGTTAGGATAATATTCTTAATCCTCACCGGCGCAATGGTGCTCGTGCTCCGACGATGTCAGTTTAAATAAATTGAAACATATTGCGAACGTACTGCCGTCTTGTGTACATTGTTGTATCTGTCCGCTTCCACTTTTGCCGCTAAGCTTCGTGAGTATGTATAGTTGATGATTCAGTGTCTGGTGGGTGACAACGATTATAAATGAGTTCATGTTGCTGTAATTTGTCTCTAATGTCATCTATCCATTTCTTCTTGGTCACTATCATGCTCTTGTGTTAGAAATACAAGATTTGTACATTGTATGAGCAGGTCGTTACTGTTATTGTATTCTGACGAGATGACCAAACCACGTGATCAAACGAGTGACGTATGTTGAAATCAGATGTACAATTCTTGTAGAAATCTTATATCTACTGTGTAATTAGGGCATTCTTGTGATATCTCAACAGTTATCACATTGTAGCATGGTGGACTGTCATGTTGAGACACGAATGTAATAATGTCACACTAGGGCATGTTTTACTGTCTCGTTAAATCTCTGCTTATCTTTTGACCTAATCTAGACCGTATATCGACTGTAATATCTTAGCCATTCCCTATCCTGTGAGTAAGTGTGTCTACAAGTGTGTCTACAAGTGTGTACATGTGTATTCAAATTTGTGTGGGTGTATGACCTCCATCAGTTTCCTCCTTCATTACAGGTTCCAACCAATTTTCTCAAAACCTCACATTAAATAGTTAAAGGAAGACAGTACTGACATATACAAGCCAATCATGGACAATAAATCTTCTTCTTCTGCGTTCTCACTAGATTGGAATTTCAGATTCTCTAATAAAGGCAGCCGTCTGCCTCAGATTATCACCACGGCATACAGTTTGTCTTGGACGCTAGTGTAAGTGGGCCACCTCTTTCTTCTCAAGTCTGCATACTGGGGCAATTCTGTAGGATATAATTCCTACGATTCTTGCTTCCCGTTTGTGCCGACCTCTTCCAGCAGTAAGTTTTGGCCACCCTCGTGATGGTAGGTCTGACATTCTTACTGCGTGGCTAAATCTCCGAGACAGATTGGCGGCTGTAGAATCCGTTATCCCATTCCTCATTGTGAGGGTCATTGCACCATGTTATGCGCCTTACGGCCTTACGATCATCGTGGGCTTACTCAGCACAACGAAACGGTCGCACACTTCATGAGGACTGCGGGGCTTTGAGACAACGACATCGAGCATGACTATGGAGATCACCGCTGCCTCCAGGGCTCTGTCATGGGTGGCTGAGCAACAGGTTACCCATACGATCATCATATCAGACTCGATGAGTATGCTTCAACTGATTGCATCTGGAAGTATGCGGGTGGAATGGGTGAACAGCATTCGGAGATCACATCTCAAGAAAATGACTTGGCTGTACACGCCTGGACATGCTGGAGTGCGGGGTAACGAGCGTGCTGACTCTCTTGCAAACAGTGCCCCGACTCAAGTGGGCAGAAGCATGGACAGAGCCGATATCATCAATGCGGTACGCTCTCAATTGTGTGACATGGGCGGGTCTCAGACACTGGAACGAGTTCGAGAATTAGGTGTTAAGTTTGGACATGCCAGACAGTGTCGTCTTCGTGGTAGAGAGAAGATATAGTAATCAACTTCTCATGGGTACTGTGAGCAAATGGACTTTGGGATGGCTGCTGCAACGGAGGACAGAGCACGAATGGGAATGCCCAATGTGCCATGACGTCGATCGCATAACATAACATAACTTACGGCCTGGTGCATCCGTTTTCTGCAAGCATTTGTTTTGGTTAGCATTCCCTAGTGGATACGTGCATCAGATTTCAGCCAAACCTCCTTAGTCGCCTCGTACGACATGCGTGGTCGGTAACAGTGGTTCTGTTCTTTACACCCCAAATTTGGGCCCCGGTAACCACTCGGGCGAGACAATAAATCAACAAACAGCAATATCTCTGGACGTTGCAGAGATTTAGTTTTTCACAAAAATGCTAATAATTTTAATGGGCTGCTAAAGTGCAGCTAATGAAAGAGAATGCTCATAATATATCACAAGAAAGAAACGATCATCATTTCTTGGGAACATCATAGAAAAAGGAATTTAGAACACATTGCGACGACAACCGGTAACAATAAATGAGAGAAGAAGATATAGGTTAACGGTAAGAGAAAATTACGAACAGTCTAACTTCATGTCACAGAAAAATGTCAACATCCGAACTGATGGTCAGTACTCAGAAGAGACAGTTATGAACAATCATGATCCCTATGCTAACTTTCACGGCACACCATGATGCTGATGAAGGAAGACATCTTGATATGTTAATGAATTTATGACATACGAGCGTTTGAGAAAGACACTCCCCCGTCAGTCATTTTTTTAGAATGGCTCATTGGTTGTGTTCGTAAAAACGCTCGTATTGCTAGGCTAGGCGATTGGTGTCGTAAGGACTAGGGTAAGTGGTTCGAGTTCCGTGTTTGTCTATTTCTTTTTTCGGAAGCTCTTAATACCTGTACCCTGTTTATTTGTTGATCATATTCGTTGCTTCCTCTGGAGTTCTTGAAAAAAACTCATTGTGCTCTTCTGAATTTATGATACTACATAGCCTAGCCATGCTACTTCATTTATGATACTACAGCTAGCCATGGTCTTCATTTATGATACTACATAGCCTAGCCATGGCTACCTTTCATTTATGATACTACATAGCCTAGCCATGGCTACCTTTCATTTTGATTTCAGGAGGACCTAATTCTCCATTACAGATAAGAACAGTCAGTATCAGTCTGGCTTACTTCCTCTTTGACATGAGCTGGTGTTTATATCACAGAACTGAAGGTACTCAAATATGAAATATTTGTTTCGAGTTCCATCTGAAACGTTGTTTAATAGTTGTGTTGCTCTGTACTTATCATTTTTTTTAGATAATTACGACGTCAAAGGCGCAATCATAGGGGCAACGTTGCGCCAGGTTTAGTGAGCTGGCACTATTCAAGATCCTACCCCACCTCCACGTGGCTACCCTGGAAACAGGCAACAGTTCTTGTCTGGCTAAGCGGATAGGGATCGAGGGAGAGCTACAGGTAGTGGTAGTAGTGCAAGCACGGAAAAGTAATGCAGGTCCAAAATCCCTGAACAAAATGCACGTATCTCCTGGCCGATGTCCGATGAAAAGTTGCCCAAATAGTTGCTGAAACGTAAGAAACAGTAGTGTACGACTCGTCTGTGAACGAATCCCAACTCCCTCGGAGCAAATGGCTGAAATAAATTGCCAGCTGTGGGGCAAGAATCAATGAGAACGTTGCGCAACAAATCAAAGGTCTCGGCAAGTGTCTCTGAAAACACAGTAACATATCGTGACGACACATGGGAAGATTGCGGTAAACTCCGTACAAGAGGCCAAGCGCAGATAAATCTATTGGGTAAAGTTGACCGAGCGCAAATTCTAAAGTTGCGTTTGAGCATCTAACGAAACTGCCTTCCCTGAAACAACCGGGCACGGTACTGTTATTCTCACAACCTACATCCCCGGAAAAACCAGGGCGGGTGATGTTTGGCGAGCACAAAATCCAAAATCTAAGTTGCGCTGATAGCGCCTAATGGAGCAACCCTCTACATTATTTGTGCATGGCCCCAGTCCAGTGTTTCCCGGGGCTAGGGAAAATGCAGAGTAGTAACTGCAAATTGCCAAGTGCCGACACATCTCTCGAAAAGGCTGAGAATGTTCCTACTCCGGAATAAACTCACAGTGGTCAAAAAAGTAAGGATGGCAATGTAAAGATTTGACAGGCTGTCAAAATCAAAACATTGGCGAAAGTCGACACTTTTCACTGTGTGTTATACGGGTAAGACACCGTCCCAGGACAAACTTATGTGCCAAAAAGACTGAGAAATGTTCCTAATCCGGATCGACCTCACAGTAAGAAAGGGTGCAGTACTCTCCTTCTCTTCGGCGTAGATCCAAGCCAAAATGTACGACACAACAGATCGTTAGGACTTGTACAATCTAGGGCAAACTACCCTAGTAAATAAAATGCAGGCGAAGTCGGATGTGCTGACCTAAACATCATAGGCGCGTAATTGGCACAACGTAAAATAGCGTTCTTATCACAGATCATATATATATCACAATAAGAATGATAAAATTGGCATCGAAGAACGAACGCACATAAAAAGATAATTACTACACTTGAGTTTTATTAATATGTAAATTGAAGAATTATAAAGCAGGTGAGAGAATTCAAATACCTCGGAAGTATCTTCACATCTTATAGTAGAGTGGACAGAGAAATCGAAACTAGAATCCAGCAAGCCGACAACATGACATACCAACTTACCCTAATCATGAAAAATTTCAACAATTCCAGTAGAGACTAAAAGACAGATTATAAATGCACTTTACATACCAGCACTGTGCTACCAGTGCAAAACTTGGGCACTGATAAAAGAAAGGAAATTTACCACCTGTGAAATGAGATGCTTAAGGAAAGCGGTAAATAAAACTAGAAGAGACCATATACAAAATGAGGAAATTAGATGAACAGTCGGAACAAAACACGTTGTTAGATTCAATGAAAAACAGCAACTCAAATGGTTTGGCCACTTGGTGAGAATGAACTCAAATACACAAGTTGCAAGAGTGTACAACCTGAAAATGGAATCACCAAAAGGAAAGGGCAAACCAAGAAAAAGATGGGTTGATGGAGTTACGGACATCTCAAAACTTCACAATACCACAGCATATCAAGCGACTGAGAGTACACTATCTCGGAAACTGATCATCAGTTAAACATGAGACGCCTAACGGCAAAAAACAAAGGACAACAGAAAAGAATAAGAATTATAATCATCATCTAATCCTTCTTTTTAAAAATTGTGATTAATATAATTTTGTGTCTGGTCAAATTTCTCAGGACCTGTTATGTTGACTCATCATTAATTTTAAGTTTGTGTCTGGTCAAATCTCTCCAGGAACTTTCTGTTTAATAGATGATCTCATCATTAATATAAGTTTGTGTTGGTCAAATCTCTCAGGACCTGTTATGTTGACTCATCATTAATATAAGTTTGTGTCTGGTCAAATTTCTCAGGACCTGTTATGTTGACTCATCATTAATATAAGTTTGTGTCTGGTCAAATCTCTCAGGACCTGTTATGTTGACTCATCATTAATATAAGTTTGTGTCTGGTCAAATCTCTCAGGACCTGTTATGTTGACTCATCATTAATATAACTTATGTGTCTGGTCAAATCTCTCAGGACCTGTTATGTTGACTCATCATTAATATAAGTTTGTGTCTGGTCAAATCTCTCAGGACCTGTTATGTTGACTCATCATTAATATAAGTTTGTGTTTGGTCAAATCCCTCTCCAGGGACTCAGCCTGTTATGTTGACTCCATCATTAATAGTTTGTGTTGGTCAATTAGACTGTTTTTGAATCAGAGTGAGTAGACTGACAGGGGTTGTAGTTGCAGGACAGAAATCGTTGCGACTATAGGTGGGGCTGAGATGACCAATCCACTCTTGCAGCTTCGATGGTTCCTGCGTGAGATGAGTTACAGTAAATCTACATTGGCTGATGTTGTTGATTGGTTGTTTATGCTGTCTTTTGCTATTATACGAATCGGTATTGGATCATGGCTTTTGTTTGCATACTACCACCAGGTATTATACATCTGTGTACACATACATACGTTTGTACATACATACATAATACTACCACCAGGTATTATACATCTGTGTACACATACATACATACTACTACCACCAGGTATACATCTGTGTACACATACATACATATGTACATAATACTACCACCAGGTATTATACATCTGTGTACACATACATACATACGTAAAACTACCACCAGGTATTATACATCTGTGTACATATACATACATACATACACAATACTACCACCAGGTATTATACATCTGTATACACGTACATACATACGTATATAATACTACCACCAGGTATTATACATCTTGTACACATACATACATACATAACACTACCACCAGGTATTTTACATCTGTGTACACATACAGACATATGTACGTACATACATAATACTACCACCAGGTATTATACATCTGTGTACACATACATACATACGTACATAATACTACCACCAGGTATTATACATCTGTGTACACATACAGACATACGTACATAATACTACCACCAGGTATTATACATCTGTGTACACATACAGACATACATATATAATACTACCACCAGGTATTATACATCTGTGTACACATACAGACATAACACTACCACCAGGTATTATACATCTGTGTACACATACAGACATATGTACGTACATACATAATACTACCACCAGGTATTACATATCTCCATCTGATTTATTATTGTTGTTATTCTACAATGTCAGATGAGGCATTGTCCAAAATACAACAATCTGAAGTATAAAACTGATTGCCTGTTTGTGTATCAAAGAAAAATCATGGGAACACCAAACTCTGGCATCATGAAATTTGGAAAACTTATTTCTGCATACATTTTTAGGACATCTCTGCCATTTGAAATTATTTACTAGCTTTCTTTACTCAGTTATAAGTTGGTTTTAAAATATATATATATATTATAGTGTGTACAGTCAGTCATTGAGTTATGTTGGTTTAAAATGTATATATATTATAGTGTGTACAGTCAGTTTAATTGAGTTAAGTTGGTTTAAAATATATATATATTATAGTGTGTACAGTCAGTCATTAATTGAGTTATAAGTTGGTAAAATTTAAAATGAATAATTATAGTGTTACAGTCAGTCATTAATTGAGCATGTACAGCAATAAATAGGTAAAAATGTAGTTACACCATATGTCAACAGGGAATATCAGTTTTAAAATTGGATCAAAATTTCTTTGCTTATCAAAACACCTGAGACAAATTTAGTTTTCTATTTCTTTTCTAGCATGCAAACATTAATTTATTTTAGATTTGTATCTTGTCAAATATAACGGAATATACCATTTATAAATGATAAAATGTAAAGGGACCAGTTTTCATACAATGAGATACATCGGTGAATATGGTATTTGGCCAGTAGTTTTCTTTTATCTACAACACACATTGGGAGATGTGGTCAACATTACGTCGGCCATATTCACTTCCAGTGTTTTACAAGTACTTCCAGTGTCGACCTTAGATCCGTTACAGTCGGAGAAAACTTTTATACGTAAATTCCTTGCGAATCTGGATAGTAAAGCTAGTTGTTTCAAAATTTCATGTTGGGTTAAATCGTAACACATCTTTGTTACAGTAACATAGCATTATTGCTAGTTAGAAATGTTGTTTTTCCTTCATCCTAGCACAGCATTGTTGCTTGTTAGAAATGTTGTTTTTCCTTGATCCTAGCACAGCATTGTTGCTTGTTAGAAATGTTGTTTTTCCTTGATCCTAGCACAGCGTTATTGCTTGTTAGAAATGTTTTTCCTTGATCCTAGCACAGCATTATTGCTTGTTGGAAATGTTGTTTTTCCTTGATCCTAGCACAGCATTGTTGCTTGTTAGAAATGTTGTTTTTCCTTGATCCTAGCACAGCATTGTTGCTTGTTAGAAATGTTGTTTTTCTTGATCTCAGTAACATGCATTGTGCTGTTAGAAATGTTGTTTTCCTTGATCCTAGCACAGCATTGTTGCTTGTTAGAAATGTTGTTTTTCCTTGATCCTAGCACAGCATTGTTGCTTGTTAGAAATGTTGTTTTTCCTTGATCCTAGCACAGCATTATTGCTTGTTAGAAATGTTGTTTTTCCTTGATCCTAGCACAGCATTGTTGCTTGTTAGAAATGTTGTTTTCCTTGATCCTAGCACAGCATTGTTGCTTGTTAGAAATGTTGTTTTTCCTTGATCCTAGCACAGCATTGTTGCTTGTTAGAAATGTTGTTTTCCTTGATCCTAGCACAGCATTATTGCTTGTTGAAATGTTGTTTTCCTTGATCCTAGCACCAGCTGTTAATTTTTTTGTCTAAAACTTGTTAGAAATGTTGTTTTTCCTTGATCCTAGACAGCATTGTTGCTTGTTAGAAATGTTGTTTTCTGATCCTAGGCAGAATTACTGTTGATTATTTTCTCTCTGTCACACTGTTCATTATTTCAGACTATCTTCTCCATGCCTTGTCTTCACTTTACCTTGAGGGAAAATGACTCCATGTTAACCTCTGATTGAATTGTTTGTTAGGACATCTACTGAATAATCTAGAAGAAAATCTGTCTATTCAATTTCAGTTTAGAATATCTTCATTGCACTCTGGATATGTTCATAGGTGCTCCCATCTCCTTTGCAATATCTTCAACAGCGTCCAGCGACTGACCGTACCAGTTCGATTGATGTGCTGTTAAACTTGTTGTGCTGTTCTTTACTGGCCACTTTAATCCAAGCTCTTGCAATTTAGCAGTTGACGAGGATTAGTTTAAATGAAAACCCTCTTTGCGGCCACACTCTATGAGAGCATTCATAATGTCAGCTCTATCCTTTGGCTAACCCCCTGATATAGTGGCAGAGCCAGCCAGCCTATCTGCTCTCTCATTGCCAATGGCAACCATGTGCCCCGGAACGAAGATAAGTGTAATTCTGTAAATTGTTGATGCCTGTATTCAGTTCATTGCCTGCTCACAAAACCAGCCTCCACCTTCCGGATCATACTCAATGAATCACTCAGAATGCAAGGATGAGTGATTCATGTGTGCTATCCGTCTATTCGTTTGTGTTGTATGTCTTATCTGTTTTAATCTTTTGTGTATGGTTTCATGAAGGAAGTGTTTAGAAAATCAACCCACCTTCATCATGTGGCCTTACATCAACTAAATGTCTGCTATTTCATTTTGTGATCTCACATCAACTAAATGTCTGCTATTTTATTTTGTGATCTCACATCAGCTAAATGTTTGCTATTTTATTTTGTGATCTCACATCAACTAAATGTTTGCTATTTCACAGGACACAGATTTCTGGGGCAGAGTTGGTGGAACCTCCATCTATATTATAAGCTGGGTCTTCTTCATCAATATCATCAACCATGCCTTCCGGAAGTATCTGCCACGATATCGAGCTAGCAATAAGAGTCATATGTCCACATCTGACAATCTGCCGGAAGTATCTGCCATGATATTGAGCTAGCAATAAGTCATATGTCGCATCAATCTTCCGGAAGTATCTGCCACAATATCGAGCTAGCAATAAGATTTGTACATCCACATCTGACAGAAGTATCTACCATGATATCAAGCTAGCAATAAGATTCGTACATCCACATCTGACAATCTGTCGGAAGTATCTACCATGATATCAAGCTAGCAGTTAGACCACACGTCTATATCTGACAATCTTCCGGAAGTATCAGCCACGATATCAAACTAGCAATAAGAATGATATACCAACATCTAGCGATCCTATTAGCCTGCTGATGACCCTTAGAACAAACAAGCCAACCCCATCTCCAAGTGGTGTAGGCAGGGAAACTTTGACTGCAAGGTTAATGTCTAACAAGACTAGCCTGCTCTAGGAGGATGGACTTCTCTAGGTTAGTTATATTTTGGTCCTACGTAGGGAGGCGAACCCGAATAAAAAAAGCATGCAGAAATCAGATGCAGGCACTTAACTGGCATAATAAACTTACAATTGAAGGCAGTAATCACATACAGACAGAATAAAGTGGTTTAACAAGTAGTTGATATAGAGCTAATCACATAAAGTGGTTTAACAAGTGCTTGATATAGAGCTAATCACATAAAGTGGTTTAACAAGTAGTTGATGTAGAGTTAATCACATAAAGTGGTTTAACAAGTGCTTATATAGAGCTAATCATAGAGGCTTAATGAGCTAATCACTAAAGTGGTTTAACAAGTGCTTGATATAGAGCTAATCATATAAAGTGGTTTAACAAGTGCTTGATATAGAGTTAATCACATAAAGTGGTTTAACAAGTGTTGATTAGAGTTAATCATAAAGTGGTTAAACAAGTTAATATGAGTTAATCACATAAAGGTTTAAAAGGCTTGATATAGAGTTAATCACATAAAGTGGTTTAACAAGTGCTTAATATAGAGTTAATCACATAAAGTGGTTTAACAAGTGCTTGATATAGAGTTAATCACATAAAGTGGTTTAACAAGTGCTTGATATAGAGCTAATCACATAAAGTGGTTTAACAAGTGCTTGATATAGAGTTAATCATATAAAGTGGTTTAACAAGTGCTTGATATAGAGCTAATCACATAAAGTGGTTTAACAAGTGCTTGATATAGAGTTAATCACATAAAGTGGTTTAACAAGTGCTTGATGTAGAGCTAATCATATAAAGTGGTTTAACAAGTGCTTTATATAGAGCTAATCACATAAAAATCACATGAAGTGGTTTAACAAGTGCTTTATATAGAGCTAATACAAAACCGTGCTTGAATTACATAGATAAACAAAGAATTAAGTGGTGGCCACTTAATAAGAATGCATCCAAACTCCACAGTATACAGAGTCTTCTACAACAGAACATCGGGAAAGAAGGCAAGAGGAAGACTACGGAAAAGATGGTTAGATGGCGTAGCAGAATCCTGTGAAAGAGCAAAAATAACAATCACACAAGCCACCAAAACAGAAAACCACGACACTGGGCAAAAACCGTAGCAGTGTGACGACAAAAGAAAAGAAGAAAGATAGAAGAAGATATAGAGCTAATCACATAAAGTGGTTTAACAAGTGCTTGATATAGAGCTAATCATAAAGTGTTTAACAAGTGCTTGATATAGAGCTAATCACATAAAGATCACATAAAGTGGTTTAACAAGTGCTTGATATAGAGCTAATCACATAAAGATCACATAAAGTGGTTTAAGTGCTGATATAGCTAATCACAAAGATCACAAAGTGGTTAAAGTTTGATATAGAGCTAATCACATAAAGTGGTTTAAAACAAGTGATTAATGTAGAATCACATACAGATCACATAAAGCGATTTAACAAGTGATTGATGTAGAGTTAACGAAGAGAAGGAATGTAACAATGAAGAAATATTTTTCTCATCTTAACCCTTTCGCTCTGTATTATTTTGACCTCTGGACGCATTTATTTTGCGATTCAAATTTAACATTCAATGCCACGTAGTTTAAACCTTTATAACTCTAGTATTGTTTCTCTAAAGTGTGACATATTATATATTTCATTATTGCTAATTGGATGGGGAATAATAATAATTCCTCTCGTACTGTTATACATTACATAAGGCCTGCAAGTAATTTCTCCATACTGCTCTATCCTGGGCAACTCGCTCAATCTCCTCCATGGAACTGAGACCGATATTTCCTGCCTCTCTCAGCAAAGTTCGCTCAGGGTCTCCTTAGGTCGACCTCTCTTTTTTGAACCCTTTGCATCCCACTTCAATGCCTGCTTTGATATTCGTTGATCATTTCTCCTCAAGGTGTGCCCAACATATCTCCATCTTCTCTTTCTTATAACAGTTGTCACTAGTGGTTGACCAGACATGTCTCTGATTTCATCACTTCTCCTGAATTCGTTCCATTTTATATTCATTATTCTTCGCAGACATCTATTTTCAAATGCATTCAACTTGCTTTCTATATCTTTAGTCATTTTCCAACTCTCGCTGGCATATGTTAGAATTTATACAACATTTGAATTGAAAATTCGTAATTTAGTTTTAATACTATATAACTTGCAGTTCCATATTTTATTTAGACTTTTAAAAGCTGATGTTGCTTTGCCAATTCGTATCATAATTTCTTTTTAACATTTCCTGTGCAATCAAAATTGCTACCTAAATATGTGAACTGCTCTGTTATTTTTATCATTTTAGATTCCAGGGGTTATCTGCATTACTTGCCATAGGTGTCTTCATTATATTTGTTTTTTCATAGCTTATCTGCAGTCCAACTTTTGATGCTATAGATGACAAGTTGTCTGTTTTTCTTTGCATATCTTGGTTGTTTCTACTTAAGGCAATATCATCTGCAAAATCCAAATCTTCTAGTTGACTATTTTCTACCCAATCGATGCCAGTTTCGCCCCTGCAACATTTTTGCATCACCCAGTCAATGGCCACTCCAAACAATAGCGGAGATAGAATACAGCCTTGCTTTACTCCGGTTTCAACCATAAACCAGTCGCTGTGTCCACCATCAGTGCGAACTGCACACTGTGAACCATCATAGAGGCTCTTAATAATGTTTATTATTTTGTCTGGTATTCCATAGCATCTCAGAATATTCCACAGAGATTCTGTGTAGACTATGTATATTATTTTGTCTGGTATTCCATAGCATCTCAGAATATTCCCACAGAGAGATTCTGTGTAGACTATGTATATTAATGGATGGGGAATACATTAATATAATAATATTTGACATCAGGTGATATACGTTTGAGAACGCAGAAGTAGCAGTTAAATGAAGATAATCCATGTGTGAACATATTCTATAAGTTTCTTCTAACTAGGTGCAGTAGTTTTTATGATATTCACTTTTTAGTGCGGACACGTCAATAATTGGAATGTGGAACACCCATTCTTTAGATGCAATTATTACATTAGACTTACAACTATCGATACTGCATTTCATAAACAATCAAATGTCATTATTTTTTTCTCTTCCACCATTTACTTCTTTATAGAAGTGTTGGGGGTGAAACGTAGTGATCTTGTGTGTGCTTTTTTAAGGCACTTTGTAAGCTGATATTCATGTTCGTAAGGCTGTCGCTCCATCTTTTGCGTGGTCATTATTACCATCATATAAATCTTCTTCATTACTATTACAAGTTATAATTTGATCTAACAGTACTCAAGATTACACCGCAAACATCGTCGGAATCATTAACGTTTAAAAAAAAAAAGTCTTGACTTGAACACAATAATACACTGCTTTCCCTCTTTCAAATCTTTGTTAAATGGAGATAGTAATGTACCTACATATATGTACTTTCCGTTTCTGAATTTCAGTAAATGGGTTGTGAAGATACATTCGTTTCCGTGAACAGATATCCAAAAGCCGATATATCGGTTTTGCGACATCATTAACATCACTCTGAACCGATATATCGGCTCTGCAGTCCCGTTGGGTTAACTCTTTCACCCTTCTGAGTCGATATAACTTGTTCACAATATTTCTTCAGACGGTGCACAGCCAGGTATATCATCATGTAGCTTGTCCCTTCAGATGATGCAAAGCCAAGTATATTGGCATATTCTGTACATCATCATCATCATCAAGTAGCTTATCCCTTCCAGAACTTGGCTCCCATGACAGCAGTCCTGAAAATCTGTTCTGTGCAAGTTGGCTGGCGTACATATCATGTACAATTCTGTACATATTGTAATGTAATTCCGAAGTTGAAACAAAAAATAATGGTATACCGTGTTAATAAGATAAATATTTGTTGAATAGTAGATTCTTTATTTTCTGAACTGTTGCCTGTCCCTGATCTCTTCTATTCCTCATCTATGCACTACACATTCAATCTTCACTAAACCACTTCCACACAAGCAGTCTACGCAGAATACTAAAAGTAAACTGGCAGGACAAAATTTCAGATACCGCAGTCCTCATAAGAGCCAAGATCCCAAGCATCAACACCCTGTTGCAGAAGGCTCTAGTGAGATGGGCCGGTCACGTTGCTTGGATGCCTGATAAATGCATCCCAAAACAGTTGATGTATGGCGAGCTTGAAGAGGACAGACGTTCAGCTGGTGGACAGAAAAAATGCTTTAAAGACACTATTAAAGTAGACACCAAATGCTGGGAATTCCTTGAGCAAGATCGCTGTAACAACACAAGAGGAACTTGCATAGCTGAGAATCAGTGCCATTGAGGGGCAGAGAAAGCAAGCTGCTCCAAAAGACACAACACCTACATGTCTAGCCTTGATCATACAAGCCCCACCTATGGTAGGGGATTGTGTTTCAGGATTGGACTCTACAGGCATCACAGCACACACCATAGAGGTGCATCAGCACATGTCTGAGATTGTTGGATGGCTATATAACTTTATCTACACCTTCCACCTGATGTTATCACCGACATCTAAATTGCTTAACTTATTATAATATGTCCCCTGCAGCATCAGTTATATAAGGACTATCATCACAGTATTCCAGACATGTCCATTGTTGTTCCAATCCTCTCCTAAAAGAAAATCCAGCAGTGCCAGTTCGATGTTGATTAATCAATGTTTTTGTATATTTGGTATGTTGTTATTTTTGGGTTGTACCAATCTCAACACCCATCTCTCTCTCTCTCAATCTGGTCAGCATGTGGGATTCACAATCTTTGACCATAGTTGTCATTTTCAGAGTTACCTTTTTTAGATATGATTAACATTTCCGTCTTGTCGCTGTTTGAGATGAGAAATTTTCTTGTACTTTTATCTACTGTAAGATCAATCATTTCTTTGAGATCTTTATTGTTCCATATTGTGTGATTGAGGTCATCGATAGCAATTTGATAATACTCGGTGCAAGTGAGGACATGCCGTAGAAGTTCTGTAGTGCGAGGTCAATTTGACCAAATATTTTCATTGCGCACACACGGTATGCATTTGAACTACAGCAGACCATGATCCTTTACTTGGTGATCTCAATTACATGTACCTCTGAAGTTGGAGTAAGGTTTGCCTGAATGGTCAGGGACACTGGTGATAAGGAAAGAAAGCCTTCATGCACAAATCAGTCAGAAAAGACATATTCCTCATGCCTATGCCTGAATTCATAGCAAGCAAACAAATAAAAACCAAAACTGCGCACAGAATCAAAACACTACCACACTAACACTACATTATCACCACACAATCACCCCACCAACATCACCACCACACTAACACCATTAAATAAAAAGATGATACATAAATTTTGCAAATACAAAAGAACACAATACTGCTTAGAAATTTTGCAGCTTTTTTTCTTTCTTCACAAAAATAAATGTACGCAAAATCTTGGGAAAACAAATTGTTGATGTATTTCTGACACACTCACACACACGCAACACAAATAATGGATGAAAAAATCATGGCCTATCCCTTACAGAACTTCACCATCAACCACAGTAAACAAGTCGTGGATGCACCACTTATACTTATAATTTGATTCAATGTCAAATCTCGACGTAAACAAGATATGATAATTCCAGTGCATGTGTTTACAATAATTTAATGTGTTCAATAAAGATCTTTATGGGATTTAATTGTTTACATGAATCTGCTCTAGATAATTTTTACAGACATCTTAAAACGTCACAATACTACAGCATATTAAGCAACCGAGCTTGCACTATCTTGGAAACCGATCATAAGCTAAAGCTGCTACGCGTAATGGCAAAAAAAGCGGAGAAGGACAAAAGAGAATGAAGAAAAACCATATGTTAAGTAGTTTGCCATTGCTTTTCTGGACAAATAATGAATAAATATCACACCAAGCATTGACAAATTTTTTACAATGTTGTTCAACATAAATGCTGTGATATAATCAAAAAAGGATGTATTTTTAGGTTGAAAAGAATGAGACTTTGCTTAAATCTACTATTAACAAAACACTAATTGTACAATTAAAAAAAATAAATTGATGCATTGTAAGAAGATAATTATTATATTTTTGTTATTGTTATTCCACACACACCTGGTGACTGAGCTGATGTCACAGCACTCCTGGCAGACCCGTAGGTGCTCAGTCTCCTCCAACAGATGTCGAAGGGTATGTATGCTGACGGTTCCTGTGGCTCATTGGTTAAGCACATTTCTCTCTCTGTCACTCAAGCTTTACTTGTACAATGTGTAATTCCAAGACCACCACACCTTGGATAAGGTGGAGGGAAGAAAGGAGGGGGCAGCGCTTTGGTTTCTCAGCAATCGCCTGGCAGATGAAGACACTTAAACTGATGTTGCAATATATCAACAATTTAACACTTTGGCTGTCACCGCTGACAAAAGTCGGAGAAATACCAACTCCCTTTTGCTGCCATCGCCTACTTTTGTCGGTCGATATGTGCCGTCGACGATGTCTTTTTTAAAAGGGGTGTATCGCTAGCCGAAAATGGAGGTAACATGACGTACTACTTCCGTATCGTTCAGACGAGCTCTCCAAAATGGCGGATCTAATACATACACAGTAAACATCGGTATAAGTTCGATTTTTCGTAAGTAAACAAAAATTTTCAAAATGAGCGACGTAGCTGATGAATAGTGATGTCCAAAATGACTCTTTTTTGACTTTTTAGCCAGTGATAGTGTTAAACGAACTCTGAATGTGATATGAATTTGAACTGCGATTCACGTGACGATGTTTATAGATCGATAGCAGACATTCCCAGGGTACAGGAGTAGATGACAGACACCCATCTCGAAAACGACGGCATATCATACTGTGGATAGGTATGGGGATATCAGTTACTACAATAGCTTGTGGATTATAAAGGATATATTCAACATACAGACAAGTTAGCAGCTCATTAATATATGAACACTATTTCATAGTTTAAAAGTCCTAAGTTTATTAGTTTATTTTTTTACAATTTTTTGAAATTGTCACCCTGAAAACTGATCATGCCCAAAAAATAGCATGGCAGTGAGCCAGACTTTGTTGAAAAATGGGTGGCAGCGAAAGTGTTAAAAGTTTCAAATTACATGTCATAGAAGCAGAACTGGATACCTATGGTATCGAGTGAGGAGTGTGTTTAACTAGTGAGTCACGGGAATCATCAGTAATATACTGTTCCACAACTGTTGGGGCTATGTTGAGTGCCTGCCTGGAACTTTATGATGTCAGTTCAGTAACCAAACATTTTGATATAACCCTCCAAAAAATTCATCTGAGGTTGAAAGAGCACTGCCTCAGCTTACAGATTACTTGTGCAAGAGAAATCACATGACATTTGTATAATAAAAATGACATTATATACAAGAGAGAGAAAGAGTCAGAGAGTGAGAGAGACACAGAGTGAGACACATAGAGAGAGAGTCTGAGAGAGAGAAAAGAGAGTCAGAGAGAGACACAGGCAAAGATGTCCGGATGTTTATAAATCAGAAAGTGGACAAATAATTAGACATTGCATCTCATGATTTCATAGAACACTGAACACATTTGTACCACATACACACACACACATATGATCTACATCAGGTTCCAGATACCAGCCACTCTGACATAAATATCACATACATAAAGTAGGTCATGAGTAACACTTTATATATTAAAAGTAGGTCAGTGAACCTCACTTCAATATTACAAGTTAGGTCAGTGAACCTCACTTTCCCATTACAAGTTAGTCAGTGAACATCACTTCAATATTACAAAATAGGTCAGTGAATCTCACTTTCCCCATCATTATGCTAATAAAGTAGGTAGGTGGACCCCACTTCCCCATTACAAAGTAGGTAGGTGGACCCCACTTCCCTATTACAAAGTAGGTAGGTGACCACTCCATTACAAGTAGGTGGACCCACTTCCATATTACAAAGTAGGTAGGTGGACCCCATTTCCATATTACAAAGTAGGTAGGTGGACCCCACTTCCATATTACAAAGTAGGTAGGTGGACCCCACTTCCATATTACAAAGTAGGTAGGTGGACCCCACTTCCATATTACAAAGTAGGTAGGTGGACCCCACTTCCATATTACAAAGTAGGTAGGTGGACCCCACTTCCATATTACAAAGTAGGTAGGTGGACCCCACTTCCATATTACAAAGTAGGTAGGTGGACCCCACTTCCATATTACAAAGTAGGTAGGTGACCCCACTTCCTATTACAGTAGGGGACCCCACTTCCTATTACAAAGTAGGTAGGTGGACCCCACTTCCTATTACAAGTAGGTAGGTGGACCCCCACTTCCCTATTACAAAGTAGGTAGGTGGACCCCACTTCCCTATTACAAAGTAGGTAGGTGGACCCCACTTCCATATTACAAAGTAGGTAGGTGGACCCCACTTCCATATTACAAAGTAGGTAGGTGGACCCCACTTCCATATTACAAAGTAGGTAGGTGGACCCCACTTCCATATTACAAAGTAGGTAGGTGGACCCCATTTCCATATTACAAAGTAGGTAGGTGGACCCCATTCCTATTACAAAGTAGGTCAGTGAACATCACTTTCCTATTACAAAGTAGGTCAGTGAACCTTACTTTCCTATGAATTATACAAAGTAGGTCAGTGAACTACTTTCCTATTACAAAGTAGGTCAGTGAATATCACTTTCCTATTACAAAGTAGGTCAGTGAACATCACTTCCCTATTATAAAGTAGGTCAATGGGAACGACTTCTATAATTTCATTCACAATTAACATTTTGATTTACATACGGTGGTTTGAAACTACTCAAGACTTATGGACCAAGCCTCAGACTTATGGAACAAGACAATATTGACGTCACTGATTGCTGACAACAGTGATGTTTTTTTTACAATGTAATATGATAGAAACAATCACATGGTAGTTTGTCTGATCCATGTCTGGGTCCCAGGACCTCATGCATCTCTAATTCATGTCTGGGTCCCAGGACCTCATTCTTGCTGCCCCTTTATCAAGCATGTCATCAACTCAACTTAATAGGGCTACACAGTGGTGACCCATGCCCCAACTTGTGCCATAAACATAGCATTGTCTCTGATGATGTTGCTGACAATAGTGATGTTGCTGATGTTACCGTTGTTATTGTTGCTGATGACACCAATAATAATCCTATCTGATTTTTTGATCAAATTCTTTGCTAGCGACCTGTACAAGAATATATATAACCATTTATGTTGTATTGCAACACAGCAGATAAGACAACAGACCATACAACAGACCACACAGCACAACTGACAATACAATAAACAATACAACACAACAGACATAACAAAGTTCAGATTTCATAAAAATGAACAAACATAAGTCTGTTGTCAAACATAAATGATCTCTAATGGTCTCCACTATGACTAATCAGATCTGATACCAAGGCTACAGTATAACTAAGTAGATGTGCTACTATGACTAACCAGATCTGATACCAAGGCTACAGTATAACTAAGTAGATGTGCTACTATGACTAACCAGATCTGATACCAAGGCTACAGTATAACTAAGTAGATGTGCTACTATGACTAATCAGATCTGATACCAAGGCTACAGTATAACTAAGTAGATGTGCTACTATGACTAACCAGATCTGATACCAAAGCTACAGTATAACTAAGTAGATGTGCTACTATGACTAATCAGATCTGATACCAAGGCTACAGTATAACTAAGTAGATGTGCTACTATGACTAATCAGATCTGATACCAAGGCTACAGTATAACTAAGTAGATGTGCTACTATGACTAACCAGATCTGATACCAAGGCTACAGTATAACTAAGTAGATGTGCTACTATGACTAACCAGATCTGATACCAAGGCTACAGTATAACTAACCAGATCTGATACCATGGCTACAGTATAACTAAGTAGATGTGCTACTATGACTAACCAGATCTGATACCATGGCTACAGTATAACTAAGAACATGTGCTACTATGAAGTGGGGATTTATGTTCATATAATTATATCAGTAACTCCATCTGTACAGATGTGTGCATCATTGAACAATATTCTGCCCCAGGGTATGAAAGATTAGGTTATGGCTAACAATTCAAATCTATAACAACAGAAACTGTACTACAGAAATTGCAATGAAAAACTGAACATAGTGTTAGCAAGAAATGTTACTGTTATCTTTGAGTAGCAACTCTGATGTGAAATCATATAAATGTTAGCTTCAGTTTGGAACATCTTCATTGCCCCCTCTGGACATGTCCATAGGTGCTCAATCTTCTTTACAATATTTCCAACAGCATCCAGCGACTTATCATACCAGTCCAATGTTGATTAATGAGCCTACTCATATACCTGTTGTGTTGTTCTTTTCTGGCCACTTCAATCCAAGCTCTTGCAATCTAGTAATTGACGTGGATTGGTTTAGACAAAGTCTTTTTTATGGCTACACTCTTTGAGGGAATTAAGAATATCAGTGCTATCCAATTGGTTGTGATTGAGCTCACTAACTCTTAAGCTACAGACACCCACCTTAAAACAACAAATACTAATATACCTTGTTGATATGGTCATTTACTAAGTAGAAGTATACCTTGTTGATATGGTCATTTACTAAGTAGAAGTATACCTTGTTGATATGTTCATTTACTAAGTAGAAGTATACCTTGTTGATATGGTCATTTACTAAGTAGAAGTATACCTTGTTGATATGTTCATTTACTAAGTAGAAGTATACCTTGTTGATATGGTCATTTACTAAGTAGAAGTATACCTTGTTGATATGTTCATTTACTAAGTAGAAGTATACCTTGTTGATATGGTCATTTACTAAGTAGAAGTATACCTTGTTGATATGGTCATTTACTAAGTAGAAGTATACCTTGTTGATATGTTCATTTACTAAGTAGAAGTATACCTTGTTGATATGTTCATTTACTAAGTAGAAGTATACCTTGTTGATATGGTCATTTACTAAGTAGAAGTATACCTTGTTGATATGTTCATTTACTAAGTAGAAGTATACCTTGTTGATATGGTCATTTACTAAGTAGAAGTATACCTTGTTGATATGTTCATTTACTAAGTAGAAGTATACCTTGTTGATATGGTCATTTACTAAGTAGAAGTATACCTTGTTGATATGGTCATTTACTAAGTAGAAGTATACCTTGTTGATATGTTCATTTACTAAGTAGAAGTATACCTTGTTGATATGTTCATTTACTAAGTAGAAGTATACCTTGTTGATATGTTCATTTACTAAGTAGAAGTATACCTTGTTGATATGGTCATTTACTAAGTAGAAGTATACCTTGTTGATATGTTCATTTACTAAGTAGAAGTATACCTTGTTGATATGTTCATTTACTAAGTAGAAGTATACCTTGTTGATATGTTCATTTACTAAGTAGAAGTATACCTTGTTGATATGTTCATTTACTAAGTAGAAGTATACCTTGTTGATATGTTCATTTACTAAGTAGAAGTATACCTTGTTGATATGGTCATTTACTAAGTAGAAGTATATATATATGGAACTGCAGTAAAACTATTTGATTGGCAAAACACGTAATTACAAAGTACTGTAGTTTTACAAATTACAAAAACAATGACAAAATACAGCAACGTTTCGACCAACAAGGCCTTTATCAAGCAACGAACAAACAGGAGTGACAAATTAAAATGAAACACAAATGGACGACCAAATACAAACGTATCTAAGGAAAATCTGGAATAAAAACGAATAACGAAATAAATGTAACACAAAAACACACATAAAAACTAGAAATAGAAAGGAAAAGAAACAATGAAACATCTAGTAAATATATAACTTGAATACATGCAACATATACCCATATAGATTACAAAGCAGGGAAGAGAAAGTACTAAGAAGCATAAGAATGGAATATAACATGAATACATGCAACATATACCCATATAGATTACAAAGCATGGGAAGAGAAAGTACTAAGAAGCATAAGAATGTAATACGTTGAGCCGCGTGGTCGCAAGGTACCATACAAAGAAATCAACCGATTCTCCAGAGCAAATCGACTGTGATCATCCGAGGAACATGATCGGATGGCTGTGACCTGGACATCGTGAGCACCTAAATGGCCAGTGTCATTGAAATGGGTGGCTACAGGGTCACAGAGCATTGGCGTATGTCGCGTAAGTGTTGGGCGAATCGGTCACTGAGCCTCTTGCCTGTCTCGCCGATATAAGCCTTGTTACACCGCTTACAGATAATAGCATAGATAAGATTACGGGACTCGCATGTGAACCCATCGTCAATAAGAAACGTGCCTAAAGGAAAGATACAGTACGCGTCTGTATCACATAAGCACACGTGTTGCAACGCCGACGACCACACTGGACAGTGCCAAAATGAGTATGGATATTGGACTTAAGGCGACTGTGTACCAATTCGTTATTCGTTTTTATTCCAGATTTTCCTTAGATACGTTTGTATTTGGTCGTCCATTTGTGTTTCATTTTAATTTGTCACTCCTGTTTGTTCGTTTGCTTGATAAAGGCCTTGTTGGTCGAAACGTTGCTGTATTTTGTCATTGTTTTTGTAATTTGTAAAACTACAGTACTTTGTAATTACGCATTTACTAAGTAGAAGTGTACCGTTACTTAAAAAGTAGATCTGTATCGTTACAGAAATTAGAGAGAACTTGTAATTATAGAGTGGGAGAGATGAGAGAACAGATAATAGATAAGTGAAAGAGGCAGATTGACATACAGAGTAGAGTGTATAAAAGTTGTTCACCTTTGATTTTCCTCCAATCAGCCTCATTAGTTTGTAAGCCTCGTTGGTGACGTAGACAGACGGATACATGACATGTATGGGGAACACACTAGTAAGAAGAGATAAATACCATCATTATGTCAACATTGTATGTAACAACATATGTCAACATTGCATGTAACAATATGTCCACGTTCTTGTATATCATAACACTGTCCATGTTCTTGTATATCATAACACTGTCCATGTTCTTGTATATCATAACACTGTCCATGTTCTTGTATATCATAACACTGTCCATGTTCTTGTATATCATAACACTGTCCATGTTCTTGTATATCATAACACTGTCCATGTTCTTGTATATCATAACACTGTCCATGTTCTTGTATATCATAACACTGTCCATGTTCTTGTATATCATAACACTGTCCATGTTCTTGTATATCATAACACTGTCCATGTTCTTGTATATCATAACACTGTCCATGTTCTTGTATATCATAACACTGTCCATGTTCTTGTATAGCATAACACTGTCAATGTTCTTGTATAGCATAACACTGTCCATGTTCTTGAATGTCTTTCTTCTTCTTGCGTTTACCCACTATAAATTCAGATGTATTCAGGGCACGTGGTATGGTACTTCTGACTGATTTTGTGTGAATGCCTGTTTTCCCTTGTGTGTTCTAACACTGTCCATGTTCTTGTATGTTTGTCTGTAAAATAGTGGAGGTTTCAGGATCAGCCTTCTCTTTGCTTTTTGTGTTGTTGTATGCTCCACAGGCAAATTTTGTTGGTGATAAGTTGGTGTATTGATGTCAGATGAGATGAAGCAAGGAATGAACAAAGACCATATTCATTAACCAACACACACACACAAGAAACGCACACATACACACACACAGAAAATAAGAAAGAAATGAAATATGAGAAATAAAAATGAAACTTGAACCCCACAAAAAGGAAAATTATAAGCAGATATTAGAATGAGAGAAAATCTCAAGTTGAAATAGAAACAGGCGAAGACAGAAAAACTGAATGTGAAGTGTACAAACTTACAACTGTGGCGAGGGATTCGCTGCAGTAGCACCCAGAATACTGAATGGAAACAATAAGGTGAAAGCTACTGTCCTGAAATATAAACAATGAATAATGTCTCATAGCTATCAAATAATGGACACATAGCTATCACACACACATATATATATATATCAGCCATTTTAGGTGCATTAAACAGACTATATTCTTACATGTATAAACAGGCACACTGACCCCAGACATGCTGACCACAGGGACACAGACACGCTAACCACAGACAGACTGACCCCAGACACACCGGTCACAGATACACTGACCACAGATACACTGACCATATATATTTAGTTTAGTCGTCGGATCATCATCGCTGTATATCCAATTAATTAGTCTATAAGTGTTCCATAAGTGTGGCAACTTACGACACCGGTTCTTTGTTGGTTTACTATTCTTCTTTAGCTACCGGTACACTGCTCTTGTTTAGCTATAGTGGACCTCAGAGTTAACAGAGTCGATGAAAAACATTGTTTATAGCGCGCACACAAAAGCCAGTTTTGGAAATTTCTTATCCTAACACTGTGAGACAAAATCAGATTAGAGAAGAGAAAAATGAGAAAGAGTCTAGCCACACCACATTTGTCTTGGAAGTCTTGCAGCTTTGGTTTGGGTTGTAGCACACCACATTTGTCTTGGAAGTCTTGCAGCTTTGGTTTGGGTTGTAGATTCACCAATATTACTTGAATCATTGACATGTTCTCCCCCCCCCTTAGGGAATTCATAATATCAGCCTTGACCATTACTCACCCGTTTATATGAAACCAGTTAATAAACAAACAGACGACTACAGCAGTCAGTTCCATTAGGAGACGTGTTCATCACCACACACACTACCAAACCTCACCAAAACCACCAGTTACATCATGGAACATTATAGAACATCATGGAACATTATAAAACATTATAGAACAAATCATGGAATATTATATTTATCAGTATGACCAATCAGGCTGAACCTACCTTGTATAGAGCGACTGCCAATAGCCAGATGCTAGATGAATAGGAAGACCAAATGCAAAGTAATATGGCCAGTTATTCTCTATTTGTGCTATTCTGGTATGTCCTCGTATACCTACACAATATTGGAAATCATTGCATTTAAACAGGGTGTTCAACTTAAAAGCAGCCCATGAATGGAGCTAATCTGGCATATATGTATGGAAATGAGAAGGTTCAATTATGACGTAGTATAGGTCAAGGTTGTGTGATGGTGCGTAATTGTAGTGATGGAAGGGGCGATGAACAAATGTGACATAGGACAAGCTAGTCAGAACCGGTTTAAATAGTAAATAGACGGAGATGCAATGTGTACCTGGCAAATTTCTATTTATCAATGGGGCTGCTTTTAAGTTGAACACCCTGTAGAATTTAATCCAGAATAAACCAACAATTATAGTGTAACCACTAGTTGGTTTAACAAGATGGCAGACACTGGTGTGTAACCACTAGTTGGTTTAACAAGATGGCAGACACTGGTGTGTAACCACTAGTTGGTTTAACAAGATGGCAGACATTGGTGTGTAATAATTTGTTGTGTTATTAAAGAGATTTAAAACATTTTTTTCATGATAAACACAAATGCTGACAATTCAGAAAATTAAAATTCAGGAAATTGCTGCTCTAAAAAGATAACAACAGAGAAAGATGTTGAACTTGTTTTAAATGATTGTGAAGATGAATTAAGACTTAGACTGTGATTATTCGGATAAGGATATCCAAAGTGAGTCAGATGATCATTTAGACGACGAAGAATTGTTTGAATTCATTGATATTCAAGTCATATATGTTCAATTCGGAGAACAAACTACAGTACCTGAGAGTTGGAGGGGAAAGGGGTGGGGGGTTGTACATAATGTATCAAGTAAATTTAATACAATTCCTGCAAAAATATAGGGTGTTTGTAAAGTCTCACAACACTTGATATGTAAGTCAGCTTGAAAAATGAAGAACATGATGTCATCAAAAATGTGCTAAAACAAAGTAGTGAAATTAGTTACAATAGTTACTGCTATGGTCTACCGTTGTTTTTGGTAAACTAGAAAGAACAAATCAAATATTCATTATAACAGATGTTGGAAATATCCACCACGGGCTTCAAGATATGCCTGTACATGTTTCTTCATACTGTGAAATATTCTTTCTTCAGTTGAAAACAGCATTATGGTTTGAGTGAAAAGAATTACTCCAGCAGACAACAGTCATTCACTGCACATTGCACCACAATTGACTATGGAACACATTTTTTTATGAGGTCATGTACTTTGCTTTTCACATTTGTTCTACATATAAAGTGTTGTGCGACTTTACAAACACCCTGTATAATAAGCAGGAATATCAGAGATGATGGGGTAAGTCAATAACAGATTATAGGACACTTAGTTGTGCTGAAGTATCTCGTTTTATTCATATCACTCTGATATGTGTTGTTTTTATACAGGAACTCAGGGGAAAATAACAGGTAGCCAGGTTTCAAATGGTTAATCACCAACCATACAAAGAGAGATAACAGTGCTATTTAAATGATGTGTCAACCTTACGTAGTAGTGCTCACTTCTGTACTGACACAGGTACAGGTAGGAGAGGGTGGAGGAGAAAGGGTCTCTGTAGTTAAGTTATTAAACCATTTGACATGCATTCTGAAAGTCATTAGTTTGAATCAGGACCCCAAGTTATGTTCACAAGTGCAGTTACAAAATAAAAAAAAAATTTATATTGTTATCAGAGCGACGGAGCAGTTCATGCTATGTGCATTAATCTTGGAAGTCAAATGACATTTCCGCCGAGAGAACCGAGCTATAAGGGCAAACTCAATTCTACATCTCTAGACCAACATTTGTTCAAGGGAAATAACAGTGTTATTGAAATGTTGCAACAATCTTACCAAGTAATGCCCACTTGTATTCAAACGCATAAACAGCATAGAAGAGTGAGTAGTGTAACCATTCCATGAAGACAGTCAAGTACGGCCACGGAATCAGTACACATACAAGACCAGCCTGAAATAAATCACAGTATAACACATAATGACTGGAATTATTACTTCGGGAGAGAGAAGAATTATAAGTGCTTGGTTCGTGACACACCTGACCACAGGTAACCGTCTCTACAAAAGGTATGTCTATACTCTGTATCTGTGGTAGCATTCTAGATAAGTTTAAATTTGATGCAGAATGCCGCCCGAGTGGTTACCGGCCCAAATTTGGGGTGTAAAGAATAGAACCACTGTTACCTACCACGCATGTCGTAAGAGGCAACTAAGGAGGTTTGGCTGAAATCGGATGCACATGTCCTAAACATGTACAAGTCTATGCGTTTAGGGGCCTACCAAACCAATGTGCAACGTATACACGTTCTTGGCAAAGATCAAACATATCACAAAGAGTGATTAAAATTGGTCGTAAAGAACGAACACAAAGAAGAAGAAGATGCAGAATGCTGGGAGTAACAAGAAGAAACTGGTTGAGAAATGAAAACATCATGAAAAAAGTGGGTACAACATCAGTACTGAACTTTATCAAGAAACAATAAATTAACTGGTTCGGCCACATAAGCAGATTATTAAAAGACAAATTGCCTCAAAGAATAATGTTACTTTGTTACAGTGGATACAAAACAAAAGGCTGTCCACACAAAAGGCAGACCACAGAAATAACAGAGGCAATGTAAAACACAATTTATCTTCTTCTTTGCGTTCGTTCTTTACAACCAATTTTAATCACTCTTTGTGATTTGTTTGATCTTTGCCAAGAACGTATATACGTTGCACATTGGTTTGGTAGGCTCCTAAACGCATAGACTTCTACATGCTTAGGACACATGCATCCGATTTCAGCCAAACACAATTTATGAAGCACACACAAAAACCTGTTCTAGATATCTCTTCTTATCCTGACGCTGTCAAGCAAAACATGATTAGAGAAAAGAAGAATAAATTATAATCTACAAACCAAACATTTCTGATAGATCTATAATCTACAAAGCAAATATTTCTGATAGATCTATAATCTACATACCAAACATTTCTGATAGATCTATAATCTACATACCAAACATTTCTGATAGATCTATAATCTACATACCAAACATTTCTGATAGATCTATAATCTACAAACCAAACATTTCTGATAGATCTATAATCTACATACCAAACATTTCTGATAGATCTATAATCTACAAACCAAACATTTCTGATAGATCTATAATCTACATACCAAACATTTCTGATAGATCTATAATCTACAAACCAAACAATTCTGATAGATCTATTGTTGCAGTCTATAATTATCTTACTGAACTGGTTTCTAACTTCATCAACGGTTTCTCACTTGATCATTATTTCCTTTCGTTCGCTTGAAATATTGTCTATATATTTAATGTTGTCTCTTGTATCCTTCCTTCCTTTCGTTCGCTTGAAATATTGTCTATATATTCAATGTTGTTTCTTGTATCCTTCCTTCCTTTCGTTCGTTTGAAATATTGTCTATATATTCAATGTTGTCTTTGTATCCTTCCTTCCTTTCGTTCGCTTGAAATATTGTCTATATATTCAATGTTGTCTTTTGTATTCTTCCTTCCTTTCGTTCACTTGAAATATTGTCTATATATTCAATGTTGTCTTTGTATCCTTCCTTCCTTTCGCTTGAAATATTGTCTATATATTCAATGTTGTCTTTTGTATTCTTCCTTCCTTTCGTTCACTTGAAATATTGTCTATATATTCAATGTTGTCTTTTGTATTCTTCCTTCCTTTCGTTCACTTGAAATATTGTCTATATATTCAATGTTATCTCTTGTATGAACTTCACTGTCTTTTGTAGCTCACATAGAGGTCCGTGTAGTTTGCTCTCGAGTGTTGTTTCGTTAGGCCAGTGAGTTTGCCTCAGTGTATCATATTCAGGGCAGTCTTGAAGTATGTGCTCTGCAGTTTGGTGTGCCTGTCCACATTTACACATGGCTGAATTGCCAATCTTGAATGTTGTATAGATGTGGCTGCGGAGTCGATTGTGTCAAGTTCTAAGGTACAGAATGACAAATTGTTATAATCTGCTCATATTATAGTAATTGTCATGTGTTCATATTTGTGGCTTCCATTTGATATTTGAGATATTCATTTTATTTTGAAAGAAAGAATATCATTACTACTATTATAGTCCTCTTGTACTGTTATACGTTATATAGGTTCTGCAAACAATTTCTCCATACAGCTCTATCCTGAGCAACTGGTTCAAAATCTATGAAATTAAGTCCGATATTTGTCGCCCCTCTAAGGAAAGTTCCTTTCAGAGTTTCCCTTTGTGTCCTCTCTTTCTTTAACTATTTGCCTCCCACTTCAATGCCTGCTTTGTTATTCTTTGATCATTTCTGCTCAAGGTATGCCCAATATATCTCCATTACCTCTTTCTTGTAACAGTTGTTACTAGTGGTTGACTTAGACATTTCTCCTGAATTCATTCCATTTTATACACATTATTAAAGCATTGAGAGGGGGGACTGCCTAGAGTAGTTGATAGTAGCTCGGCCTGCTAGCTGTGAGACTCCTCATAGCTCAGGTTCGAACCTACTGTCCGGCATTTGTTCGAGTCCCCTGGTCTTACTCAGGACGATAACGTGAGTACCTCTGAAGTCGGAGAAAATCTGCCTGTATGGCGAGGAATACTAATTACGAGTACATTGAGCACACGGCTGCCAGTGTAAAGTAATTTACAATGTGCACGCTGCTGCCATTGTAAGAAATTGGAAAAACGGATTTTCACGCAAAAATCAGTTTCAGAGATGAAACTTCGTCTGAGTTGAAAGCGGACGAAGAAAGGAAAAAAAAAAAAAAAGCATTGAGAGAATCTTTCTTAACAGAGGAGTTTCAGGGTTGTGAATAACAGTCGCTGACCAAATTGAGAGAAATGGGTGACGATATTGATACAGCCCGAAAAAAACCGAAATACAAAATATGTAAAAAGATTGATTAATCAACAATGAATTCACATGTTGGGCCGCTGCTGGATTTGCTGAGGTGGAGATCGGAGCACCTATGGACTTTTCCCGAAGTGCTATGATGATAGTCTTCATATAACTGATAAATTATTTAATATCAATACTGCTTTGATCATTTTATTTATTTTCCATTTATCTTTGACCCTGTTTTTTTACAGTACCTACCATTTCCTCCTGCCTGATTTTTCTTCCTTGTACATTTTTATGATATTTTTCTCTCTCTCTTTCTCTAACCTGTGCTTTTAACCTCGGCTGAAGTGTAGGTCTTCTACCTACTTAAAGGATAAAACTCTACTTACTTAATAGATAAAACTCACCTACTTAAGGATAAAACTCTACCTACTTAAAGGATAAAACTCTACCTACTTAAAGGATAAAACTCTACTTACTTAAAGGATAAAACTCTACTTACTTAAAGGATAAAACTCTACTTACTTAAAGGATAAAACTCTACTTACTTAAAGGATAAAACTCTACCTACTTAAAGGATAAAACTCTACTTATAGGTATAAACTCTACCTACTTAAGGATAAAACTCTACTTACTTAAAGGATAAAACTCTACCTACTTAAAGGATAAAACTCTACCTACTTAAAGAATAAAACTCTACCTACTTAAAGGATAAAACTCTACTTACTTAATAGATAAAACTCTACCTACTTAAAGGATAAAACTCTACTTACTTAAAGGATAAAACTCTACTTACTTAAAGGATAAAACTCTACTTATAAGGATAAAACTCTACTTAAAGGATAAAACTCTACCTACTTAAAGGATAAAACTCTACCTACTTAAAGGATAAAACTACCTACTCAAAGGATAAAACTCTACTTACTTAAAGGATAAAACTCTACTTACTTAAAGGATAAAACTCTACTTACTTAAAGGATAAAACTCTACTTACTTAAAGGATAAAACTCTACCTACTTAAAGGATAAAACTCTACTTACTTAAAGGATAAAACTCTACCTACTTAAAGGATAAAACTCTACTTATTTAAAGGATAAAATTCTACTTACTTAATAGATAAAACTCTACCTACTTAAAAAATAAAAAGTTAACTTAAAGGATAAAACTCTACCTACTTAAAAATAAAACTCTACCTACTTAAAGGATAAAACTCTACCTACTTAAAGGATAAAACTCTACCTACTTAAAAATAAAACTCTACCTACTTAAAGAATAAAAAGCTAACTTAAAAGATAAAACTCTCCCTACTTAAAGGATAAAAAGCTAACATACCTGAAGTATAAATACCGCCTGGTATATGCTACTGAAGATAAACTCACTGATGGTTGCTCCTATTGACATGAATTTTGGTCTGCCATATTTGAAAAGGAACACTTTATCTGCAACTTCCTGCAAAGAAATATTCTGGTTACACATCGATATCATAAGTTTTATTAAACAAGAATTGAAAATATATGAACTGATAATTACTTTACTCCTCTCTGCTCCTTGTCAAGTCTAGGGTCTCAATAGTTGCTTGTCACATTTCCCGGTCCCTGGCCATTTTCTTTGTCGCCTCCCAGGACAGTCGAGCATCCTTCAGTTCCACAAGAAGACTTTGTCTCCAGTTCTGTTTAGGATGTCTCCTCTTCTGTTTTCCCTGTGGGTTCCACTTAAATGCTTGTATAGTGACACATTGACTGCTAATAATATACCATAAACAAGTCAGACAAGGTTACATGGAGGTCATATCCTGTTGTTTGCTTGCGTTCGTTTTTATCAACCAGTTGAATTACTCTTTGTGATATGTTTGGTCTTAGCCAAGAACAACTAAACATTGTATCTTGCTCGCAGGCCCTTACACAAGTTGAGCAGGCGCATCCAAAATTTCCGGCCTATGGAAATGTTTGAGTCTGTCTCGTCTGACAGTCCCCTACTCTTTTCTTTTGCATCATGTGTACATCACTCTTTAAACATCATTTGTATGCTGTACATTTGGGCTTGTGTATAATCTGTGCCAAAGAGCATGTTTACACTTTGCAAATCTTTCTGACTGGGAGAGGTTGTGTCCCGATTAGGAACAATTTCATTTCTCGATGAATTCCCAATTAGAAACACTTTGGGGCACATATCTTTGGACTTGTTTAGGTTTTCTCTGCTGACTCTCCATCTTTTCTGGAAAACCACTCTTTTGATCATCCTTAGCGTTTTTTTGCATCGTGGGATATGATTTACGCCAAGAAGTGTGTTTACACTTTCTGAATTTATTGAGGTCGTTCCGGTTTAGGAACTCTCTCATCTGCTTAGGGGCTCGTGTTGGTCATACTATGAACTAGTAAGACAAGTTTACGTGTAGACCATACCATAAACCAGACAATACTTATATTATTACTGATGATACTTACATTATTACTGATGATACTTACATTATTACTGACGATACTTACATTATTACTGACGATACTTACATTATTACTGATGATACTTACATTATTACTGATGATACTTACATTATTACTGACGATACTTACATTATTACTGGATACTTCATTATTACTGATGATACTTACATTATTACTGATGATACTTACATTATTACTGATGATACTTACATTATTACTGATAATACTAGTTAACTTAATGACAGCCATGCTGGGAAACCACCACAAGAAATCAAGTATGAGAGCAGATACCATCAGACCTCGTTGGGAAAATGTCACCTGGAGAAGATAATTGTCAAATACACAACTATTGCAGACATTTCAGTATTAACAGACTGTCTTGTCTAGATAACACAGACTGTATTGTCTAGGTAACACAGACTGTATTGTCTAGGTAACACAGACTGTCTTGTCTAGGTAACACAGACTGTCTTGTCCAGGTAACACAGACTGTCTTGTCTAGATAACACAGACAGTCTTGTCCAGGTAACACAGACTGTCTTGTCCAGATAACACAGACTGTCTTGTCCAGATAACACAGACTGTCTTGTCCAGATAACACAGACTGTCTTGTCCAGATAACACAGACTGTCTTGACCAGATAACACAGACTGTCTTGTCCAAATAACACAGACTGTCTTGTCTAGATAACACAGACTGTCTTGTCCAGATAACACAGACTGTCTTGTCCAGATAACACAGACTGTCTTGACCAGATAACACAGACTGTCTTGTCTAGATAGCTATTCGATCACTCACAACTCTTCATAATAAAACAATCATATCTTCTCCTTCATCTTTCAACTCCCAACGGAGCACAGGTTCTCAACATACTTCTTCCAGCTCTTCCTCTCTCTTGTCATCTCTTCCAAGTCTTTCCATGTCTTGTCTATCCTTTTACTATCAGTCACCAGCACTTTTCTCCAGGCGTTTCTAGGCATTTCCCAACTACACTTTCCCTGTGAGTTTCAAACGGTGCCTGTCTTGCAATGCTTCCGGTCTGCCTTCTCAAAGCGTGAATCATAAATAACGTTACCAATGATACAAAAGCCAGCCTTCAGTATATGCTTCAAGGCCGTCTATAGCAAAGTCTATAACACACTTTGATAGTAACCACTATTTCCTGGGTTCAAGGCCAGCTTGGGACAAAAACATCAGTATGTACATGGTACACAGTTGGACTACAGGAGACCCTGATCCTTTACTTGGTACACAATTGGACTACAAGTGCCTTGATCCTTTACTTGGTACACAGTTGGACTACAGGTGTCCTGATCCTTTACTTGGTACACTTTTATAGTAACCACTATTTCCTGGGTTCAAGGCCAGCTTGGGACAAAAACATCAGTATGTACATGGTACACAGTTGGACTACAGGAGACCCTGATCCTTTACTTGGTACACAATTGGACTACAAGTGCCTTGATCCTTTACTTGGTACACAGTTGGACTACAGGTGTCCTGATCCTTTACTAGTACGCAGTTGGACTACAGGTGTCCTGATCCTTTACTTGGTACGCAGTTGGACTACAGGAGCCTTGATCCTTTACTTGGTACACAGTTGGACTACAGGTGTACTGATCCTTTACTTGGTACACAGTTGGACTACAGGTGTCCTGATCCTTTACTTGGTACGCAGTTGGACTACAGGTGTCCTGATCCTTTACTTGGTACACAGTTGGACTACAGGTGTCCTGATCCTTTACTTGGTACACAGTTGGACTACAGGTGTCCTGATCCTTTACTTGGTACGCAGTTGGACTACAGGTTTCCTGATCCTTTACTTGGTACACAGTTGGACTACAGTAGACCATGATCCTTTACTTGGTACACAGTTGGACTACAGTAGACCATGATCCTTTACTTGGTACGCAGTTGGAATACAGGTGCCTTGATCCTTTACTTGGTACACAGTTGGACTACAGGTTTCCTGATCCTTTACTTGGTACACAGTTGGACTACAGGTGTCCTGATCCTTTACCTGGTACACAGTTGGACTACAGGTGTCCTGATCCTTTACTTGGTACACAGTTGGACTACAGGTGTCCTGATTCTTTACTTGGTACACAGTTGGACTACAGGTGTCCTGATCCTTTACTTGGTACGCAGTTGGACTACAGGTGTCCTGATCCTTTACTTGGTACGCAGTTGGACTACAGGTGACTTGATCCTTTACTTGGTACACAGTTGGACTACAGGTGACTTGATCCTTTACTTGGTACACAGTTGGACTACAGTAGACCATGATCCTTTACTTGGTACACAGTTGGACTACAAGTGCCTTGATCCTTTACTTGGTACGCAGTTGGACTACAGGTTTCCTGATCCTTTACTTGGTACACAGTTGGACTACAGTAGACCATGATCCTTTACTTGGTACACAGTTGGACTACAGTAGACCATGATCCTTTACTTGGTACACAGTTGGACTACAAGTGCCTTGATCCTTTACTTGGTATGCAGTTGGACTACAGGTGCCTTAATCCTTTAGCTTGAGTACGCAGTTGGACTACAGGTTTCCTGATCCTTTACTTGGTACGCAGTTGGACTACAGGAGACCATGATCCTTTACTTGAGTACGCGTTGGAATACAGGTGCCTTGATCCTTTACTTGGTACACAGTTGGACTACAGGTTTCCTGATCCTTTACTTGGTACACAGTTGGACTACAGGTGTCCTAATCCTTTACTTGGTACGCAGTTGGACTACAGTAGACCATGATCCTTTACTTGGTACGCAGTTGGAATACAGGTGCCTTGATCCTTTACTTGGTACACAGTTGGACTACAGGTTTCCTGATCCTTTACTTGGTACGCAGTTGGACTACAGGTTTCCTGATCCTTTAATTGGTACACAGTTGGACTACAGTAGACCATGATCCTTTACTTGGTACACAGTTGGACTACAGTAGACCATGATCCTTTACTTGGTACACAGTTGGACTACAAGTGCCTTGATCCTTTACTTGGTACGCAGTTGGACTACAGGTGCCTTGATCCTTTACTTGGTACGCAGTTGGACTACAGGTTTCCTGATCCTTTACTTGGTACGCAGTTGGACTACAGGAGACCATGATCCTTTAGTTGGTACACAGTTGGACTACAGGTGTCCTGATCCTTTACTTGGTACACAGTTGGACTACAGGTGACTTGATCCTTTACTTGGTACACAGTTGGACTACAGGTGCCTTGATCCTTTACTTGGTACACAGTTGGACTACAGGTGTCCTGATCCTTTACTTGGTACACAGTTGGACTACAGGTGCCTTGATCCTTTACTTGGTACACAGTTGGACTACAGTAGACCATGATCCTTTACTTGGTACACAGTTGGACTACAGTAGACCATGATCCTTTACTTGGTACACAGTTGGACTACAGTAGACCATGATCCTTTACTTGGTACACAGTTGGACTACAGGTGCCTTGATCCTTTACTTGGTACACAGTTGGACTACAGTAGACCATGATCCTTTACTTGGTACACAGTTGGACTACAGTAGACCATGATCCTTTACTTGGTACACAGTTGGACTACAGGTGTCCTGATCCTTTACTTGGTACACAGTTGGACTACAGGTGTCCTGATCCTTTACTTGGTACACAGTTGGACTACAGGTTTCCTGATCCTTTACTTGGTACACAGTTAGACTACAAGTGTCCTGATCCTTTACTTGGTACACAGTTGGACTACAGGAGACCCTGATCCTTTACTTGGTACACAGTTGAACTACAGGAGACCCTGATCCATTACTTGGGGATCTAAATTACAAGTACCTCTGAATGGCGAGGGACACTGATGATAAGGAAATCAGGTCTTCACGCAAAAATCAGTCAGAAGAGCAATACCAGGCACCCTGACTACGCCTGAATTCATAATGGGCGAATGCAAGAAGAAGAATGTTGCAATGTATACTGAATTTGCTAGTATACTAGTTTTGTGTCATTTTCAAAAATAATGCAAGCCTGTATATCGGCTTAGAAGGGTGAAAGGGTTAATCTAAGAGTGGTATTGTGAGGGTTAATCTAAGAGTGGTATTGTGGGTTTTCTAAGAGTGGTATTGTGAGTGTTAATCTAAGAGTGGTATTGTGAGTGTTAATCTAAGTGTGGTATTGTGGGGGTTAATCTAAGAGTGGTATTGTGAGTGTTAATCTAAATGTGGTATTGTGAGGGTTAATCTAAGAGTGGTATTGTGAGGGTTAATCTAAGAGTGGTATTGTGAGGGTTAATCTAAGAGTGGTATTGGGATGGTTAATCTAAGTGTGGTGTTGATAGCTTCATTTGTGAGAGTATTATTCTAAGTGTGGTGTTGATAGTTCCATTTGTGAGAGCGTTAATCTAAGTGTGGTATTGATAGTTCCTTTTGTGAGAGGGTTAATCTAAGTGTGGTTTTGTGAGGGTTAATCTAAGTGTGGTATTGATAGTTCCATTTGTGAGAGGGTTATTTTTTGTTGCAATGTTTAACCTTCTTCTGTGAGTATGTCTATTGTCTTTCCCTGGGTGGACGATGGAATTAGTTGTCTAACTCTTGCCGTTAAGGGTGGGAGCTTTAATTTGCATTCCAGGGCCAGATGAGTCACCCTTGTTGTGTTATATGCATGTTTAATTAGGTTAGTGTGGTCTTGATATTGTCTATCCATCCTTTTCTTAGTCTACCCTTGGCTGTAGTACCTGATCTCTTTTTATTGTATGCTGTTACTGGTGGTTGGTTGTATTCCATTTACTCATTAAATGTCCGAATGTAACTTCATTTCCTCAAATGTCCTTCTGTACAACATGGCAGGTCAATAAAACAGAAAAAGAAAGCTTACCAAAAAGACTGGCTATGTATGAGCAACCAGTTTGTATAAGAAATGTGATCTGTTGAGGAAACAATAAACATATATTAACATACATAAACTCATACTGTACACAACATTGTAAGACTTGGTTGTACTCAAGGAAACAATAAACATATATTAGCATACATAAACTCATACTGTACACAACATTATAAGACTTGGTTGTACTAAAGGAAACAATAAACATATATTAACATATATAAACTCATACTGTACACAACATTGTAAGACTAGGTGGTACTCAAGGAAACAATAAACATATATTAACATATATAAACTCATACTGTACACAACATTGTAAGACTTGGTTGTACTCAAGGAAACAATAAACATATATTAGCATACATAAACTCATACTGTACACAACATTATAAGACTTGGTTGTACTAAAGGAAACAATAAACATATATTAACATATATAAACTCATACTGTACACAACATTGTAAGACTAGGTGGTACTCAAGGAAACAATAAACATATATTAACATATATAAACTCATACTGTACACAACATTGTAAGACTAGGTGGTACTCAAAGAAACAATAAACATACATTAACATATATAAACTCATACTGTACACAACATTGTAAGACTTGGTGGTACTCCCAAGGAAATCATGCAACATAAACATTCTCATCATAGGATGGTGGGAAAAATAAACATCCCATCTCTGTGTGAGCCACCTCTATATATTTGTAGAAATTAGTCTAGTAAGCTTTCACATTCTATTCAGAATAAATCCTGTAAAAGTCATTCTTACGTATGTTAGAAAAATTGTTGGTTCATCATCAAGTAGCTGTTTCTTCCGAACTTAGCTCCATGACAGCAGTTCTGAAAAACCCTCTGTTCTGTACAAGTTGACCGGCGTCAGAAGCAATCATTTTCAGATCGTCAATAACATCTTGTACCCATTGTCTTCTAGGTCTTCCTCTCATTCTTCTTCCAGTCACCATTCCCTCCAAAATTATTTTCTCTAGGCACTCATGTCATTTGATGTGTCCGAAATATTGAATTTTCCTTGATTCTATGCTCTTGTAACTCCAACAGAACTGCAAGGCCATATATCAGTTCAGAGTAATGTTCATGATGTTGCAAAACCGATATATCGGTTTTGGATGTCTGTTGACGGAAACGAATGTATCTTCACAACCACTTTACTGAATTAAAAAATATCTTCAGAAACGGAATGCACTTATATGTAGGTACATTTCTACCTCCTTTTAACAAAGACTTGAAAGCGGGAAAGCATGTGTTATTGTGTTAAAGTCGAATCATATTTTTTTAAAACAATAATTGTCCGACATTTGCCAACCTTGTATAAAGAAAAAAAGAGTTTAGACAGCGCAATCTTGAGTATTGTTAGATCAAATTATAACTTTTGTTAGTAATGAAGAATATTTAATTGATGATAATATGACATTTCATTGTTTATGGAATGTAGTATCGATAGTTGTAATTCTAAGTCTAATGTTCTAATTGTATCTAAAGAATGGGCGTTGAACATACCATTTGTTGACATGTCTGCACTAAAAAGTAAATATTATAAAAACTAGTACACCTAATTAGATGAAACTTATAGAATATGTTCACACATGATTACCTTCATTTACCTGCTACTTCTGGAAACATCTATGAATATTAAGATGTAATACAAACCCGGAGTATAAATATTTTATGATTTTTAATTTTTAAATAGTCAAGCCACAATAATCTAATTTTCTCAAACGAATATTACCTGATGTAAAATATTATTATATTAATGTATTCCACATCTAATTAGCAACAATTTAATATATTATATGTCATACTTTAGAGAAACAGTACTAGAGTTATAAAGATTTGAACTACTTGACATGAAATGTTAAATTGGAATTGCAAAATAAATGCGGTCCAGAGTAAAAAAATACAGAGGGAAAGAGTTAATATCAAGCTGTTGCAGAACAGAAGCATTTGTTTTTTCTCTGTCCATTCTAAGTACTCTTCTGTAGCATTTGCATTCAAAGGCATTAATGATAGTTTCTCCTAGGAAGGGTGAAAAGTGAAAATTAGCCTGGTGATGATCCACAGAACACACAAGTCAGCACCACCTACCTCCCAGTGGGTTTTCGACTTGGAAACTTGGACAGATAGGTCTAAGGCTATCAATCAAGTGCCATGCCAGCCAGCGTAGGCGATCATGTCTCTCCACAACTCTCTCTGCTTGGTGCATGTAATCAGTTCTGACGTTGATCTTTTGTCGAACCATGATGTTAGGCCATCCAACATCTCCCTCTATCTTTCACGATCTTTCCTTCCCTGAATTTTACCTGTAGTCACCAAATGTTCTAAACCTTCTTTCACATTATACATGCCCGAACTATATAACTATTATAAAGTTTAATTTTTAATCCAATAACAACATCATGATTACAGTAACAGAAGAATATGATGAACAACAATGATGAACAACATCATGGCATCATCATCATGAACACATCATGGCATCAACATCATGTCATCAGTACATGGCATCAATATCATGACAACAACATCATGTCATCAACATCATGGCATCAACATTATGACAACATCATGACAACAACATCATGGCATCAACATAATGGCATCAAAATGACAACAATATCATGGCATCAACATCATGAAACAACATCATGTGAAATTAACATAATGCATTAACATTATGACATCAACATCATGACAACAGTAACAAAAATGATGACCAACAAAGACAGAAATTCTATCAACAACATGCAAGAATCTTACTAAGAGAGCTACACCAGCTGTTGTGACTGTAGTCCAGATAATGTCCATCAAATTCCTGTCAGGAGAGAAATGTCATGACATGAAGGCAAAATATTTCAATAAAATGATTCATTATTGCAGAACTGACATTCTATTTACTACAAGTGGACCTATAGGTGCACAGTCACTTCCAGTAGAGAGTCAAGTACTGGTCATTTGTGGACTGAAACTAAAGACTACAGAACACATCCTTCTGTTTCATAGGGAAGACAGTGGAAAAAATTTATAGGGAAGACAGTGGGAAAAGTGTATAGGGAAGACAGGGAGAATATTGTATAGGGAAGACAAGGAGCGATTGTATAGGTAAGAGAATTTTGTATATGGAAGACAAGGTAGATTGTATAGGGAAGACTGATAGAAGATATAGCCAAGACGAATCTGTAAATACATAAATATACGAAAAGGAGCAGCTTATCCTTGAGAATAAACACATCCACCATTGGTAACCAAGGCTGACCTCCCATTTAACTTCTATCATAAAGATGTTCATCTGACTTCTATTGTCGGCATGAGTCAGCCCTAACGACCAATCCAATCTGATACCATGCTATAGTATAACTCCAGATGTGGTACTTTAAAGTAGAGTTTTTTTCTGTTTGTAAAATCTTATAGTTACCACATCTGTACAAATTTGTATCCTGTTAGATAATATGCATACACTTTCGCCGTAGGGGCCTAACATTGCATACTCATTGTCTTGTCTCAAACCACACAGCTCACTTAGACTCTCCCAGGGGTCAAAGGCGCAAGAAGCGGAGCGTCAGGATTAGGGAGATGGCCATCTCCCTAATCCCCTGCTCTCACCTCCTCGTGGTGACCCTGGTAACAGACGGTAGTTCTGGTCTGGCTAAGAGGGCAGGTGCCGTGGAGAGCTACTCTGGGGCAAGTAGAGATGCAAAGGTAGTCATGCTGATGGGATCCGCCGCAATACAGGCGAGCGAACTCTCAGAGTGACTATTAATGCTCATCTCTCCCGGAAATGGGAAAAGCTAGAACGATACATGTGGAACCTCGCGGGGTGGAACTCAGAGCCCGCGCATTCTCTCTCTTGATGCACTTCTCTTGAGCTGATGAGTATACCGGGTGATGAGTTGGGCCGCACGTTGGTCCACATAGGTCAAAGTCTAGCCCCCATCACAGAGATGGGGGCACGAATCAAAACCATCGAAGGACGTTGACCGCGTGGGGA
The DNA here is from genome assembly GCA_020796225.1 of Arion vulgaris. Classification (NCBI taxonomy): domain Eukaryota; kingdom Metazoa; phylum Mollusca; class Gastropoda; order Stylommatophora; family Arionidae; genus Arion; species Arion vulgaris. Next base: position 25,883,388 of record CM036768.1, read on the forward strand.
AATTCAGAGCCCAAGCATGCTCTCTTTAGCCACCACTCTAGAGCCAATGAGCATGCATGCTGGAAGTCGAGTTGAGTTGCACGTGGACATCATGGGGTGAAACTTGGTTTGCCCCTCAAAGCCAGACAGCCAAGTGAGAATTGACGGAAATGGTGAGGTAGGCACCAGGGCAGAGCGAGCACATACGCTGGCAAGGCCATTGTGGGTGGGCCCCATCGAGGGGCAGGCCAGCATGGCAAGCGCGGAAAGTGAGGCAGCCACGGCAGCAGCAAGCATGGTAGGCAAGAGGGTGTGCGTCCAACCCACATGAGTAGAACAACTGGAAAGCCCAGCAGAGGTAAAGCCAGTGCGCATTTCCACTCGCAGGGAACTACTGCTGTCTTGTAGCTTGATTTGGAACAATCAAAGGCTAGCGGAACAAACCGTAAACAAACCTGAGCGGCTCAAACCAAGGTGTTCATGCTGGGTTTTGCTGGGCAGATGCCGTTCATAAACCCGGGAAGGCAGGCCGTCTAAGGGTCGCTGCCCTAAAAGAAAATGGCAACCCGCTGCCTTGTGGGTTTGGCTGGGGACAGCCAAAAGCTAGCGGAAAGCGTACCGCAAACAAACGCTGGCTGAAATCAAACACCCCACCCAAGGATAAGCAACTGTGCTCCAATAGGTGCTGAAGGTTGGTGCATGTACATTACGTTCTGATGTTATTGGCTATTTATATATCACAATAGAATGATAAAAATGGCCTTGGAACGATCGAAAGAAGAAGAAGACTGTCCCAAACCACACAGCTCACTTAGACTGTCCCAAACCACACAGCTGACTTAGACTGTCTCAAACCACACAGCTGACTTAGACTGTCCCAAACCACACAGCTGACTTAGACTGTTCCAAACCACACAGCTGACTTAGACTGTTCCAAACCACACAGCTCACTTAGACTGTCCCAAACCACACAGCTGACTTAGACTGTCGCAAACCACACAGCTCACTTAGACTGTCCCAAACCACACAGCTGACATAGACTGGTTAAATTACTTGATAAAAACAAACAGAACAAACAAACATCTATCAGCTACGTTCATACTAACAAGCAATCTTACCCATCTGGTTCTTTCTTTTTCTGTTGTTCTGTCCGTTTTCTAGCATGTTCGGAGAATGCTTTTGGAGGTGCTGGTTTATTAGTCAAAAGTCTAGCTTCATCTCGCCAGCACTTGACAGCGACCCACCAGCCACTGAGAGAGTCTATGAGTCCATGACAGATGTCATCAAGCAGAAGTCCCAGCACAGACATGTCATCAAATCTTGGACCAGAAAAATAAGGATTTAACAGTTGTGTTTATTTATAGAGACCTACACAGGTGCATGTCAACATACACAGACACGCATGTCAACACACATAGATGCAGTCAACATACACAGACATGCATGTCAACATACACAGACACGCATGTCACCATACACAGGCATGGATGTCAACATACACAGACGTCAAAATACACAAACACAGATGTCAACATACACAGGAATGCATGTCAATCGACATACACAGGTGCAAGTCGACATACACATTCCAGTGCGCACACAGTATGCCGTTGGAGTACAGGAAACCCTAATCTTTTGTATGGGGATCAAAATTACAAGCGGGGTCAAAGGTGCATGGGGACAATGTCGCGCAAGGATTAGTGAGCTGGCTCTAATCTAGACCCTGCCCTCACCTCCTCGTGGTGACCTTGGAAACAGACGGTGGTTCCGGTCTGGCTAAGAGGGCAGGTGTTCACGCTAGAGATGCAAAGGCAGTCACGATAGATGGGATCTGCTCGCAACACAGATGAGCAAATACCCAGAGTGACTATTACTGCTCATCTCTCCCGGCCGATGGGAAAAGCTGGAAGGATAAACATACAGGATGAGAGGTGCATCCATCGAAGAGACGTGGACCTGCGGGGTGTAACTCGGAGCCGCGCATGCTTTCTCTGAGCCAAAATATGCTGGGAGTCGAGCTGAGCTGCCCGTGGGCCCACATGGGGCAAAACTCGGACCCACATCACAGGGATGGGGGCACGATTTTGAGCCCCAGAGTCGGACAACTAGGCAAATTGAGCACTGCGAAACTGACGGTGATGATAAGGCAGGCACCAAGGCAGAGCAGTCATGCATGCCAATGATGCACGGTGGGCCCACATGGGGCGGGGGAAACCTGGACGCCCATCACAGGGGTGAATGGAGGGCACGAGTTAAGCCCCAGGCCGGGTACAACAGCCCAGTCAAATGTGAGCACGATGGGAATTAATAGAAATGGTGAGGTAGGCACCAGGGCAGAGCGAGCACGCATGTGGACGATGCACGAGTGGGCCCACAGGCGGGCAAAAAAGCATGGCATGACAGGCGAGAGGGTGTGCAGACCGCCCAAATGAGCGGAACAACTGGAAAGCCCAGCAGAGGTGAAGCCAGTCCACGTTTCCGTCCACAGCGAAGGAACTATTGCTGCCTTGTAGTGTGATTGGGGACAATCAAAGGCTAGCGGAGCAAACCGTTCACAAAACTGGACGGGCGGCAAACTAAGTAGTCCACAAAAAGACATGTTCTTTGGGCAGATGGCGCTCAAAAACCCCGGGAGGGCAGGCCATCTAAGGGTCGCTGCCCTAAAGAAAATAGCAACCTGCTGCCTTGCAGGTTTGGCTGGGACAGCAAAGGGCTAACGGAGAGCGAATCCAGTAAACGCTGGTTGAAACCGAACATCTACCAAAGGATAAGCACCTGAGCTCCAATAGGTACTGAAGGTTGTGCATGTACATCCGTCCTTGATGTTTGGCTGTTTATATATCACATTAGAATGATAAAAAGGCATAAGAACGATCGCGAGAGAGAAAATTACCAGTACTCTGGAGTTGAGGTAAGACTTGCCTGAATTGTGATTGACACTAGTGATAAAGAAAGCAAGTCTTCAAGCAATAATTAATCAGATGCGCACCATGATTACCCCTGAATTCACAGCAGATGAACAAATTTTACCTTTAGAAAAAAGTTTTACTGCAGTCTAATATACTTTTAAAAAGACAGAATGAGAAGACACTAACTTATTGATATTGTCAAACACTGGAAGATATATTATATAAACAGCTGTTGCTAACAAATCCCTCTAATATGTACATCCTACATGGAGATACAGAACAACTAAAGAAGACATGTCAATATTTTCACCATCTTCAAAATGACACTGTGGACCCTCACCGGTGCTACACAGTTTGTGCACTGCAGCTGAGATTTTCCTGTGTAAGACAGAGATTGGAGCACACATGTTTACTCACTGAAGTGCAATGATGATAGTCCTATTAATCAATCAATCAAGACATGTAGAATTCACTTACAGGAAGTAAAGGAATGAAAACTTGCAATCTTAGGCAGCAAATTATTGTTTTACAAAATAAGGTTATGGTTCTAGGATAAAACCAAACACAGCTGCATTCCAGAAATAAGTTAATAACACAGCCGTTAGACTTTGTTGGAATAATTATCAAATCAACAGATATACTAAATAGAAATAAACAGTCCCACAAAAGCTAATTTTGAATCATGAATGATTGACTAGTCACACCTGACATAGAGTAGCAGTATGAGTCAGTGCAAGCAGTTATTTACATATTATAATTATTTGAGCATTGACAGATAAGCTTGCAAAACAAGATGTTAGTTTCCGTTAAAGAAGCTTTCAACACATTTAACACAAACTTTATGATTTGGAATTTGAGTTCACATGAGTCAGTAGTAATGAAGTGAATGTATTTTTAATTTTAAAAACGATGTTGCTTTTAACTTTGTGAAAGAAGTTACAAAATCATTATTATTTTATCAATTATATTTATTTGAAATAATTTTGAGTATACTTTGAACTTTGTCTCAGCTACCAGTCCGAAAGTCTCAAGTTCAACCTCAACTCCTGACACATCCATTTCTACGAACCACAACGATTCTTCATTTTGATTTATCTCTCGACCAGATATTTTCTGATTCTCTTCGAATTTTAAGTAATTAATTTATTGTAATCATCAAATGTAATCTAAGTATTTATTACATACCACTGATTAGTACTAAGATGTAATGTAACAATGATGATTTTATTGTCTAAGTCTAATGTCTTGTATTTTTAAATAATGAAATCAAAATGAAATATGATAAATATTTATAATTTAATAATTATATTTGACAATTAATTCATTGTGATTGTCATCATCATATTGATATTCGCATTATGTAATGTCAATCGGTAATAAAGTAACTCGACCACAGTTGAGTATGACAAAATAACAGTACAATCACTTACAAATATCATTTCTCGTCCCCACGATATATTAAAATTTCATGAATCCAAATGTGATGTTTGTTTTGATCTGCTTTCCCTGTCAGTATCAGTCAGTGTATGCTTCGTGTCTTTTCTTTGTTTATAGTTCACAGGAAGTGATCAACATTTTTACAAAACTGAAATCTTCCAGCTGCAGATGGAAATCTACTTTGAGCAAGTTTGCAACCCGACTCAAACATTTAACTTGGAAACTTGGATACAAAATATATACTAAAATTGGAATATCAGAACAACGGGAGCAGCTACACAATCTGCTGCTGAGGAAGTTAAACGAAACAAACACTGGACATATTGGATCGTGTTGAGATGTCCTGACAAAACACGTAATCACAAAGTACTGTAGTTTTACAAATTACAAAAACAATGACAAAATACAGCAACGTTTCGACCAACAAGGCCTTTATCAAGCAAACGAACAAACAGGAGTGACAAATTAAAATGAAACACAAATGGACGACCAAATACAAACGTATCTAAGGAAAATCTGGAATAAAAACGAATAACGAAATAAATGTAACACAAAAACACACATAAAAACTAGAAATAGAAAGGAAAAGAAACAATGAAACATCTAGTAAATATATAACTTGAATACATGCAACATATACCCATATAGATTACAAAGCAGGGAAGAGAAAGTACTAAGAAGCATAAGAATGGAATATAACATGAATACATGCAGCATATACCCATATAGATTACAAAGCATGGGAAGAGAAAGTACTAAGAAGCATAAGAATGTAATACGTTGAGCCCGCGTGGTCGCAAGGTACCATACAAAGAAATCAACCGATTCTCCAGAGCAAATCGACTGCGATCATCCGAGGAACATGATCGGATGGCTGTGACCTGAACATCGTGAGCACCTAAATGGCCAGTGTCATTGAAATGGGTGGCTACAGGGGTCACAGAGCATTGGCGTATGTCGCGTAAGTGTTGGGCGAATCGGTCACTGAGCCTCTTGCCTGTCTCGCCGATATAAGCCTTGTTACACCGCTTACAGATAATAGCATAGATAAGATTACGGGACTCGCATGTGAACCCATCGTCAATAAGAAACGTGCCTAAAGGAAAGATACAGTACGCGTCTGTATCACATAAGCACACGTGTTGCAACGCCGACGACCACACCCGGGCAGTGCCAAAATGAGTCAGGATATTGGACTTAAGGCGACTGTGTACCAACATATCCTTAAGACTTCTGTCCCGTCTGTAAGACACCAAAGGATAGTTGGGGAAGACAGAACGGGTCTCAGGATCTGATCTAAGGAGAGAATAGTATCTCAGGATCTGATCTAAGGAGAAAATAGTTTTACTGCAGTTCCATATATATATACTGAGATGTCCTGGAGCAGACAAAAAAAGTGGTAGCGGACTAAAGTTCATTTACGCAGGTAGAACAAGAGGTAGATTAGTTTGGATGTTAAAGTCATAGCGAATATTTGTATTGACACATACCACATGATGGTAGTTATAGACAGGAAAGACAAGATAAACAGTAATATCAGAAGAAAGAAACCAAGCGCTGAAACTATTAAATGGAAAGAATTAGAGTAGAGAAAGCAGAAATTTGAAACAATTTCGAAAAAAAAGAATACAACAAAGTTATGCAAAACTAACAATCAAGACAAAGGCAGTGGATGGGGAGTGGAGTAATTTGAAAGACACTTTTAAAATTATTGCTCAAGAAATATGTGGCACCAAAAAGAAAGGGAACCTGAGGTGTAAAATTTCAGCATGGTGGAACCAAGAAATAAAAGAAATAGTGAATAACAAAATTAAAGCCTATACATGCTGTATAAAAAGCAGAACTGATATAAATAATGCAACCTATAGACAAATCAGAGGAGAAACACATAGAGCAATAAAAGGAGCAAAGACAAAATCATGGGAAACATTCGAAAACATGCTGGTAGAAGAAGAAAGAACAGCACCAAGAGAATATTACAGGAAGGTAAGAGGAATAAGACAGCACAATGAAGAACACAACCCAACAGAAATTTTAAATGACCTAAAAAGGCAACCTATTTTGGGATCAAAATTAATATTAGAAAGATGGAGAAACTACTTTGAAGATCTACTTAACTGTGATAAAACTTATGTTAGAATAAACTGCTATAACACAGAATTAGAACCAGAAATACTACTAGCAGAAGTAGAAAATGTAATAAAGTTGGCACCAAAACACAAAGCAACAGGCACAGATGATTTACCAGTAGAAGTCATCAAAGCAGAGTGGCAGGTGCAAAATAAGTTAGACGAATCTTCCAAATCGCATGGAAGAACCAAGAAACACCAGAAGATTGGAAACAGCAATAATCACACCAATTTGGAAAAACAAAGGCAGCAAGAAGGAATGTAATAACTATAGGGAATCTCACTACTAAGTCACATAGGAAAAATGTATGCTAAAATAATTGAAAGAAGACTTAAGACCAACAAGCATGTTAGAATTGGAACCTATCGCATGTCGTATAGTTAGAGCTCTCTTTATTACCAGACATGTTAGGATGTTCCTTGAAATATATGTCGTAGTCTATATATAGACTACGACATATATTCAGGAACATCCTAACATGTCTGAATCAAAGAGAGCTCTAACTCATACGCACGGCGAACCAACACCGCTCTTTTAGTAATTTGCACTACTTTTTTCAGCGCAGTCGGCGACGGAACACAAGTCAGCCATTGTGTTTTTCGATCGAATCGATGAAACAGCGTATAAACAATTGCTTCATATGAAATATGTGTCATTCATATAGTAAAACCGATTGTTCTACTTGTAACTGTAACATATTCTACAGATCTGGAAAATTTAGTATAAGTAGAAGCTATTTTGAAGAAATTTTTTCGATGGTCACTACCATTATTTTGGAACCTTGAAAATTTCGCTGGTACCACCCATAAACATCGTATTTACGTGAAACGGCATTATTAACTTCTCTTTACTCATACATTTTCATTACTAGAAACATTTTCTCTCTTCTAAGGGCAACTTTACGTCTGCAACTCGTCAATAACCTACCAGACTTACCATTTATCTGTGCTACGAAGCCGGTTTGCTTTTGACGTCCATAACAACCGCTGCAGTTTGCGATCTTCTCGTGAATTCTTTTCGTCATTTTACTTGTGTCAACGATATCCAGCAATGCTAAATACAAATTTTTAATTTTTTTTTTTATATTTCAAACATTATTTATGCCTTTCAGTTGACTTTTGTATCGAGTATCAACGGTAATATTAAATATCCCACACTAGATCTAGCTGTCCAAAGTGAACCATTCGTCAGCGATAGACGGCAATAATTATTGGACCGATCTTTATCGTACACAGAGAAAGACTAAAAGTTTTTTTCACGGTGAGTAGTAGTGAGGAAGAGTGGATCCCATCAATGGGGGCACAGTGGATCATGACCTGTTGGCCTATATCATAAATATTATAAATAATGAACGCTATTTATGGTTAAAGGGGGCTATTTGAAATGAAAAACTAACTTCATTGTTTTATTTTAGGCTAGGGTCATGATTCGCAAACAGGCACGAAAAACGAATATTGAATAAATTGATGTAGAAACTATGAAAGCAGCAGTTAATCACTTAATGAGGTTCTTGTCAATGAGAAAAGTATAAGAGAAAAAAGCAACTCAATTTAATATTGCTAATACACCATTACAGAGATATGTAAGAAATGTCCAGCTTGCAGGTTTAACTGAAGAGAATATTCGGCCTATTGTTAAGTTTGCTCCAAGTTACAATTGTAGACAAATCTTTACAAAAGATGAATAAGATTTACTAGAAAAGTATGTTTTGGATGCATCAAATACATCATGGTTTATCCACCAAGAAAACTAAACAACAACTAAATTTCAGTTTGTCTCTAGCAACAATAAAAAAAATTATCTAATTCCTGAAGTGAAAATGAAATGGCTGGTCCTTGTTGGCTTGAAGGGTTTCTAAAACGACATCCAAAGATTTCTCTTAGAACACCAGAAGCAACAAGCGTAGAATGTTCCATGGGGTTCAATAAGCCTGCAGTTGTTGCTTTTTTTTTGACAACCTACAAATTGTAATGGAAAAATACAAATTTGAACCAGAATCAATATACAATACAGATGAAACTGGAAATACAACTGTTCAAACACATGGAAAGATATTGACTGGTAAAGGTATAAAGCAAGTTGGGCAGGTCACTTCTGCTGAACGGGGAGAACTTGTAACTCTTTGTTCATCCATTAATGCAGTTGGAAATTGTATACCACCATTTTATATATTTCCACAAGTGAATTTTCGAGATCACATGTTGAAAGGATCCAGCCAACTGGTCAAGGGGGATGAACTCAGAAAGGTCAATAGTTCATTATGCTGCAAAAATAGCATCCATCAACAACTGTCTCAAGGAATGGATGGTTCATTACTGGAAATATAAAAAAATAGCATCCGTCAACAACTGTCTCAAGGAATGGATGGTTCATTACTTGAAATATCACAAAAATAGCTTCCGTCAACAACTGTCTCAAAGAATGGATTGGTTCATTACTTGAAATATCACAAAAATAGCATCCGTCAACAACTGTCTCAAGGAATGGGTGGTTCATTACTTGAAATATCACAAAAATAGCATCCGTCAACAACTGTCTCAAGGAATGGGTGGTTCATTACTTGAAATATCACACAACACAAAATGCATTGATTATGCCTGAGCCTGAGGAATTTGTTACAGACGCAGATGATATCCTCATGAAACTGCCGCCTCCTGTTGAGCATGTGGGGACTGAAAGAAAGCGACTTATTTTTCCTGTGGATTTATACCTCCAGTGAAGCAGATAATCTCTATGTTGTTCAGCCATGTATGTAAAAGATGTCAGAAGTTAGAAGAAAACACTTATTTACATCTCTTGTGAAGCTTGTCATGTGTCCTGATTTTAAACCCACTGTGCCCTAGTACTGAACCACTGTGCCCCTATACAATGGGTCAGGTCGGGTAGGGTATTGGTAACTTATTTTATGCCTAACAGTTGTTAATTTAACACAAAATATGTTTTTACTATGAACCTAAGTGGTCACCTTATGCACTGATACACTAAACTTAAATACATATTAAAAACTCTTAGAGCTGAATTTATTTCTCCAAAATGTGGCCCACTGTGCCCGGTCTTCCCGTGTAGTGTGCTGTGAAATTCGTCACTCTTGTTGTATCGTTTGTTTGATAAATACCTTTTGGTAGAAACGTTGCTGTGTATTGTCATTGTTTTTGTAAAACTACAGTACTTTGTTATTACGTTTGTTGCAAGGATACGGCAGTGCTATTCACCAACTAATGATGCCAAAGATGGTATTGATAAGGACATGTTTTATGAACAGTTGCAGGGTGCATTTAATTAAGAAAGGTACAAAACAGGACTTATTAATAGTAATGGGAGACTTTAATGCAATAGTGACGATATAGGAGAGGAGAGAGGGGTCTTGGTAGCATCCTATCCAGATCGGCAAACATAGACTCTGAGGTCAATGATAGGATATCCAAAGCCAGTGTTGTATTTGGAAGGCAAAACACGTAATCACAAAGTACTGTAGTTTTACAAATTACAAAAACAACATATCTGTAGTTTTACGTGTTTTGCCAAACAAATAGTTTTACTGTAGTCTCATCTGTTTTGTGAACATTTGGAGGCTGCGTGTTACTGTATGGGAGCGGAAGGGAGTAAGCGTGGCCACAAAGCTGAAAGTTTACCAGGCCATAGTGATAACCACGCTGATGTACGACAGCGAGACATGTACAGTGTTTAGCAGACGCAATAAAACGCAACCACTTCCTCACAAGTTGTTTAAGCAGGCTACTCAAAATAAAATGACAGAACAAAACTTCAGATACCCAGGTCTTGATGAGAGCCAAGATTCTTTTTCTTGATCGTTCTTTTCGGCCATTTTGATCATTCTTATTGTGATATATAAACAGCCTACACCACGAACGGGTGTGTTTACATAACATCTTCAGCTCCACTTGGAGCTCTGGTGCTTATCCTTCGGCGATGTGTCCGATTTCAGCCAGCGTTTACTGGGTTTGCTCTCCGCCAGCCTTTGGCTGTTCCCAGCCGATCTGCAAGGCACAAGGTAGCTAAGATTCTACGCGTCAATGCCCTGCTACAGAATTATTTTGAGTCCCTTGCTGGGGAAAGCGAACAGAACATTGAAGACAAATGGAATAAAATATGTTCTGTGAACTTTCGGAAGGAAGATCAGTCATCCCCATGCATGTTCCGCCTCCGATGCAGCAGCCATCCAAAATCTCACCGTGCCCATGATAAGTTGATTAGTATATCTTTCTCTACCACAAAGACGATACTGTATGTCCAAAATTAACTCTTAATTCCCGCAATCGTTCCAGTGTCTTTCTCCCCACATTATGCTACCAGTGCCAAATCTGGACACTGACAACACATGATAGAAGAAAACTATTCACGACAGAGATGAAGTGTCTACGCACAATGCTAAAAGATGGACCTCAGAAATAACAGAGGCGACAAAAGACACTATCTACAAAGCGCACACAAAGGCCCGTTTTATAAATCTCTTCTTGACCTGACGCTGTGAGGCAACACAGAAAGTTCCAGTGTCTGAGACTCGCCCGCATCGCATAAATAAGTGCGTACTACATGGATGACATCAGCTCTGTCCATACTTCTGCCAACTTGAGTTGGGACATTATTGGCAAGAAAACCAACACTTTCGTTACCCTGCACTCCAGCATGTCCAGCCAAGTCACGGTCTTGACATGTAGCCACCGAATGCTGTCCATCAATTCCGAGCGCAGACTTCCAGATTCAATCCTTTGAAGTATATTCACCGAGTCTGATATGATAATCGTATGGGTTGCTTGTTGCTCAGACACCAACGAGATAGCTCTGGAGGCAGCTGTGATCGCCATACTCATGCTCGAAGTTGTTGTCTCGAAGGCATCACAGTCCACATTTGTGAATATTGCTCATATATAAGGATATATATAAGGCCTCAATGAAAGAACTTTTCTATCGGCTCCAACAAATGGGAAAACTAGCTGATGACCGAGTAATATGGGAAATTCAGAGGTCGTCACAGTAACACTCTTGCCAAATGACCGCCTGTAAAGACGAACAAATGGACCAGGCTGATATTATAAATTCCATACGGAAAAGAGGCTGTGTAAATGATTCAAGTAATAGTGGTGAATCTACAACACAAATCAGACTGCAAGAATTTCAAGTCAAATGTGGTGTAGCTGGACGAGCACTATACTGGTAGCCAAATAAGAATAGTAAACCAACAAAGAACCGGGGTCGTTAGTCGTCACACACTGGGAGATATACTGAGAAGGAGATCAGAACACTTTGGAACTAATTGGCTACACATAATATTACGCATAGTATTGATTGATACGGCCATCATCATTGCACTTCGGTGAGTAACCATGTGTGGTTAATCTCATTATTACACAGAGATATCTCAGCGTCAGCACACGAACTCCGTAGCACTGGCGAAGGCCACCGATGTAATTTAGAAGATTGTGACAAATTTGTTGCAAGAATTGTATTTGTTAATTTTTCGAATGAATTTTTCCCGAACAGCTTTCCAGTCTGCTCTTCTCGATTCTTTTACGTGCTGAACTTGAACACTGGACCTACGTTTTATCGTCCGTCTCCGATAGGACTAGAAAAACCTACACTGAGACCAGGAATCTCTAGCAAAGTTTCCTGCTGGCTCCACGAGGGAGTGCACCAAATACCGTTAGAACTAGACGCGAGGCCACAGAGAGACCTCTGGTAGAAATATGTTTGCTTTGGTAATCGTAGTCGTCTGATGTATCGAGACAAACTAAATTTCCGGTCTGTTTCCGGAATTTTAAATAGAACAAATATTCAGCAATGTCAAGTTTCTGTCAAGTTTCTGACTCTCTCTGACATTTGGAATCTTCGTGACCGTATTTCACACTTCCTCTACACATAAATACATCGTATTATGGCGCTAGACAACACATTAATTTTAGTTTTACTACTATGTCATTGTGTTATTGGTAAGTTACAAGAAGTCATACTGAAGTTGTTTTCTTCTGATTCTCTCCTCGTCTGTTGTTACCTCAGTCTGTTGTTGTTGAGTGTTACAGTTTTAAAGAGTTTATTAATAACCAGGAATAATAAACATATCCAGGAGCAGATATAAATTCTGATCATAATCCAGTGATGATCAAACTAAATATAAAACTAAAAAGATAGACCAACCAACAAGAAAAGAACCACATATAGATATATCAGCACTTAAACAATCAGAGATACAACAGAAATATTGTGTTGAAGTAAAGAACAAATATGAATGCCTAATGACAGAGTGCTTAGAACAATACAGAAGAGAAAATCCTGAAGAGAAAGTAGCCAATAAATGGGATTGCTTAAAACAGTATACAAACTGCAAACAAAAACCTGCCTGTAAAAGAATCCATGAAAAATCAAATGTGGATGACTGATGAAATCTTAGAAAAAATGACAGAACGAAAGAAAGCCAAGAACACCCCAAAGTATACAATTTTAGACAACGAAATACGCAACATGTGCAGAACCACAAAAGTAAACTGGTAGAAACAAAATGCAAGGAAATAGAAGATATGGCAGAAAAACACAGGACTAGAGATATGCACAGAGAAATAAGACAAATGACAAGTAAGAAAAATACTGTAAAAGTGGAGGATGTATCAAAAACAACAACAACCAACTTTTGTTTGATAAAACAGAAATATTGACAAGATGGACAGAATATGTAACGGCTCTATTTCTCTATTTGATGATCAAAGAAGCAGTAAACACAGTATAAAGTGCAATGACAGCCCAAGAATATTAAAATCTGAAGTTGTAAGAGCAATCGAAACAATGAAGCGAGGAAAGGCTGCAGGATTGGACAATATTACTGTGGAAATGTTAACCTCCTTAGAGGATTTTGGTATTTCAACCATTACAGATTTGTGCAATGATATATATAACACAGGATATATACCAAGAGACTTGAAGACATCAGTATTCATACCACTACCCAAAAGCCCAAAGCACAGGAGTGCACAGACTATAGGACAATTAGCCTGATGAGCCACATAACAAAAATACTACTCAAGATCATACATGAAAGAATTAAAAACAAGATAGACATAGAAGTAGGAGAAGAACAGTTTGGCTTTAGAAAGAACAGAGGAACAAGAGAGGCAATACTTTGTATAAGACTACTAGCTGACAAGTATATAGAAGTGCAAAAAAGTATCTACTTGTGTTTCATCGATTATAGCAAAGCTTTTGACAGAGTCCAACATGAAAAGCTAATCATATGTCTACAAGAAATAGGCCTAGATGGGGATGATATCAGACTAATAAGTAACATATACTGGGAACAGACAGCAATAATAAAATATGAAAATAGCTACTCTCCATACATAGACATAAAGAGAGGAGTGAGACAAGGATGCATACTGTCACCAAGCCTATTTAACATCTACACAGAGAAAATCTTCAAACAACTAGAGGGAATGCCAGGACTCAAGATCAATGGAAAAATAATAAATAACTTAAGATATGCAGATGACACAGTATTGGTAGCAGAAAATGGGGGACTGCCTAGAGTAGTTGATAGTAGCTCGGCCTGCTAGCTGTGAGACGCCTCATAGCTCGGGTTCGAACCTACTGTCCGGCATTTGTTCGAGTCCCTGGTCTTACTCAGGACGATAACGTGAGTACCTCTGAAGTCGGAGAAAATCTGCCTGTATGGCGAGGAATACTAATTACGAGTACATTGAGCACACGGCTGCCAGTGTAAGTAATTTACAATGTGCACGCTGCTGCCATTGTAAGAAATTGGAAAAACAGATTTTCACGCAAAAATCAGTTTCAGAGATGGAACTCGTCTGAGTTGAAAGCGGACGAAAGAAAAAAAAAAAAAAATGGTAGCAGAAAATGAACAAGATCTACAAGAATTAGTGGACCAATTGGACAGAACTAGCAAGGAATATGGATTAGACATTAACATACAGAAAACAAAAACTATGGTAATCAACAAGGAAATGGAAAAACCTAAAATGAATATAAAAATACATGGAGAATTACTACATCAAGTAAAAGCTACTCCTATCTCGGTCAGATGATAACAGATGATGGCAGATGTATAACTGAAATTAAAAGAGAATAGGAATGGCCAAGGATAATTTCAATAGTATGAGAAAGTTACTGACATCCAAACAAATCACAAACAGGCTAAAAATTAGAATGATCAAATGCTATATATATCCTATATTAATGTATGGCTCGGAAACATGGACAATGAACAAGCAGTTAGAAGACAGAATTGATGCATTTGAGATGTGGATATATAGAAGAATATGCAGAGTTTCATGGACAGAAAAACAGACAAATAAACAAGTTTTAGGAAAACTAGGCATGAAGAAACAATTATTAAGAGAAATAAAATTCAGACAAGTAAAGTATTTTGGGCACATAAAAGGCATGACACCATGATAAAACATTTACTAGAGGGGAAAGTTGAGGAGAAGAGCAAGAGGAAGACCGAGAGATAAGTGGGAGGGAAACTTTAAGAAATGGACAGGTTACAGTATGGCAGTGTGCAACACCAAGGCGAAAGACAGGATGCTGGAGATTCATTGCAGCCAACCTTCGATGTGAGACGGCACCTGATGATGATGATGATTAATAACTAAACTTAAAACATAAAAAAGTCACAACTGAAGATGATAAGTAGCATGATGATGATTGTGTTGTTAGTCACTATTCTCAGATTTATTCGAGAAATACATTAAAATAGACAACTATAGTCTGTCCATTAATTCGTGAGCACGTTAGAAATTGATTTTCTCGAAAACTACCTGTTGGATCTCAGTGATTTTTGCAAGCAGCCTTAGAATATCCATGACGCTAGAGAAATATTTTTCCAAGAAAATTTGATGTAGTTTGAAATATTTCTTCTTCAGGTTATATTAAAATCAACCTCACGGGATTGTACACAATAGTAACAGATCTACGGTACACAGACGCGTTGTTCTAAAAATACATTATGGTAACATTGAAATATCGTGAGTAAACAACAATTTCACGGAATTCCATGCACCTAACAGTCGACTTTGAGCGTGGAAAGCATATGCGTTATAATTGGGATACCGTTGTATAGTTATAGGTGTATCTCACTATTTGTATGAAGCTATTGTATCATATTTGTTGGCTTATCAAAACTGACATTGATATCACATTCATAATGAGTCTGAAGTGCACATTTATAACAATGCAGAAGGTTACATAACCCTGAGAAACGAACGCAACTGGCGCTTGGTCTGAATAGAGAATCCTTTTCCGATGGATTAAACAGGACACAAAGTGCACTAATGTCAAGCAAGGAAGGAAAAGAACAATTGACGACTTTGACATAGATGTCATAAGACAGGAGCTCTTGAAAATGTTTGCGACAAATCAACTTGTTACTCTCAGGAAACTGAAATTAAAACTGCAATCAGATTGCAGCATAGACATTCTAAAAGTACTCTATGGAAAATTGTAAGAGCCGCCGGCTTCACCTTCAGAAAAACTATAGGCGGCAGGAATATTATTTGTGAAAAGCCACATTTAATTGCTGCCCGAAGTAAATACCTGAGGCAGATCCGTGGCGGCGGAGGCAAGGCTATGATATTGTATATTTGGAATCCTGGGTCAATGCTCACCACACCAATGCTAAAGAATGGCAATCAGTAGACGGTGAACAGAAAGAAAAATACCAAGCAGCAAAGGCCAGCGTATTATACTAACACATGCAGGAAGCAGTGAAGAAGGTCTTGTCCATGACGCTGGACTTATTTTCCAATCAAAAGTACCGACGGTAGGGACTACCACACAGAAATGAATGGACATATTTTCAGGCACTGGATGGAGAAAGATCTACTTCCAATTCTAAACAGACCATCATGCTGGTAATGGATAATGCATCCTATCACAACGCAGTATCAGCGGAAGACAAAGTACCAACTGCATCAAATACAAAAGATCAAATTAGGACTTGGCTTGCTAAGGAAAATGTCACTGATGATACATATTTGAAACCCGAGTTGTTGCACCTGGTGAGGATGACAAATAAGACAAATGTGTTTCATATTGACAAAATCATTGCCAAATACGGCCACATGTCTTTGCGACTACCGCCATATCATGCTCCCCTCAATCCGATAGAGCTTGTCTGGGCTAAAGTAAAAGGGCAAGTTGCCGAACAGAACAGGAGGTTTAAAATGTGTGATGTTGAAGTTCTGACACGTGAGTCCCTCTCAATGATAGACATGCAGTTCTGGAAGAAGTGTGTTGAACATGTGCTCGAGAGGAAGACGAGTACTGGCACCGAGATGGATTACAATTTGTCCAGCCAGTAACAATTATCAACCTCATGGAATCGTCAGATTCGGGATGATACAAATCATATTTTGATTACAGACTGAGAAATAGCAACGTATACATTTCCATATCCAAATGCGTCTACCATCATACAATTTGTGATGAAGTTAAGACACCCTGGGGTCTAATGGTGACTGAAGGGAGGACTAACTGGTGCATATTGTATCCAAGTTCACGATTGCACATAAAGGGCAACACAATTAATTACTTGACCTATCAAGTTAATATGGAGATACACCTATGAATAGAATTGACATGGACAAATTCTAGGGATTACTGTAAAATCTAAAATTTGAGCCCTGGTATTTGCAATTGTCATAAAAGATCAAAGGAATTCGCTGATGTGCAAAATCCATAGCATCTATGAACTACTGGTTAGCTTTATTTTAGCATCATGGATATTCTAAGGCTGCATGCAAAAATCACTGAGATCTAACAGGTAGTTTTCGAGAAAATCAATTAATGGACACGAATTAATGGACAGACTTTAGTACAATTTAGATTAAGAGAATGTTAAAAGTTATATTGATTAATGAATATGAAACAATAAGATATTTTAGTACAATAATCGTCTACTATAAATATGAGTCTTATTATGTCATCATGACCGGCAATATGCGTGTCCAGATAAAGTTATGAATGTTGTATGAACTCATTTTACATTCAAATGATTTTGATGAATTGAGACATAAAAAATGATAAATTTGCTGGTTTGCAAAATTATATAACTTAGGAATTAGTTTTTGATGAAGAAATATATTTCTTATTCAACATTAATCGTGTCAATGGAATGTCACCAGGATGCAAGAAAGTAATAATCTCCCCTGTCTTTCTTAAATAGATGAAAACCTTGCGACACTGAAAAGCAGAAACCTGTTTTTAAATACACAATATGTCATAGTGATCATAAAATTCCATTATGTATCAGCCGAATGCTAGACAAGATTGATACTACTCATTTCCTTCAACAATGTTGCAATGAAAAGATTTTAAAAAAGCATGGTTAGCAAAAGAGGCTGCTACAAAGTCCTGGCAGAGAACCTGAGAAGAAAACCTAAAAATATGTGTGATATGACTGAAAGAAACAACCAAGAAATATGTGTGATATGACTGAAAGAAACAACCTAGAAAAATGTGTGATGTGACTGAAATATGTGTGATATGACTGAAATATGTGTGATGTGACTGAAATATGTGTGATGTGACTGAAACAACCTAGAAATATGTGTGATGTGACTGAAATATGTGTGATATGACTGAAAGAAACAACCAAGAAATATGTGTGATGTGACTGAACTATGTGTGATGTGACTGAAAGAAACAACCTAAAAATATGTGTGATGTGACTGAACTATGTGTGATGTGACTGAAAGAAACAACCTAAAAATATGTGTGATGTGACTGAAACAACCTAGAAATATGTGTGATGTGACTGAAATATGTGTGATGTGACTGAAAGAAACAACCTATAAATATGTGTGATGTGACTGAACTATGTGTGATGTGACTGAAAGAAACAACCTAAAAATATGTGTGATGTGACTGAAACAACCTAGAAATATGTGTGATGTGACTGAAATATGTGTGATGTGACTGAAAGAAACAACCTAGAAATATGTGTGATGTGACTGAAATATGTGTGATATGACTGAAAGAAACAACCAAGAAATATGTGTGATGTGACTGAACTATGTGTGATGTGACTGAAAGAAACAACCTAAAAATATGTGTGATGTGACTGAAACAACCTAGAAATATGTGTGATGTGACTGAAATATGTGTGATGTGACTGAAAGAAACAACCTAGAAATATGTGTGATGTGACTGAACTATGTGTGATGTGACTGAAAGAAACAACCTAAAAATATGTGTGATGTGACTGAAACAACCTAGAAATATGTGTGATGTGACTGAAATATGTGTGATGTGACTGAAAGAAACAACCTAGAAATATGTGTGATGTGACTGAAATATGTGTGATATGACTGAAAGAAACAACCAAGAAATATGTGTGATGTGACTGAACTATGTGTGATGTGACTGAAAGAAACAACCTAAAAATATGTGTGATGTGACTGAAACAACCTAGAAATATGTGTGATGTGACTGAAATATGTGTGATGTGACTGAAAGAAACAACCTAGAAATATGTGTGATGTGACTGAACTATGTGTGATGTGACTGAAAGAAACAACCTAAAAATATGTGTGATGTGACTGAAACAACCTAGAAATATGTGTGATGTGACTGAAATATGTGTGATGTGACTGAAAGAAACAACCTAGAAATATGTGTGATGTGACTGAAAGAAACAACTAAGAAATATGTGTGATGTGACTGAAATATGTGTGATGTGACTGAAACAACCTAGAAATATGTGTGATGTGACTGAAATATGTGTGATGTGACTGAAAGAAACAACCTAAATATGTGTGATGTGACTGAAATATGTGTGATGTGACTGAAAGAAACAACCAAGAAATCTGTATGATGTGACTGAAAGAATCTACTGTCCGACACAGAGCCACTATTGATTTCAAACAATTGACAAGTGAAGCAAAGATTGAGACTTTCATAAGACAAGTCTGTGGTGGTACATTCCATTATCAGTTCTGACAGTTTTGTTGGAGAATGAACAGGACAGCTTCTAACCAGTCTTTTCCTAATCTACACAACTCATCAGGTGTGCTGTTGACAACAGAGGCAGGGATTCTGTCAGCGATTTGTAGCTTAGATGGAAACATAAGAACTATCAGCATGCATACAATTCTCCAAAAGAGACTGAGCATCTATTGATCAGCAGTTTATTTGGTTATGTTAACAGATTTCGTGACCAATTGTTTTTTAGGTAAGATCTAAGATCTGTGTCTGATGCTACAAATAAGAATGAGAAAATTGAGGTATTTTGGACATATCTCTCTTTCTCTCTCTCTCTCTCTCGCGATCACCACTTAAACTAATGTACCAGATTTCCCCATAAATTCTGCTTTTGTTTTTAGGGACTCCGTCCCTCCATACAGCTTCTTATTTAGCTCGGTATTTTCCGGCCATGTTTCATTTCTCAGGCCTACTAGCAGTGGGCAGTTTTGCAGTAGGTGCTCTGCCATCATGTTCGCCTTCTCGCAGTGGCACAGGCTAGTTGTGCCAATTAAAAATTTGTTGAAAAGGTGGGGCCGGAGTCTGTTATGGTCGGTACTGAGGCGAAATATGACAACTATTTTGGACATATAAAAAAACACGAAGGCTGGAGAAGACTATCATGAAAGGAGACATCCCAGCAAAGAGGAGAAGTGGAAGACCACAGAGAAGATGGAATCAGGATGTAACTGATGGTTTGAGCATGACCGCTGCAGAGGCAGGACATCTAGCCTATGAGAGAGAGAGAAATTACAAAGGACTGTTAAGGTGGCAAAGTTCTGTTCAGGACAAGCTATTTGATGATGATGATAATTATCTTAAGATTAATAACTTTTTCTCTATATCTCATCTTGTAGTTGTGAGGGGTACAGTGGTAGACATCCAGAGTACAAGAACATATGTCCACTGTCTGGATACAAGTAATATTATCCAGATCAATGATCCATTCAGACCTTCCTGGTTTGATGACATCAAGTTTATAGCTTTAGAATGGTATCAGTATTCACAGAATGGAACACAAGAAGTTCGGTTACTGGAAATCTTGAAAACTAACCCAGTAGCTAGAACAATTGAGCCCAGATTTAACAGTTTCCAATTCTTTGGTTTGCAGGTAAGCACTTGGTTATTGGTTACTAAACTGACGTCATTGCACTCCGTGCAGACACATAGGTGTTCAGTCCCCCCCAACAAATATCGAAGAGTATGCATACTGATGGTTCCTGTGGCTCACTGATTAAACACACCTCTCACTCTGCCTCTCAGGCATCCAGTTCGACTTGAACAACGGGTAACTCCAAACTGCCTAAATCGCTTGATCGATTCAGCATCGATTTTAGTGTCCTCATCCAACAGACAGTCGCGAAGAGACCGAAGAATATCCCCTTATCCATCTTCAACTCCCCAACAATCGATGCTGTTGATGCAAGCCTGTCTGCTCTCTCATTACTGTAAACACCCGCATGCCCAGGACAGTATATCTTAGTAAGCCGCTGGAGGTTAGAAACTTCTATAGACGACATCCACTCATCCGAAACCTGCCCTTCTGGATCTTGTGAAGCATCGACTGAGAGTCAGATACAACAACTGCCCCAGTAAATAAAGTCCCAGAGATCCAATGGAGGGCAGCAGTAACGGCCTCAACCTCCATCCTCATACTAGAAGTAGTTGTTCTGTATGCCCCACTTCGCTCTGCAACAACCCTACCATGTGCATTAGCCAAGAAACCCCAGCCGGACTTCTCACCACGTTGTACCTACCCATTAGTAAATATAAAACATCATCATCACTTGCATAATCTTCTATCAGCTGCTTAACTGCGAGATCAGCCTTCATGTTGCCCAAATCTCTACATTCTCTTCCAAGAGTAATGATAACGTTGAGATAGTTGATCATGCTACCATCTGTTGGGATCCATTCTTCCAAGAAGTAATGATCAGCGTTGAGATAGTTGGTCATGCTACCATCTGTTGGGATCCATTCTTCCAAGAGTAATGATAACGTTGAGATAGTTGGTCATGCTACCATCTGTTGGGATCCGTAAGCATTTTGCAAGTTCATTGTTTAGCAATACTGGCTGACAAAACTTATATAATACATTGTTCTCTCTCTTATTTTATTCTTTTTAATGCAACTGGTGTAGCTAGACAAGATCATGACATAGAGGGGGTGTCAACATAGAATTCCCAGGGACAAAGCAGCCAACATACACTTAGGAACCACCCCAATACAAGAAGAAAGCAATCCAACTTATCTAGGGATCACATTTGATAAACGACTCACATGGAACAAGCATATAGAAAACACAGAAGGAAAGGCCAGACGAAAAATTGGAATACTCAGAAAACTGGCAGGTACCAACTGGGAAGCTAATGAACACACACTTAAGAAAGTCAACAGCGGAACAATTAGACCCCATGTAGAGTTCGCTCAACAGCATGGGCTACAGCTGCTAACACACACCTGCAGACATTGGACAGAGTACAAAATCAAGCACTCAGGATCATCACCGGAGCCATGAAATCTACGCCTATCACAGAGATGCAAAAAAAACCACTGGAGTACAAGCCCTGGCTTACAGAAGGAAACCAAAAATATGATCCAGATGGAGAAATACACCAGTATGCCCTTGAAAGCAAGATTAAATGATCTGGCACTTGGACGACTAAACGCAGCAGCTTCGTCCATCGGGAAAGCATCTAAAAGGCATTATCAAGATGACCTACCAATGCACACAACACCGCTGATACCTAGTCTCGACCCTGTTCCTTTGGGAACAAGTTAGCGATACAGCAAAAATCATCACAACAATTAGTGGAATCACAACTGAGAAATACCAATGACCTGCAGAAGAGAACAGCCACTATGTGCATGATCCAAGAAAACTACCATAAACAATCATGGATCCACGCCTACACCGATGGATCTGCAACAGATGCAATCAAGAACGGAGGGGCTGGTATCTATATTACATATCCCAACAATCACACGAAACAAAGTACATGCCAACTGGTAAATTTTGTTCAAACTACACCACAGAGGCTCAAGCACTAATACAGGCCGCAATCATGATCAATAATTCCAACTCTGACTGCCAACAAGTGGTATTTTCACAGACGCGCTATCTGTTTTGCAAGCCCTACAGAGTAACCATCCATCCCTGAGAAAAGAGCTCAGCAAGATCTCTACCAACAAAAGAGTTACACTCAGTGGGTACCATCACATTGCGGAGTGCCAGGTAACGAGAAGGCAGACAAACTTGCTAAAAGGGAGCAGAATGTGAACAAATAGATAATGAAATCACATACTTTGAAAAAAAAAGCTATCATGGACATTAGAAAAGAACCTAAACCATCCAACGATGACTACCACTCACTTGACAGACAAGGACAGACTATCATCTTCCGACTCAGGATAGGTCATAACAGACTGAACAAACACCTACACAGGCTGCGATTGACCCCAACCCCTCTGTGCCCTGTGACTCGCTGAACAAACCACAGAACATGTCCTGCAAGACTGCCCCCTGTATATCCTCCCAAGAAAGGAATGCTGGCCCTACAACACAACACTACATTCAAAACTACATGGCACTAGAGATGAGCTCCAGACAACAGTCGATTTCATCATAAGGAGTCGTCTAACGGTATAATCATCAAAAAGTGATCGCAAAGAAGAAGAACATAGAATGCTGGGATTATCACGACAGAGAGGTGGTGTCAATGCAGAATATTGAGAGTATCACGACAGAAAAGGTGTCAACATCAGAATGCAGGAGTATCATGACAGAGATGTCAACATAGAATGCTGGCAGTATCATGACAGAGATAAGATGTCAACATAGAATGCTGGCAGTATCATGACAGAGAGAAGGTGTCAACATAGAATGCTGGCAGTATCATGACAGAAAGAAGGTGTCAACATAGAATGCTGGCAGTATCATGACAGAGAGAAGGTGTCAACATAGAATGCTGGCAGTATCATGACAGAAAGAAGGTGTCAACACAGAATGCTGCAGTATCATGACAGAGAGATGTCAACTAGAATGACTCAGAGTATCATGACAGAGAGATGTCAACATAGAATGCTGGCAGTATCATGACAGAAGAAGAGACATAGAATGCGGGATATACAAGAATGCACATAGAATTGAGTATCATGACAGAGAAGTGTCAAAACACAGAATGCAAAATGGAGTATCATGACAGAGAGAAGTGTCAACATAGAATGCTGAGAGTATCACGACAGAGAGAGATGTCAACACAGAATGCTGGAGTATCATGACAGAGAGAAGGTGTCAACATAGAATGCTGGCAGTATCATGACAGAGAGAAGATGTCAACATAGAATGCTGGAAGTATCATGACAGAGAGAAGGTGTCAACATAGAATCTGGAGATATCATGACAGAAGAAGTGTCAACATAGAATGCTGGCAGTATCATGACAGAGAAGTGTCAACATAGAATGCTGGATATCATGACAGAGAGATGTCAACATGAATGCTGGAGTATCTGACAAGGTGTCAACATAGAATGCCGGAGTATCATGAGAGAGAATGTCAATTAGACATGACAGTGTCAAAGAATGCAGTATCATGACAGAAGAGTAATAGGCTGGCATCAGACAGAGAAAGTTAACACAGAATATTGAGTATCACGACAGAGAGAGGTGTCAACACAGAATGCCAGGAGTATCATGAGAGAGAGAAGATGTCAACATAGAATGCTGGAAGTATCACGAAGAGGAGTGTCAACACAGAATGCTGGGAGTATCACTGACAGAGATGAGGTGTTAACAGAATACTGGAGTATCACTGACATTGATCAAGCGGCCCAAGATGCTGTAACTAGGAGCAAGATATTCACGTTCTTGTTGCTAACCATTTAATCACAAAGAGTGGTTAACTTTGTTGATAAGAATAAACATGAAGAAGAAGTTATACAAATCTAGAATCATAATCTAACTTGTTTGTTGATATCAAGATTTGAATGTTATGAATTTGTGTATCTTGATAGATAAACAATGTTGACTTTGGTGACACGGCCACATACACAGCTAAACTAGTGAACTTGGCTCAACCAGAAGAAAAATCTATCCAGATTGTTGTTGCTAGTAAGTGAGATATACTGATATATAGATATATATATTGATTGATGTGAGTGTATGTTTGTTTATATAACTGTTATAAGAAGAAGATATGTTGAGCATATATCTGGAGAAGAAATAATCAAAGAATACCAAACCAGACATTGAGGTGGGAGCAAACAGTTCAAGAAAAAGAGGACTCTAGGGAACCCTGAAATGAATTTTGCTGCTGAGAAAGGCAAGAAATATTGGCCCCAATTCCATGGAAGAGATGAGCAAGCTGCCCAGGACAGAGCGGTATGGACAAATTATTTGCAGGCCTTATGTAACATATAACATAACATAGAACTCTGCCAATGCCGGTTCCAAGCCTGGATGAAAAAGGAGGACTTGTGCGTGAGGCCAGCTACCTTATCACAAGAAATTGAAAGAGCTACAGAAACTTGCAAGAAAGGATGCCATACCGTAAACCGACCAGCCAGGTGGTGTGCGGTGCACCTAGTGCATCAATGGCGGTTGCTGATGAAAACCGCTGCGGGAAGTCAGCAACCTGACTCGTACATTACTTGGCCCAAAAACACACACTAAAATTGGATTTTGGAATTTGAGAACGATGGCCATGGCTACAAAATCAGCCCAAATTGCAGAAGAAATTAAGAGATACGAGCTGGACATACTGGGGTTAAGTGAGGTGAGATGGCCTGGAACAGATAGAAGAGTAGTTAGTGGATTAACTTTCATATATTCAGGGAGAAGAAAGGTAAGCATTTTGAAGGAGGTATAAAGATGACACCTAGAGTAGCAAAGAGCATGTTAGAATGGGAACCCATCTCAAGTCGGATAATTAGAGCCTGCTTCAGTACCAGGCATGTCAATATGACAATACTGCAGTGTTATGCACCAACAAATGAGGCCGACGATAAGAAAGACATTTTATGAGCAACTACAAGATCAAATTAACAAGACCCAAAACATGACCTGTTAGTAGTAATGGGGGACTTTAATGTCAAGGTTGGAAGTGATAATGTAGAGGTAGAGAGAGCTATAGGAAAACAAGGAATAAACACAATGAATGAGAATGGAGAAAGACTGGTGGAGTTATGTATGCTGTCAAACTTAGTAATTGGAGGTACCATCTTTGCACATAAGGAAATTCATAAACTTACTTGGCACTCACCAGATAGGGTGACCAAGAATCAGATTGACCATATGTGCATAAATACACAATTTAGAACATCATTGCTGGATATCCGTGCATACAGAGGAGCAGATGTAGGAAGTGATCATAATTTATATCATAGGTAAATTGAAACTGAAATTGAAAATTCACCAAACTAAAAAAGAACAACTGCGAATAGACAGTCAAAGACTACAAAATAAAGAAGTAAAAGAGGAATATTAGCTCGAACTTAAGAATAGGTTCGAGTTACTCAATAGTGAAAATGAACAGAACATTGAAGACAAATGGACTAAGATAAAGGATACACTATTGGGGGCAGCAAATAATAGCGCAGGATTAAAGACGAAAGACAGAAAACCCTGGATAAGTGATGACGCCTGGAAATGTATTCAAGAAAGAAGAAAGATGAAACTAGCGATATTTAATACTAAGGATACAACAGATGAAATCCAAGCTAAAGAGGAATATAGACTAAAAGACAAGAAGTGAAAAGAGGCTAGAATAGAAAAAAGAGCATATGTCAATTGACTGGCTGAAGAAGGGAAAAGGCAGCTAAGACTGGAAACAGTAAAATGCTATACAATACACTAAAACAACTTACTGGAACTTTTGTTTCAAGGGTGGCCCAATCAAGAGTAAAGATGGTAAAGTTCTAACATCAGATACCGAGCAGAAGAAAAGATGGGCAGAACATTTTGAAGAAATATTAAATAGACCTGATCCACCAGTACTACTCAAGTTTGTCGAAGAGGCAAGAAACAGCTCCTTACCAATTAAGAAGAAATGATAAGTGTAGCTGAGGTCAAGGAGGCAATCCATTCCTTGATAAACAATAAGGCAGCTTCTTAGACCAAATAATTACCCTACGACTAATTTTGGAGGAACATATTGAGAAGCAACAACCACTTATACTAAATTTCATCGATTTTAAAAAGCCTTTGATAGTCTACACAGAATCTCCCTGTGGAATATTCTGAGATGCTATGGAATACCAGACAAAATAATAAACATTATTAAGAGCCTCTATGATGGTTCGCAGTGTGCAGTTCGCACTGACGGTGGACACAGCGACTGGTTTATGGTTGAAACCGGAGTAAAGCAAGGCTGTATTCTATCTCCGCTATTGTTTGGGTGGCCATTGACTGGGTGATGCGAAAATGTTGCAGGGCGAAACTGGCATCGATTGGGTATAAAATAGTCAACTAGAAGATTTGGATTTTGCAGATGATATTGCCTTGTTAAGTAGAAACAACCAAAATATGCAAAGAAAAACAGACAACTTGTCATCTATAGCATCAAAAGTTGGACTGCAGATAAGCGATGAAAAAACACATATAATGAAGACATCTATGGCAAGTAATGCAGATATCACCCTGGAATCTTAAATGATAAAAATTACAGAGCAGTTCACCTATTTAGGTAGCAATTTTGATTGCACGGGAAATGTTAAAAAAGAAATTATGATACGAATTGGTAAAGCAACATCAGTTTTAAAAGTCTAAATAAAATATGGAACTGCAAGTTATATAGTATTATTATAGTACAACAGACTCCAGAATTCAAATATCTCGGGAGTATATTTACAGCAGATGGAAAGATGGACAGAGAAATCGAGACTAGATGCCAGAAGGCAAATGCAGTGACATACCAACTGTCACCACTATTAAAACATCCAAGCATTAACATGACAGTCAAGCGACAACTGATAAACTGCATATTTATTCCAACTCTCTGCTATCAGTGCCAAACATGGCTCCTGACTAAGACACAAGAAAGAAAGATTACATGTGAAATGAGATGTCTACTAAAAGCTGTCAACGTTACAAGGCGAGATAGAGTGAGAAACGAGAATATCAGAAGCATCGTAGGTACTATACCATGCATACAGAACATCGAGAAGCAAAGAATCAAGTGGTTCGGCCATCTAATGAGAATGGAACCACATTTACTACCATCACGTGCCTATAATAATCAACACTCAGGGCGCAGAGCACGAGGCAGGCCAAGAACACGATGGATAGATAACATCTCAGAATCCTGCGAAAGCATGGACTGACAACGTCAAGCGCAACACACCTGGCACAAGATAGAAAACTAACTCTCCCCACGGCCTTCCACGTAAATGTGATTAAGATAAGATAAGTTATATAGTATTAAAACTAAATTACGAATTTTCAATTCAAATGTTGTATCAATCCTAACATATGCCAGCGAGAGTTGGAAAATGACTAAAGATATAGAAAGCAAGTTGAATGCATTTGTAAATAGATGTCTACGAAAAATAATGAATATAAAATGGAACAAATTCAGAAGTGATGAAATTAGAGACATGTCTGGTCAACCACTAGTGACAACTGTTATAAGAAAGAGAAGATTTAAATATGTTTGACACACCTTGAGGAGAAACGATCAACGAATATCAAAGCAGGCATTGAAGTGGGATGCAATGGGTTCAAGAAAGAAGGTCGACCCAAGGAGACCTGAAGCGAACTTCGCTGAGAGAGGCAGGAAATATCGGTCTCAGTTCCATGGAGGAGATTGAGCGAGTTGCCCAGGATAGAGCGGTATGGAGAAATTACTTGCAGGCCTTATGTAACATATAGCAGTGCGAGAGGAATTATTATGTAACATAGCCATCACTTGTAAACGTTGTGACAAGGCATATATCGGTGAAACAGGCAACATGATAAGTGACCGTTTCAACCAACACTTACTTACGTGATATACGCCAATGCTCTGTGACCCCTGTAGCCACTCATTTCAATGGAACTAACCATTTGGGAGCTCGCGATGTCCAGGTCACAGCCATCCAATCATGTTCCTCTGATGATCGAAGCCGGTTTGCTCTTGATCATAGATTCCCCAACTTTTTCGGCCCACCACCCACTTTGCGCGATATAACCTTTGTAAACACACCCCCTCCCCCATTAAAACAGTAAAAAACTCGCCTCAAATTTTCAGAACCCACTATTGCCCCCTGGAAGGCTCAGCGCCCACTGGGGCGGTACCGCCCGTTTGGGAACCCATGCTGTAGATAATCATTTTATATCATTATATGGTACCTTGCGACCTCATGGACTTAACACACTACATTTCTATGCTTCTTAATACTGTCTGTTCACTTGCTCCATATTCTGTATGTGTGTATGTTAAACGTATATAGGTTATATATATATACTTGCTAATTAACCCTGCTTGCCGGGATATAAGTTGCAGCTTGTTGTCTCGTTTTGCAAGATTATGTCCCGTTTTCCAAAATCATTTCCTGCTATGATAATGGCAACTTCGTTTACTACAGGTGCGTTATAAGTCCGCTCATGTTGACAGACCGGAACCATGTCGGCGCGGATTGCAATTTTCATGTCGTCCATGGACAACTGATCTTATGCCGTCTTAAAACTTCTGATATAGCTATTGCACATATGTAGGATACATTGAATAGCTAATAACGTATTTTGATTAAGGGGCGTAATCCATGATTATGTGGTAGTGGCCACATGGTCAATTTAGTGACTATCCATTTGATTTATGCAAATGTGGTAACCGTTCTTCGCCACATGGTGGCCACTATCGGAATGTAAAAAAAAAAGTAGACAATGTAGACATTGCAAATTAGATTTTATTACTTTTTAAAACAAATATTGATCCAATTTTGAAACTTTTTCTTTAGTTGATTTAAATTTTGCCTGTGAAATATTTGTACAAAGTTTGGTGAATTTTGTATGTAAATTGAGGCCATGTATAGGTGGACAACCCATGCAGATTATGGAAATATCGTGTATATATATATATATTTTATTTGTAATGTATATCTTTTTTTCTACTAGTTGTTTTGTATTTATTTTGCTATTCGTTTTTCGTCACATATTTTCATTTTAGGGCCGTTAGGAACTTATTGTTTGATTCTACATGTTGTGTGTTGTTTGATTCTACATGTTGTGTGTTGTTTGATTCTACATGTTGTGTGTTGTTTGATTCTACATGTTGTGTGTTGTTTGATTCTACATGTTGTGTGTTGTTTGACTCTACATGTTGTGTGTTGTTTGATTCTACATGTTGTGTGTTGTTTGATTCTACATGTTGTGTGTTGTTTGATTCTACATGTTGTGTGTTGTTTGACTCTGCATGTTGTGTGTTGTTTGACTCTGCATGTTGTGTGTTGTTTGACTCTGCATGTTGTGTGTTGTTTGACTCTGCATGTTGTGTGTTGTTTGACTCTGCATGTTGTGTGTTGTTTGACTCTACATGTTGTGTGTTGTTTGACTCTACATGTTGTGTGTTGTTTGACTCTGCATGTTGTGTGTTGTTTGACTCTACATGTTGTGTGTTGTTTGACTCTACATGTTGTGTGTTGTGTGACTCTACATGTTGTGTGTTGTTTGACTCTACATGTTGTGTGTTGTTTGACTCTACATGTTGTGTGTTGTCTGACTCTACATGTTGTGTGTTGTTTGACTCTACATGATGTGTATTGTTAGACTCTACATGTTGTGTGTTGTTCGACTCTACATGTTGTGTGTTATTTGATTCTACATGTGTGTTGTTTGACTCTACATGTTGTGTGTTGTTTGACTCTACATGTTGTGTGTTGTTTGATTCTACATGTGTGTTGTTTGACTCTACATGTTGTGTGTTGTTTGACTCTACATGATGTGTATTGTTAGACTCTACATGTTGTGTGTTGTTCGACTCTACATGTTGTGTGTTATTTGATTCTACATGTGTGTTGTTTGACTCTACATGTTGTGTGTTGTTTGACTCTACATGATGTGTATTGTTAGACTCTACATGTTGTGTGTTGTTTGACTCTACATGTGTGTTGTTTGACTCTACATGTTGTGTGTTGTTTGACTCTACATGTTGTGTGTTGTTTGACTCTACATGTTGTGTGTTGTTTGACTCTACATGTTGTGTGTTGTTTGACTCTACATGTTGTGTGTTGTTTGATTCTACATGTTGTGTGTTGTTTGACTCTACATGTTGTGTGTTGTTTGATTCTACATGTTGTGTGTTGTTTGACTCTACATGTGTGTTGTTTGACTCTACATGTTGTGTGTTGTTTGACTCTACATGGTGTGTGTTGGGCAAGAAGTGAAATTCTTAACCTCTCTTGTATTCTTTGCTTGATAAAGACCTTTTTGTTGAAATGTTATTGTGCATTGTTATTGATTGTGTAAAACTACAGGACTTTGGTTTTACTTGTTTCGCCATTGCTACATAGTTTTACTGCAGTCTTCCCATATATTGCTACATAGTTTTACTGCAGTCTTCCCTTATATATCAATAATACTATGTAACGTATATAACGTACAAGAGGAATATATATATATATATATATATATATATATATATATATATATATATATATATATACGAGCGTGTTCAAATGAAAACAGGACTTGTGGATTTATTTTAAAAGTATCATACGCAAATTAACAGTTTCATGGAATTAAACAAAGCAACCACTTGTGAATAAGAATGCACCTGGGTTCATCAGAAAAAATCTACGTATGCATTTAGGCAAGCATTCCACTGTTTAGGTAGACGTCGAATGCCGTCCGAGAAAAAGGTCGTGGCTGCTCACTGAACCATGTGGTCACCGCTGTCTTCACGTCTGCGTCGCTGTTGAATCGCTGTCCCTTTAGTGCTTTCTTCAACGGTCCGAACAAATGGAAATCACGGGGACAAATTGGGACTATAGGCTGGTTGATGAAGAACTTCCCAATTCTTCTTTGCCAATGTTTCCTGCACAATTTTGCGACGTGCGGACGAGCGTTGTCGTGGAGAAGAATCACACCTTGAGAAAGCTTGCCTAGTCGCTTAGCCTTGATGGCCTTATGCAGCTTGTCTAAAGTGTCTTTATAATGGGCGGCATTGATGTTGACACCAGGTTCCTTAAAATCGGCCAACAAAAGCCCTTCATGGTCAAAAATGCGGTCACCATAACCTTCCCAGCAGAAACCTGTGTCTTGAATTTTTGGGTTTTGGTGAACCTGGATGTTTCCATTGCATGCTGTCAATTTTGCTGCTCGGTTCATAGTGGTGGCACCACGATTCATCATCTGCCACAATGCTCAACAGAAATGCATCACCCTCTGCCCTGTAACGCATCAAGTGGTTCAAACTCCACCCCATCCGTTCTTCCTTATAGTGGTCAGTCAACATCCGTAGGACCCACTGTGAACACACCTTCCGATAGTTCAATTTCTTCCGAACAACCATGTGGGCTGTCCCAATTGACATATGAAATTCTTCTGCAAGCGAGCGAATGCTCCGCGATGGTCAGTCAGTACTGCTTTATCAAGCAAGGCTATGGCTTCTTCTGTTGCAACAATGTGCGCCTGACCTGGCCGTGCAAGATCTGCTGTTAACTCACGTCCGTCTTAAACATACGCGCCCATTCCATCACTCTTGTCCTCGACAAACATTTGTCACCATATGCTGCCTTTATTCTCTGATGAATGTCTACTGCTTGACATCCTTCAAATGAAAGAAACTGGATTACAGCACGCTGATTTACTTTGGACGGGTTCGGAATCACACCCGCCATATTGTTAACAGTCTCATGCAGCACATATGCATGCTGGGAAGATGAACACGTGACCGTATGTTAATTATTGGATACTCATTACTAGTGCAAAATATCATCAATATCCGTGCACTCTAGCACGCGTGGTGTAACAAGTCCCGTTTTTATTTGAACACGCCTCGTATATACATTAGGATTATTGTTACTGAACTAACATCACGGCACTCTGGGCATACCCATAGGTGCTGAGTCTACTACAATAGATGGTGAAAGGTATACATACTGATAGTTCCTGTGGGTAGCCGGTTAAACAAACTCCTCTCTGTGTCCCTCAACTACTTATAGTCATAATTGATTCACATACCAAAAGTATACGGGATGTTTGGGGACGCAAGACAGGAACATATATTAGACAAACATTTGATTATGTTACATATACAATGTTCGGTTACAGAAATGTGTCATATAAATATTGTGTAGTTTTTCTATCTGTTCATTTTGATTCATTTTAGTAATGAAAAATTGTGGGCGTCTGTAGCTTAAGCGGTAGTGAGCTCAGCATGATGTTTGCTGCCATGCTCATAGATGTCTTTTGGGAAGGCGACGAACATGGGGTAAAGATTAGATACAGGACAGAAGGTAATCTATTCAATCTTCGGAGGTTAAAATCCTCCACCAAGGTAAAAGAATCAACTATCTCAAACCTGTTGTTTGCTGATGACTGCGCCTCGCTACCAACTCTGAGGAAGAAATGCAGACTTACATGGACAAGTTCTCAATGGCCTGTGATATGTTTGGCCTCACCATTAACACCAAGAAAACAGAGGTCATGAACCAGACCGCCCCTACAGAGCAGTACTACGATCCAGTCATCAACATTAAACACCAGCGTTTCCTGCCAGCGGCCAACTTTGCTTATCTTGGCAGCCTCCTATCCAGATCAGCAAACATAGATTCTGAGGTTAACAATAGGATATCCAAAGCCAGTGCTGCGTTAGGAAGGTTACGTGTCACTGTGTGGGAGCGGAAGGGGATAAGCGTAGCCACAAAGCTGAAAGTTTACCAGGCCATAGTGCTAACCACGCTACTGTACGCAAGCGAGACATGGACAGTGTATAGCAGACACGCAAGAAAATTAAACCACTTCCACACAAGCTGTCTACGCAGAATACTAAAAATAAACTAGCAGGACAAAATTCCAGATACCGAAGTCCTTACAAGAGCAAAGATCCCAAGCGTCAACGCCCTGTTGCAGAAGGCCCAAGTAAGATGGGCCGGTCATGTTGCTCGAATGCCTGATAAACGCATCCCAAAACAGTTGATGTATGGTGAACTTGAAGGGGGCAGACGTTCAGCTGGTGGACAGAAAAACTTTGTTCAAACTTCACTGCTGCAGTTTGGAAGAAAATTTGTTCCTGTGGATTTTTATGAACAGTAAAAATAGACCTCACCATTCAGAGCGCAATAGCAAACTACTGAATGTATAGGTGGTGCCTAGAAAATGTACGACTCGTTAACTGTGGTTGATGATGACATCCTGTGTAAGATATGCCAGGATTTTCAATTACAAATGACACACACATGACACAGCAAATGTTTGCACAATCATACTTGAATTTATCATTTAAACAATGCAGAAACAACATGGTTGCAAGTTATTCACTTTTTCTTCACCCTCCACCTCTAAGGATGCATAGGTCCGCAACCAAGGTCTTCCAAGTCTGCCTATCCAAGGCCATCTTTTCCAGATCTCTCCCCTCCTCATTTTCTTGCATTCCGGCTCCCGTCTCCAGGTGTTTCTGGGTCTTCCCTTAACTCTATTGCCCTGGGGGTTACATCAGAGAGCCTGTCTCATTATGCTGTTAGGGGGTTTCCTCAGTGTGTGTCTCATATCCATCGCCACCTTCTGCTCCTTATCTCTTTGTTACACCTGCTTTTGCCATACTCTTTCCCACAGTTCCCTATTTGTGGTCCTGTCATACCATCACAGATGGAGTATCCTGTGTAGGCATCTATTGATAAATTTCTGCAACGTTTTGATGTTTCCCTTAGTTTTTCTCCATGTCACCACTCCATATTGAAGGACAGCCTTGACATTTAAGTTAAATATCATTATCTTAGTTTTATTCCTGTTCATTCTTGAACTCCATATGTTCTACAGAATGGCAAATGATAATCTTGCCTTTTGTATTCAAATCCTAACATCTTCATCTGTGCCACCTTGAATGTTGATAACACTTCACAGATATGTTATTGTGTCCAGCTTCTTTAATGGTGATCCTCTCCGTATGATCAGGTCTTTGGAATTAGCATTTAATCTCATGATCTTTGTTTTTTCATAATGAATAGTCAGACCCAGTTGTAAATTATTCAGTAAAAAGTTTTATTTTCATTTTGTCAGGATCACCGGTGTTACAATCTGAACGATTGTCTATGACACAGACTGTCAATCAAGCTGACCAATCTGTAACATTATTGTGTGGTCAAGTTGTCAGTTTAGGCACCCCACCAATTAGTATTCTGTTGAAGGTGAGTTTCAAATTTCTTCCTTTATTATACAGTAGCATTACAGGACACATTTCTCAGAGACATCAAGAACTTGAGGAAAAACTTGAAGACCTCAATAGCTTGATGAAAATGGAGACACTGAAGACTGAACTTGTCAATCCCAACAGGCATGGATACCCAGCTATGGAACATGTTTGGTTCCTGAGTGCATTTTTCCCCACAGATTCCTAGTATTGTTACCAGAGCTACAGAGTTTGTGCTTTGTGCAGTTCTCTCGGCAGATGGCATGCCATTTCTGCATAGAGGGACTGAGCTATAGGATGAAACCCAGTGTAATGAAGTCAATCCTTCATCTGTAGACATTATTTCATGACTAGGCTCAGATATCTTACACATAATGTAGCTGCCACTGTGGACCATTACTGGAGTCTTGGAGACATTAGTTCATGACTATGCTCAGATATCTTGCACATAATGTAGCTGCCACTGTGGACCATTACTGGTTTCTCGTGGGCAATATCTCTATAATGTGGTCTCTGTGGTGCAGAAGTTAGGTGCTCACCACTCGTTCCAAAGGTACTTGGTCCGCTCTCATGTGGAGCCATCAAAGTATTTTTCCAGAGATCTCTAATCTCAGTGTAGGTGAGATTGAATTCATAGTTCTATCAAAGATGGATGATAAAACATAGGTCCCATGTTCATGGTGAGCACGAAAAGAACCCTTGGCTGTTAAAAACTGAGAACAGGCTGGAAAGCTGCTGCCCTGGCAAAATTCATTAGCAAGATAAACAAATTTAAAAATTCCTACAAAATATTTAACCATCTTCTAAATTACACTGGAGACCCTTGCTGGTGCTGCAGAGTTAATGCACCGCCGCTGACATCTTCCTGTCTAAGAAATAGATGAGAGCACACATGGTTACTCACCGAAGTGCAGTGATGATCATCTTATCAATCAATCAATATCTCTATAAGCATAGGATAATGAACCAAATCTCAGTAGAAGACTAGTATCTGTATAATGTAATCTCTATATAACCTAAACTGTACACACAACGTGATGATGATAACGAAAGTAGTCGAATGTGTTTACTAACTTGGTTATTTGTTGCAGGCATCCAATGGTACAGTGTTACCTTCTGTGTACAGAGATGGATTTGTGAAACTGACTGTGTCTCCTAAGGAAGGTATGTTGATAAGGTTTTCCATCATTTGTCATCATCATCATCATCAAATAGCTTGTCCTGATCAGAATGTTGCCACCCGAACAGTCCTTTGGAATTTCTCTCTCTTATAGACCAGATGTCCCGCCTCTGTAGCTGTCATGTTGAAACCATCAGTTACATCCTGAATCCATCTTCTTCTTGGTCTTACTCTTCTCCTCTTTGCCAGGATGTCTCCTTTCATGATGGTCTTCTTCAGCCTTCATGTTTTTTTTTATATGTCCAAAATAGTTGTCATATTCCGCCTCCGTACCAGCAATAACAGACTCCAGTCCCACCTTTACAACAAATTAAAATTTTCAATCCATCAATGAATCAAACCATTTATTATATCTATCCGTATGTGTTAGTTTACATAGATGGGTTGGTGGTTCAGCAGATCTGGAGCTCATGGGATTTTGCTGCTCAGGTCACAGAAGGAGAAGGGTGAAGGGCTTCTTCTTCTTGGAACGCTCCATATCAACCACTTTTTGTGATTTGTATGTGATATTCTTCTTCTTCTGTGTTCTCACTAGATTGGGATTTCGGATTCTCTAATAAAGGCAGCCATCTGCCTCAAATTATCAACCACGCCATACAGTTTGTCTTGGACGCTAGTGTAAGAGGGCCACCTCTTTCTTCTCAAGTCTGCATACTGGGGGCAGTTCTGTAGGATATAATTCCGATATCTCCTTCCCCATTTGTGCCGACCTCTTCCCGCAGTAAGTTTTGATCACCCTCGTGATGGTAGGTCTGACATTCCTACTGCATGGCTAAATCTCAGAGGCAGATTGGCGATCGTAGAATCCGTTATCCCATTCCTCATTGTGAGGGTCGTTGCACCATGTTATGCAACTTACGGCCTGGTGCATCCGTTTTCTGCAAGCATTTGTTTGGTTAGCATTCCCTAGCGGACACGTGCATCCGTTTTCAGCCAAACCTCCTTAGTCGCCTCTTACGACATGCGTGGCAGGTAACAGTGGTTCTAATCTGTACATCCCAAGTGTGGGCCCCGGTAACCACTCGGGCGGTATGTGATATAAGAATGATTGTACATTGTGTCAGTTATGCACCTACAAGTAGGCCAGCACATCCGATTTCTACAACACATTTTATTTACTAGGATAGCTTCCCTACCTCAGTCATTGTGTTGTACTAACACGTTTCCTTTACTTATTCAATCATGTAAAGACACTCTTACAGTGTCTCTGAAATGCTTCGATATAGACAATACGTGCTGGGAATCCCTTGCGCAAGATCGCCAAATGTGGCGCTGTAACAACAAAGAGGAACCCGAATAGCTGAGAATCATCGTATTGTTGAGTCACAGAGAAAGCGAGCAGCGCGAAAAGACAGAGCACACAACACGCACGTCTAACCTTGATCATGTATGCCCCACCTGTGGTGGGGATTCTGTTCTAGGATTGGACTCTACAGTCACCTCCGACACACCAGAGAGGTGCAACAGCAGCGTCTGAGATTGTTGTCATCATCGCTTGCGATGGACGGCTAATATCACTTATTCAATCAATGATTGTAGTCGTACTAACACGTTTCCTTTACTTATTCAATCAATGATTGTGTCGTACTAACATGTTCCCGTTACTTATTCAATCAATGATTGTGTCACACTAACATGTTTCCTTTACTTATTCAATCAATGATTGTGTCGCACTAACATGTTCTCTTTAATTATTCAATCAATGATTGTGTTGCACTAACATGTTCTCTTTACTTATTCAATCAATGATTGTGTCGCACTAACATGTTCTCTTTAATTATTCAATCAATGATTGTGTCGCACTAACATGTTCTCTTTAATTATTCAATCAATGATTGTGTCGCACTAACATGTTCCCTTTACTTATTCAATCAATGATTGTTCGCACTAACATGTTCTCTTTAATTATTCAATCAATGATTGTGTCGCACTAACATGTTCCCTTTACTTATTCAATCAATGATTGGGTCGCACTAATATGTTTTATTGTCCATTGATCACCAGCTGAAAGTGGAAAGTTTTACTGTGACATAGACACTGCCTCACCGGCTGCCAAGTGTATTGATAATAAAGATCTGGCAAGATGGAGGGGAGCAGGGGTTGACACAAGCAGATCTTCATCTGCGGGTAAGTTATCTATATAACACTTCCTGTGTGGCTGTGACATGGGAGGTTAAACATGGAGAGAAAGAAAGCACAAAGTATGTCAGTTTGACAAAGTGTAGCGAGGGCCACGGAACAATGAAAAAAGGGGGCAAGGCAGTGCCAGGATCAGTAAGCTGGCACTGATCAAGACCATACCTCATCTCCAAGTGGTGATCTAGGAACCTGATTACTACACTGTAATCTGGCAAAGAGATTAGTAATCAATGAAAAGTACCTTACACGGATCACAGAAGAATTACTGTGCGATTAGGTAGTAGTGTAAGCTAAACTGTTGTGTAAGCAAAGCAATTCAGACTTCTTGCCATGCAGACGTAACATATACAGTCCAGGACTGTATATATATATATATATTTATATATTATGTCTGCTGGCCAAAAACTCTGAAAATCTTCGCTTCTGTTGTATCCTTTGCTTGATAAAGACCTTTTGGTTGAAATGTTGCTGTATATTGTTTTTGTACTTTGTAAAACTACATTACTTAGTTTATTTAATGTTTCACCAAAGAATATTGTTTCACACTAATCTCTGATAGATATTTGATTCTGTGACATGTTTTTCTTAGACTTGTCCTCTCATAAAATAATAAAGAAAATATAATTTTTTGCTTGCTTAAATAAAATGTTGAGCACTTTAAGGACTGTGTTGAAAGCAAGGGATATGAAATAATATAGTAATAATAACAGTCCATTGCAAGCGATGATGACAACAGTATCAGACGTGTGTTGTTGCACCTCTCTGGTATGTGCAGAGGTGACTATAGAGTCTAGTCTTAGAACACAATTCCCTACAAAAGTTGGTGGGGGGCATACATGATCAA
The DNA here is from genome assembly GCA_020796225.1 of Arion vulgaris. NCBI lineage: Eukaryota > Metazoa > Mollusca > Gastropoda > Stylommatophora > Arionidae > Arion > Arion vulgaris. The sequence continues at coordinate 25,922,316 of CM036768.1, forward strand.
GATTGGATATGTGGGTGTTGTGTGTTCTGTCTTTTCGCGCAGCTCGCTTTCTCTGCGTCTCAACAGTACCACAATTCTCAGCTGTGTGAGTTCCTCTTGTGTTGCCACAACGCTATATTTGGTGATCTTGCACATGGAATTCCCAATATGTGGTGTTTTTAGAGACACTTTAAGAATTTAGAATCAAAGCATTTTAGAGACACTTTAAGAATGCCTTTGAAGAGTTTTATCTGTCCACAAACTATTTAATTTGTTGTTTCTTGATGAAGTTCAGTACTAATGCTGTACACCCCCTTTCCCCCTCCGATATCTTCATTTCTAAACCAATCTCTTCTTGATACTCCCAGCATTCTCTGCGCAGACACTTCGTCTCTGTTGTGACTAGTTTTTTTTCTCTATTGTTGGATATCAGTGTCCAAGTTAGGCACTAATAGTATAATGTCTGGAGTAAGATTGTGTTGTGCATTACTTTTGTAAGTGTTCATGGTGATATGTTTACATTTTAAAATTGTTACCATTTGTCCTATGATGTGATTTGCTTTATTGCATCTATGTTGTATTTCATTAGTTATTCTTCCGTTTGCTGAAAAAATGTTTCCTAGGTATGTAAAGTCTTTGACCTGTTTTAATTTATGTTTGTCAGTGAAAATATTGGTAGTGTTTTCCTCTCTAGCAACTGTCATTACTTCAGATATCTGTATGTGAATATTATTATATAACCAACACCAGTTAGATTAGTCTGTCACTATGTCATTTGAGTGGAGAGTCTGGCAGAATGGATTAGAGCGTAGGAGATCTGGGTTCAATCCCCGGTAAGGTCAAGGAGTTTTTCTGTCGTGGCACAAAAGTCTTAACCTGAACAGTTTCGCTGCGACTGCACTAGCAGTACAGCCAATAAATTCTACAGGCTCATGTCTCCCCCATCCCTGCGCCACCCTAAAAAAGCGGTATTACACACAGTAAGAAGAGTTTTGACAAGAAAATGTAATCTGTTGATGTATTGATGTGAATATAATATAAATAATATAAATGTATGGTTTACTCTAGGCTCAGATCTGATTGTTATTATTATTGATGTGAATATAATAGAAATAATAGAAATATATGGTTTACTCTAGGCTCAGATCTGGTTGCTATTATTATTGGTGTGGTTGCTGCTGTGATTGTTATAGCCATTATCATCATCATCATTTTCCTGGTACGCAGACGCAATCAGAAGACAAACAATGCTGCGTAAGTTTACCTTAATGTTTAACTCTTTGAAACTCTGTATGTTTACATCTTTCACATTTCAATTGTAGATGTTTTATTATCCAGATTTTTGGTTCTTGTCTTCCCATGTTTTGTCTTCCCTTACAATTCTCATGTTTTGTCTTCCCTTACAATTCCTATGTTATACTTCCCCTTACAATTGCCATGTTATGTCTTCCCTTACAATTCCAATCTTATATCGTCCCTTACAATTCATATGTTATACTCCAACTTACAATTCCCATGTTATATCTTCCCTTACAATTCACACGTTATACTTCAACTTACAATTCCCATGTTATATCTTCCCTTACAATTCCAATCTTATATCTTCCCTTACAATTCACATGTTATACGCCAACTTACAATTCCCATGTTATATCTTCCCTTACAATTCCCATGTTTTGTCTTCCCTTACAATTCCCATGTTTTGTCTTCTCTTACAATTCCATGTTATATCTTCCCTTATAATTCCCATCTTCTATCTTCACTTACAATTCACATGTTATATTCTTCCCTTACAATTCCCATGTTTTGTCTTCTCATACAATTCATATGTTTTGTCTTCCCTTACAATTCCCATGTTTTCTCTTCCCATGATTGTTACAATTGCCAAGTTTTGTTACTTTCTTCACAGAAGTTCCCCAGAGAAGATAACAGATGCTAATGCAAACCAAGACAAGTCTGACCAACTGCTGAGAGATTATGAGAACCCTTATGACAGACCTAGTATTGGTAATCGGCCGATTTACAAAGGACCCAGGGATCCAGGTCCCTATATGGTGTCCAAGCTCTCACCAGGTAATTCATTCAATGTTTCTATTCATTCTCATATCATCTCTTCTCATTCTCATATCATTTATTCTCATTCTCATGTGTTCTCATTCTCATATCATCTTCTCATTCTCATTTTTTCTCATTCTCATATCTTCTCATTTTCACATCATCTTCTCATTCTCATATCTCTTCTCATATCTTCTCATTCTCATATAATTCTGGTCTTTTTTTGTTTTGTTTGTTTCTTTGTTTGAGAATTAAGCCTCTAAGGAGGCAAGTCACACTCTTTAATCCTGTGGATTAAGCCTTGTTTAGTTAGCCAAGGCACACCCTTTCATCTTAAGACCGGAGTCATTACTAATAACCATGTGATGTGTTAACTCTGTGGTTCACGGCCAACTTAAGTTTAAAAAAATGTTGGCGTTCACTCCCTCGGGTTGGACACCAGGTTTCCTGATCCTTTGCTTGAGTATCTAAATTACAAGTACATCAAAAGTCAAAGTAAGATTTCCTTAAATATTATGGAACACTGATGATAAGAAAAGCAAGCCTTCATGCAAAAATCAGTTATATGTGCCATATTAGACATTCTTACTACGCCCGATTTCATAGCGAGTGAAAGATACAAAAATAATAATAAGCACCAGTGATAACAATATCATTGTTATCTATTTGTCACGTGCTTGACATCTGTGGTGTGAAAAATGTTAAAAGTTAGTTTGTCGATGTCACCATCACACTGATGGAAAGCTCTAATCTTGAACTCATTGAACAGATGGTATCTCACATCTGTGTAGACGTTTAAATATTTCACTTTCTATTTTAGTGGGGGGTCTGTGGCTTAGTGGTAGTGTGCTAGATCACAGCCCAAGAGTACCTGGATCAAACCCTGCGACAGGCAGTTTGAAAACAAATTTGTTCCCAGGGATTTTTACACTCTTCTTCTTCTTTGCGTTTGTTCTTTACAACCAATTTTAATATACCACTCTTTGTGATATGTTTGATCTTTGTGTTTGTTCTTTACAACCAATTTTAATATACCACTCTTTGTGATATGTTTGATCTTTGTGTTTGTTCTTTACAACCAATTTGAATATACCACTCTTTGTGATATGTTTGATCTTTGTGTTTGTTCTTTACAACCAATTTGAATATACCACTCTTTGTGATATGTTTGATCTTTGTGTTTGTTCTTTACAACTAATTTTAATATACCACTCTTTGTGATATGTTAGATCTTTGTGTTTGTTCTTTACAACCAATTTTAATATACCACTCTTTGTGATATGTTTGATCTTTGCCAAGAACGTGTATACGTTGCACATTGGTTCGTAGACCCTAAACGCATAGACTTCTACGCGTTTAGGACATGTGCATCCGATTTCAGCCAAACCTCCTTAGTCGCCTCTTATGACATGCGTGGCAGGTAACAGGGTTCTATTCTTTACACCCCAAATTTGGACCCCGGTAACCACTCGGCGATTACGAACAGTAAAAGTAGACATTATAGTTCAGAAAGCAGTGAAAAACTACTGAATATGTAAGTGGTGCCTAGAAAATCAACAACTCATTTACTGTGGTTGATGGCTATTGTCCTGTAAAGGATAGACCACAATTTTCATTCATTCATTTTGTCTTGAGCTGGTAATATGCTTCATTTTATAACTTTTGGATCACATTTGATCAGAGTTGATGTGTTTTGTCACTTATCTTTATTTTTGGTGAAAGGGTTCATGTTATGATAGTGATGTCTATAGCAACAGTTTTGATGAGGATGATGATGATGATGATGATGATGATGATGATGATGGACATAGCGACATAAACAATGCATTTGTTGTAATCATTTTCTGAAATTTTTGATTGATTTTGTTGTTTATTTTTTTTGGTATGACAGGAATTGATGACGCAGATGTAGAATATGAGGAAATGCAACTTGTGAATGGTGGTAAATCACCTCCGCAACAATACAATTCTGGCAAATTTGTCAAGAGAGGGGACAACAAAGATAAAAAGAAATATGAGAAGGATGCAAGCATTGAGAAACATAATGGTAAAGCTGAGGCAAAGGAAGAACAGAAACCTACTCCACGGGTCAAGCCAAGAAGTATCTTTCTAACTCCAAGCATGGAAGAGCTAGATAAAATTGGCAGAGCTGTTGCTGGTGGAGAGGGAAGTGGAGCTACTGGTCCTGGTACTCAAGTTTAGACAGTATCCAGTTTGTTTCAAATATAAGGGTAATCATTGTGTCTTGTTCAGTACATTCCATTATTATCTCTACAACATTAGAAATACTTGCGGGCAGTTAGATTATGTCTTGTTGTCGATGCATTCCATTATTATCTCTACAACATGAGAAATACTTGCGGGCAGTTAGATTATGTCTTGTTGTCGATGCATTCCATTATTATCTCTACAACATTAGAAATACTTGCGGGCAGTTAGATTATGTCTTGTTGTCGATGCATTCCATTATTATCTCTACAACATTAGAAATACTTGCAGGCAGTTAGATTATGTCTTGTTGTCGATGCATTCCATTGTTATCTCTACAACATTAGAAATACTTGCTGGCAGTTAGTTAGATGTAACAGCAGTTAGTTTGTGCGATGTCCAATATTAGATGACATTAGTTAATGAAACAGCCCAGTTAGATGTAACAGCAGTTAGTGTGTACCATGTCCAATATTAGATGACATTAGTTGATGAAACAGCCCAGTTAGATGTAACAGCAGTTAGTTTGTGCCTTGTCCAATATTAGTTGATGAAACAGCACAGTTAGATGTAACAGCAGTTAGTTTGTACCATGTCCAATATTAGTTGATGAAACAGCACAGTTAGATGTAACAGCAGTTAGTTTGTGCCTTGTCCAATATTAGTTGATGAAACAGCACAGTTAGATGTAACAGCAGTTAATGTGTACCATGTCCAATATTAGTTGATGAAACAGCTTAGTTAGATATAACAGCAGTTAGTTTGTGCCTTGTCCAATATTAGTTGATGAAACAGCACAGTTAGATGTAACAGCAGTTTCATCAGGTACAGGTTGTGATGCCTATTGTAGTTTCTTATCTCTCTCTCTCATTCTCTCTTTACTATGACGCCCCAGGTGCTTATGGCAGCAACATACGCACACCATTCTTCTATGTTCTTGGCCATCCTTTGTATTATGTTCCAGCTATGATTCATTTCTTTCAGTTCTTGTTCTACTGTTCCATCCAAGTCGTTTTTGTGTCTTCCACATTTTCATTTACCCTCTGGTGTCCATCTCAGTGCATAGCTTCATATCAAAGAGTTCACATAGCCTAAACTAGCACAAATAAAATTGAATCAACATTTGTTTACCGATGATCAAGCCATCATGACTACTACCAAAGATGAACTCAAACACATGTAAGCACCCATAACTCTTTGAGGACCAAGACAAAAACCAAGTTTTTTACACTCCATTTAAATAGTACATTTGTATACAGACAGCTGTTATTAGTATTGTTATAAAACTTATTATTTGTTATATATGAAACATGTACCATATATATATCAAAATGTTTGGAATTGAATTCTCTGTTTATTTACATTGGTGAAATATTTCTGAATACGATACGAGAAATACAAAATGATTTTGAGTAAGTCTGAGAAAACAATAGTAAAATGAGAACAAAATTGTCACTTGTCACTCAATTTAAATGTATTGTATAAATCTACAAATCAGAAAACATGTTTTTTTCATACTACATGGATATTTACATAATCAAGGAAAGTTTTATTATGTTTTATGAATAACTAACATTTTAAAACAATTTTTTAATGTCACAAAATGAAGCCCAACTTTAAAGTTGAAATTGCATGAGAAAAAAATCAGTAGTCATTTTTTTCTGATTTAATCACCGTTTACTAAACTAAAATCTAAAACAGCAATGTCCACATGAGAAGCCAGAAATAACGAATCACCTTAGATTAAATTAATAAAGATGGACTGGAATATAAAATTACTAGAACTGTTTAACTTTTAGATTTTAAAAATACCCTTTAGAGTAGCATTTGTAGATTGGTGTCCAACACGAGCATCATTTAGCATGGCGTTTGGGCTTCTAAGAGTTAATGAAACATTAAAAGTACATAATATTATTCTTATCTTACTTCACACCAATATCTTGTTAAGCTACTCTTAGTGGTATGTCTAACTCTGTACGCTGAACATTGTACAAAATGTACACAGAGGTGAGCTCCATGTGTCAATTCTTAACATGACACTAAAAGACAAAAACAGTGATATATAGAATAGATAGCCACATCATATTGTGTCACTAGTTGTCACTTTTTATGCACCAAACTAACAATTAGTGCAGTTTTTTCATATATTCATAGTCATCTTCTTTTTTAGCTCCAGTTGGAGCATGGAGGACCCACCCCTGATTTCTTCTTTGCAGGAAGGCTGCATAATTGCATTTATCAATACCTAAGTAAAAGTTAGTATATCAGTTTTCTTGACTGAATGAGCCATTTGACAAGACCTAAGTAAAAGTTAGTATATCAGTTTTCTTGACTGAATGAGCCATTTGACAAAACCTAAGTAAAAGTTAGTATATCAGTTTTCTTGACTGAATGAGCCATTTGACAAAACCTAAGTAAAAGTTAGTATATCAGTTTTCTTGACTGAATGAGCCATTTGACAAGACCTAAGTAAAAGTTAGTATATCAGTTTTCTTGACTGAATGAGCCATTTGACAAAACCTAAGTAAAAGTTAGTATATCAGTTTTCTTGACTGAATGAGCCATTTGACAAGACCTAAGTAAAAGTTAGTATATCAGTTTTCTTGACTGAATGAGCCATTTGACAAGACCTAAGTAAAAGTTAGTATATCAGTTTTCTTGACTGAATGAGCTATTTGACAAAACCTAAGTAAAAGTTAGTATATCAGTTTTCTTGACTGAATGAGCCATTTGACAAAACCTAAGTAAAAGTTAGTATATCAGTTTTCTTGACTGAATGAGCCATTTGACAAGACCTAAGTAAAAGTTAGTATATCAGTTTTCTTGACTGAATGAGCCATTTGACAAGACCTAAGTAAAAGTTAGTATATCAGTTTTCTTGACTGAATGAGCCATTTGACAAAACCTAAGTAAAAGTTAGTATATCAGTTTTCTTGACTGAATGAGCCATTTGACAAGACCTAAGTAAAAGTTAGTATATCAGTTTTCTTGACTGAATGAGCCATTTGACAAAACCTAAGTAAAAGTTAGTATATCAGTTTTCTTGACTGAATGAGCCATTTGACAAAACCTAAGTAAAAGTTAGTATATCAGTTTTCTTGACTGAATGAGCCATTTGACAAAACCTAAGTAAAAGTTAGTATATCAGTTTTCTTGACTGAATGAGCCATTTGACAAGACCTAAGTAAAAGTTAGTATATCAGTTTTCTTGACTGAATGAGCCATTTGACAAGACCTAAGTAAAAGTTAGTATATCAGTTTTCTTGACTGAATGAGCCATTTGACAAGACCTAAGTAAAAGTTAGTATATCAGTTTTCTTGACTGAATGAGCCATTTGACAAAACCTAAGTAAAAGTTAGTATATCAGTTTTCTTGACTGAATGACCCATTTGACAAGACCTAAGTAAAAGTTAGTATATCAGTTTTCTTGACTGAATGAGCCATTTGACAAGACCTAAGTAAAAGTTAGTATATCAGTTTTCTTGACTGAATGAACCATTTGACAAGACCTAAGTAAAAGTTAGTATATCAGTTTTCTTGACGGAATGAGCCATTTGACAAGACCTAAGTAAAAGTTAGTATATCAGTTTTCTTGACTGAATGAGCCATTTGACAAGACCTAAGTAAAAGTTAGTATATCAGTTTTCTTGACTGAATGAGCCATTTGACAAGACCTAAGTAAAAGTTAGTATATCAGTTTTCTTGACTGAATGAGCCATTTGACAAGACCTAAGTAAAAGTTAGTATATCAGTTTTCTTGACTGAATGAGCCATTTGACAAAACCTAAGTAAAAGTTAGTATATCAGTTTTCTTGACTGAATGAGCCATTTGACAAGACCTAAGTAAAAGTTAGTATATCAGTTTTCTTGACTGAATGAGCCATTTGACAAGACCTAAGTAAAAGTTAGTATATCAGTTTTCTTGACTGAATGAGCCATTTGACAAGACCTAAGTAAAAGTTAGTATATCAGTTTTCTTGACTGAATGAGCCATTTGACAAGACCTAAGTAAAAGTTAGTATATCAGTTTTCTTGACTGAATGAGCCATTTGACAAGACCTAAGTAAAAGTTAGTATATCAGTTTTCTTGACTGAATGAGCCATTTGACAAAACCTAAGTAAAAGTTAGTATATCAGTTTTCTTGACTGAATGAGCCATTTGACAAGACCTAAGTAAAAGTTAGTATATCAGTTTTCTTGACTGAATGAGCCATTTGACAAGACCTAAGTAAAAGTTAGTATATCAGTTTTCTTGACTGAATGAGCCATTTGACAAAACTTAAGTAAAAGTTAGTATATCAGTTTTCTTGACTGAATGAGCCATTTGACAAGACCTAAGTAAAAGTTAGTATATCAGTTTTCATAATTGACTGAGTGATTCTCTAGTTGTTGTAAAACTAATGTGGACACACAGACAGACAGAGAGATAGAGATTAGAATGTACACAAACTACTGACAACATTGGAGGAATGGCTGGTACAGATTTCATGCAGGCAATGTATGGATATGATCACAGTTGATGAACATATGAAGCCAGAAGACCAAGTTCATCTCTATTTAATACAACCATTACTCATCGTAGTCCAGCTGTGATTGTATAGAGGGGCTTCTGTCAGTTAAGACTTGCCTTAGAGTGGGAGGGGGCTTAAGTCAGATATGATTAAATAGGGAGGTCAGGAATATGACCTGCATTAGAGTGGACATGGGGGCTTTTGTCAGTTATGACTGATGAGAGGCCTAGAGTGAACTACTATTACAGGGGATAGAAACTTAAGTCATCTATGACCCTTCTATTCACAACTGGGAAGGGTGTCAAAGGAAGTGAGGTCTGCAGTACTCACGTATATGTCATTTGGCCATGTTTACTTTATTTTGGAAGAAAAACATGAATTTTTAAAAAACATAATTTAGTTATGTCAAAGTTGAAATGTATGTTGTACATTGTGAGAAATTATTACTATGCAGTCAACTACTTAACACACTCTCTACCAACTGTGGCAGGTTCAGCCAAGTTTACCTAGTACAATAAGCCAAAATGCCTTCAGATTGTGCCAAGTATTGTTTCATGTAAAACTAGCGTTAAGTTTACATTAATCTAATCTATTCTCATTCAATTTATATTTGTTACACTAAAGCGTGGCGGCTATCACATTCTGTATTGTTGGTTGATTGAGAGGTTTTGTAACATTTGCTAATTTTATTAGTTTTTACTTCAAGGACTTGATTTCAGGCTAATCTGAAAGAAAAATTGTGTGGCACCTACAAGGACTTTCTGGTGACAGATTCATGACGGTAACTCTTAGTATTGGAAAATGATCACAGAAGATCAATTTCCATGTGGTTTAGCAGTAGTGAGCTCGATCACAACCCAAGAGTACCTGGTTCAAACTCCACAGCGGGTAGTTTGATTTGTTCCCGTGGATTTTTTCAAATGGTAAAAATAGACCTCATCATTGAGAAAGCAATGGTACACTACTCAACATATCAATGGTGACTAGAAAATCAATGACTTGTTTACTGTGCTTGATGGTGATGCCCTGTAAATGATATGCCACAATTTTCATTTTCAATAGCAGTAACTCGTAGAGAAAATAATTAACTACATCAACCAGTGTCAGTGTGTTAGATATATTACTTGTTATATTTGGTTGTCTAACTACTGGACAATCCAGGAACTCGCTTCCAATAGTTCTTTGATATTGATACTAGTTAAGTCTGTGTAGACTGTAGACTATCATTCTGATAGTCTGGTCTTATCCACATGTGCCGTCAAACGTTGTGAGGAGTTTCAGTTTACTAGCTTGTGTTGTATCTGTAGTTGTTAGTCTTTGATGTAGCAGGATATCTGTGATATTTTCTATCCATCAGGGTCCTGGTCTTACTCTGGCTCTGCTTCCAGGTTGCCGGTTATTATAGGTACAAGATGGTAGTAGATCTGATTTCATTCTCATTAGATGACCGAACCATTTTCTGTTGTTGTCTTCTAATCTGTTGGATGTATGGTGTGATTCCAACAACATTTCTAATGTTCTCATTTCTTAATCTATCCCATCTTGTAACATTGACAGCTTTTCTTAAATAGTTCATTTCATTCTGCTAGTAATTTTGATGATTGTGATAGCAATAGTAGAGACAGTGAATGTACTTTGTGTATACTAGAAGTTGATGATTGTGATAGCAATAGTAGAGACAGTGAATGTACTGTGTGTATACTAGAAATTGATGATTGTGATAGCAATAGTAGTGACAGTGAATGTACTTTGTGTATACTAGAAGTTGATGATTGTGATAACAATAGTAGAGACAGTGAATGTACTGTGTGTATACTAGAAGTTGATGGTTGTGATAGCAATAGTAGTGACAGTGAATGTACTGTGTGTATACTAGAAGTTGATGATTGTAAAACTTCATCATTTTGTATTTGTTGATGGTGCTAGTATTATTGTAAAAAAAAAGGGTTTTAAAGCCGAAGGATTGATTTCATTGCACCGGGTTTTACTCCATATGGCTCGGTCCCTCTCCGCAGAAATGGCACGCCGCCTGCCAAGAGTATTGCACACACAAAGCACAAATTCCGTAGCTCCAGCAACAATCCTTAGGGGTCTCTGGAAAAAAACTGCACTCGCAAAAGAACGGCGTGGTCCGGATTCGAACCCATGACCTTCGACTCACAAGGCAAAGGGCTCAACCACTTAACTACAGAGACCCCCTTATTATTGATATAATGGAAGACTGCAGTAAAATTATGTAACAATGTTGTACTATCAATATAATGGAAGACTGCAGTAAAATTATGTAGCAATGTCGTACTATCAATATAAGGGAAGACTGCAGTAAAATTATGTATTGGTTATTGGTTATTGGTTACTAAACTGACATCATTGCACTCCGGGCAGACCCATAGGTGCTCAGTCTCCCCAACAGATATCGAAGAGTATGCATACTGATGGTTCCTGTGGCTCGCTGATTTAACACACCTCTCACTCTGCCTTTCAGGCATCCAGTTCGACTTGAACAACGGGTAACTCCAAACTGCTTAAATCGCTTGATAGATTCAACATCGATTTTAGTGTCCTCATCCAACAGAGAGTCTCGAAGAGACCGAAGAATATCCCCTTATCCATCTTCAACTCCCCAACAATCGATGCTGTTGATGCAAGCCTGTCCGCTCTCTCATTACCGTAAACACCTGCATGCCCAGGACAGTATATCCACGTAAGCCGCTGGAGGTTAGAAACTTCTATAGACGACATCCACTCATACGAAACCGGCCATTTTGGATCTTGTGAAGCATCGACTGAAAGTCAGATACAACAACTGCCCCAGTAAATAAAAAAATTATGTAACAATGTCGTACTATCAATATAATGGAAGACTGCAGTAAAATTATGTAACAATGTCGTACTATCAATATAATGGAAGACTGCAGTAAAATTATGTAACAATGTCGTACTATCGATATAATGGAAAGACTGCAGTAAAATTATGTAACAATGTCGTACTATCAATATAATGGAAAGACTGCAGTAAAATTATGTAACAATGTCGTACTATCAATATAAGGGAAGACTGCAGTAAAATTATGTAACAATGTCGATACTATCAATATAATGGAAAGACTGCAGTAAAATTATGTAACAATGTCGTACTATCAATATAAGGGAAGACTGCAGTAAAATTATGTAACAATGTCGTACTATCAATATAAGGGAAGACTGCAGTAAAATTATGTAACAATGTCGTACTATCAATATAATGGAAAGACTGCAGTAAAATTATGTAACAATGTCGTACTATCAATATAAGGGAAGACTGCAGTAAAACTATGAAACAATGTCGTACTATCAATATAATGGAAAGACTGCAGTAAAATTATGTAACAATGGCAAAACATATAAAAACAAAGTACTGTAGCTTTACAAAGTACAGTAACAATACACTGCAACATTTCAACCAAAAAGCTTTTATCAAGCAAAGGATACAATAGAAGTGAAGAAATTCTAAATATAGTATGCCATGTAAGATGGGAATTTCTTTAGTTCTCTTGTATCCTTTGCTTGATAAGCTTTAGTCAAAATTGCTGTGTATTGTTTTTGCTTTTGTAAAACTTCAGTACTTTGTTTTATATGTTTCTCCATTGCTGGTGCTAGGTAAGTCAGTATTTGATCTGTGGTTAGAATTATGTAATGACTTGGGATGTGTTTCTCCATTGCTGGTGCTAGGTAAGTCATTATTTGATCTGTGGTTAGAATTATGTAATGACTTGGGATGTGTTTCAGTACTGCCAATTGTTCATTCAGTTTGTTTATTGATAAGGAAAATTATGTTTATTCTTCTTCTGCATTCTCACTAGATTGGGATTTCGGATTCTCTAATAAAGGCAGCCGTCTGCCTCAGATTACCAGCCACGCCGTACAGTTTGTCTTGGACGCTAGTGTAAGTGGGCCACCTCTTCTTCTCAAGTCCGCATACTGCGGGCAGTTCTGTAGGATATAATTCCTATGATTCTGCTTCCCCATTTGTGCTGACCTCTTGCCGCAGTAAGTTTTGGCCACCCTCGTAATGGTAGGTCTGACATTCTTACTGTGTGGCTAAATCTCAGACAGATTGACGACCGTAGAATCCGTTATCCCATTCCTCATTGTGAGGGTCGTTGCACCATGTTATGCGCCTTACAGCCTGATGCATCCGTTTTCTGCAAGCATTTGTTTTGGGTAAGCATTCTCTAAAATTGTGCTTATAATTATTGTTATGCGTGTCAAATGTTTCACAGGAAATCTGGTGTAGATTTGCTTATATATAAGAATCTAGAAGTGTCAATATCGATCCATTTATGTGGTCTTGGCAATATTTTTTATTTGATTGAATGTACTACAGGATAATCATCAAGGAAAACTTTCTGGCAATACTTTACAATAATATAGTTCTTCTTCAAATGCTCCATATCCACCACTTATTAATCACTCTGTGTGATGTGTATGTGATCTGAGACTAAGAGCGATTGTACATTGTGCCAGTTATGCGTCTATAAGTTGGCCACCACATCCAATTTCGCAACGCTTTTTATTTACTAGGGTAGCTTCCCTAGTTCCTACATCAGTCATCTCTTAAAACATGTCTTGTATGTCGCAGTGGTACTGTTCATTGCTTCCCTTGCGGACCCAGGCACCACACAGGCACAATACAGTTCAGTTTGGAATATCTGCATTGCACTCCAGACATATTCATATGTGCTCTGATCTACTTTATGATATCTCCAACAGCATCCAGCAATTGGCCACCATATAAGTTCGATTTTGATTGATGAGCCTACTCATATACCTGTTGTGCTGTTCTTTCTTGCTACTTCAATCTTCAATCCCAGCTCTTGCAATCCGTCATTTGACATGGATTGGTTTAAATGAAAATCCTCTTTATGAGGGCAGTCAGAATGTTAGCTCTATCCATTGGCTGACCCCACCGATGTGAAGGAAATTCATGATTTGAATGTAATTAAAGAATGTATAAAAAAATGTGAATGTGCTTATTTCTTTTTCTATCAATCATTTTCTAATACTTTTATTGTGTACATAGATATATAAATATATCAATGCTGCTGTAGTATTTCTATGAAACATTCAAACTAACATAGACATTATCCAACATCTGTTAGAAATGAAGATAATTACAGTTTTTATTTGTACATATACTTGTAAATATATATGAGTCAAGAAGAGAACAGAAAATTATTTTTGAACAACATAGTCTGTTAGAATAATGTATACACATTTTCATAGAGGAGACATCATCATCATCATCTAGTGACATGTTCTGTCATCAGTTATATGAGGACTATTATCATAGTACTCCAGACATGTCTATAGATGCTCCAATCTCCATCTCAACAAACATAGCAGCGTCCAGTGATCCAACACGCTAGTTTAATGTTGATTAATCAATCTTTTTACATATTTAGTATGTCATTCTTTTCAGGCTGCACCAATATCGACGCGCATCTCTCTAAATCTGTTCAATGACTGGGATTCACAACCCTGAAACTCCTCTGTTCGGGAAGACTCTTTGCATTAAGAATGTTATTTCAGTCCATTGCAGCTTCCTCTGATATCATAGCCATGCCAGCCAATCTCTCAGCTCATTCATGTTCTGATATCATAGCCATGCCAGCCCATCTCTCAGCTCATTCATGTTCTGTCATATTCCGATTGAATTATAGTAGCAATGTGTAGTATGATGCATTTTCAAGGTCCCTGGTTAGGAGATCAAGGGAAGCGGTTGAGTTTCATCTCTGATGTTGTATAGTTTTGAGCGTAGGGATGTGTTGGACCAGTATTCATTTCTAGGGATGATGTATGTATAGGGGACAGTCTTGCAGGACATGTTCTGTGGTTTGATCAGAATTGTCACAGAGACACAGAGGGGTATGAAGACAATCGTAGCCTGAATATTCTTAACGTCATATTACGCATTGCTAGAATAATTTGATAAATATCTTCTATGTGTATATATTATTCTGACAGACTCTGTAGTTAACATTGTGAACTCCTTGACCTGTCTGGTAGGGTCAGTAGGTCAACTGTGAATACAGATATATATGTGATTGAATGATTGTCTATGACATGTAAGGCAGTCATACAGTAAGATTGTCTATGACATGTAAGGCAGTCATACAGTGAGATTGTCTATGACATGTAAGTCAGACATACAGTGAGATTGTCTATGACATGTAAATCAGGCATACAGTGAGATTGTCTATGACATGTAAGGCAGTCATACAGTAAGATTGTCTATGACATGTAAGGCAGTCATACAATGAGATTGTCTATGACATGTAAGGCAGTCATACAGTAAGATTGTCTATGACATGTAAGGCAGTCATACAGTAAGATTGTCTATGACATGTAAGGCAGTCATACAATGAGATTGTCTATGACATGTAAGTCAGTCATACAGTGAGATTGTCTATGACATGTAAGTCAGTCATACAGTGAGATTGTCTATGACATGTAAGTCAGACATACAGTGAGATTGTCTATGACATGTAAGTCAGACATACAGTGAGATTGTCTATGACATGTAAGTCAGACATACAGTGAGATTATCTATGACATGTAAGTCAGACATACAGTGAGATTGTCTATGACATGTAAGTCAGGCATACAGTGAGATTGTCTATGACATGTAGGGCAGTCATACAGTGAGATTGTCTATGACATGTAAGTCAGGCATACAGTGAGATTATTGAATTTTAAATGTAAATAACGTACGCTGGAACAAATATTTTGATATCTATTCATCATCATCATGAGTGATTTTTGGCATAACTGCTGAATTTGAACTATCAGCAATTCATCATCATCATCTAGCTTGTTCTGAGCAGAACTTTGCCACCCTAACAGTCCTTCAGAATTTCTCTCTTCTCAAAGGCCAGATGTCCTGTCTCTGCAGCCGTCATGCTCAAACCATCAGTTACATCCTGAATCCATCTTCTCCGTAGTCTTCCTCTTCTTCTCTTTACCGGGATGCCTCCTTCCATGATGGTCTTCTCCAGCCCTTCTTGTCTTTTTATATGTCCAAATATCTCCATTTCTCTTTCTTATTTGTAGTATCAGCTAGTTTTCTTTGATTTTGTGTTCTTTCTAGATAGATCTATTATCAGCAATTGCATCAGAATTTAAAAAAAAAGATTTATAGAACAGGCTCGTGTGTGCTCCATACAGTGTTTTTCCACAGCCTCTGTTATTTCTGAGGTCCACGTTTTTCATGGACCAACTTTTACCGCGTTACCGTATTGATGCTATTAATACATTGCCAAGAATTGTGAGATAGTTATTATTGATGATTGAATGTGTAACTACTTAATTATTAAATATATTGTCATTTGAGATTAGAAGAGTTGTTATTCACTGCTACATAGAGTCAATAGTCACGTATGGATGTAAGTCATGGACAGTAAACAAACAGATCGAAAAATCTCTGAGGGCCACAGAGATGTAGTTTTACAGAAGAATGATGAGAATCCAATGGACTGCTAAAATGACGAATATAGAGGTGTTGAATGAGGTCAAGACACCGAGAAAGCTTATCAATATAAGAAAGAGGTAGTCATCATTTTTTGGAAATGTGATGAGAAAGGGAGGTTTAGAACACATTGTAACAACTGGTCAAATCGATGAAAGACTAGATAGAGGAAGACAGAGAGAGACATTTTTAGATAGCCTGACTTCATGGAATGGAAGACGGTCAACATCTGAGATGATAGCAAATACCAAAGACAGAGATTAGTGGAGATACGTGATCGCCTACACCAGCCGGCACGGCACCTGCTGATAATGATAGTCAGGGTGTCAAACTTGGAACTACCAGGCCCAAACCATTTCTTTCAGGAACACTACATGGATGATGATTAGTGTTTATACTCTGGTTAAAGCAGTTACAGTCTCTTTGATGTAGAGGTTAAGCGCTCGTCTCTTGTTCCAAAGGTACTCAGTTCGCTCCCTCGTGGAGCCATCAGGATATTTTTCCAGAGAAAATCCCAGATATCCCTGATCTCAGTGTAGGTGAAATCTAGTTCTTAGTACTATCAGAGATGGATATCCCTGATCTCAGTGTAGGTGAAATCTAGTTCTTAGTACTATCAGAGATGGATATCCCTGATCTCACTGTAGGTGAAATCTAGTTCTTAGTACTATCAGAGATGGATATCCCTGATCTCACTGTAGGTGAAATCTAGTTCTTAGTACTATCAGAGATGGATATCCCTGATCTCAGTGTAGGTGAAATCTAGTTCTTAGTACTATCAGAGATGGATATCCCAGATCTCAGTGTAGGTGAAATCTAGTTCTTAGTACTATCAGAGATGGATATCCCTGATCTCAGTGTAGGTGAAATCTAGTTCTTAGTACTATCAGAGATGCATATCCCTGATCTCAGTGTAGGTGAAATCTAGTTCTTAGTACTATCAGAGATGGATATCCCTGATCTCAGTGTAGGTGAAATCTAGTTCTTAGTACTATCAGAGATGGATATCCCAGATCTCAGTGTAGGTGAAATCTAGTTCTTAGTACTATCAGAGATGGATATCCCTGATCTCACTGTAGGTGAAATCTAGTTCTTAGTACTATCAGAGATGGATATCCCTGATCTCAGTGTAGGTGAAATCTAGTTCTTAGTACTATCAGAGATGCATATCCCTGATCTCAGTGTAGGTGAAATCTAGTTCTTAGTACTATCAGAGATGCATGATAAAACGTAGGTCCCAAGTTCAGTTTGAGCACGTAAAAGAACCCTTGGCAGTTAAAAATGGAGAAGAGCAGACTGGAAAGCTACTGCCTCTGCAACATTTATTAGAATGATGAAAAATAACATTCCCGCCAAATCTTTTCACCATCTTCTAAATTACCTGGAGACTTTGCTGATGTCACTGACGTTAATACACTGTCACTGAGTTCATACACTGTTAATGAGTTAATACACTGTCACTGAGTTCATACACTGTCACTGAGTTCATACACTGTCACTGAGTTCATACACTGTCACTGAGTTCATACACTGTCACTGAGTTCATACACTGTCACTGAGTTCATACACTGTCACTGAGTTCATACACTGTCACTGAGTTCATACACTGTCACTGA
Organism: Arion vulgaris; assembly: GCA_020796225.1. NCBI lineage: Eukaryota > Metazoa > Mollusca > Gastropoda > Stylommatophora > Arionidae > Arion > Arion vulgaris. The sequence continues at coordinate 25,940,193 of CM036768.1, forward strand.
GTTCATACACTGTCACTGAGATCTTCCTGTGTAAGAAAGAGATCTGAGCACACATGGTTACTCACCAAAGTGCAATGATGGTCCAATCACAAACAAAACAGAAACAATGTGGAGGAGATTGGAACACATAGAACCTGTCCAAGTGCTGTGATGGTGATCCTCACAAATAGAAAATAAATGAGGCAGACATTTTGTTGCCCAGTTCAGCCATGGTGTGTGACTTCTCATTTATGAAGATCTACTTAACAGAGAATAGTTGCCTTATGTCCCGTTGCCCCATGATGAGTTACCCCAAGAATAGTTGCCCCATGTTGAGTTGCCCCATGATGAGTTACCCCAAGAATAGTTGCTCCATGTTGAGTTGCCCCATGATGAGTTACCCCAAGAATAGTTGCCCCATGATGAGGTGCCCCATGATGAGTTACCCCAAGAATAGTTGCCCCATGATCAGGTGCCCAATGATGAGTTACCCCAAGAATAGTTGCTCCATGTTGAGTTGCCCCATGATGAGGTGCCCAATGTTGAGTTGCCCCATGATGAGGTGCCCAATGATGAGGTGCCCAATGTTGAGATGCCCCATGATGAGTTACCCCAAGAATAGTTGCTCCATGTTGAGATGCCCCATGATGAGGTGCCCAATGTTGAGGTGCCCAATGATGAGGTGCCCAATGATGAGATGCCCCATGATGAGAAGAGATTGTTCAAGTTAAAGATGAAACATTATATCTGATGAACAAATCCAGCAATTTCTTGTAAATATTTGAAATATGGGAGTTTTTTTAAAATTGTTGCTGTCTACGCTTTTGATATTACACTTACTGAACTATAATCTCTGCATTCTATGCGTTATTTGTTATTGGATTGTATGTTTGTGTCCAAGAATATTATTGAATAAACTAAAGATATTTGAATATTAAAGATATTTGTCAACTGTTGTACCATCTTGTGAGTTGTTTGTGGTCTAGTAGTTAGCTAACTTCTTGTAGAATCAAATATTTGTTACATCTAATTATACTTCAGAGATTTTGTAGACAATATTTCAAGCAAACGAAAGGAAGGAAGGAAGGATACAAGAGACAATATTGAATATATAGACAATATTTCAAGTGAACGAAAGAAAGGAAGGAAGGATACATGAGACAATGTTGAATATATAGACAATATTTCACGCAAACGAAAGGAAAGATACAAGAGACAATATTGAATCTGTAGACAATATTTCAAGCAAACGAAAGGAAGGAAGGATACAAGAGACAATATTGAATATATAGACAATATTTCAATCAAACGGAAGGAAGGATACAAGAGACAATATTGAATATATAGACAATATTTCAAGCAAACGAAAGAAAGGAAGGAAGGATACAAGAGACAACATTGAATATATAGACAATATTTCAAGCATACGAAAGGAAGGAAGGATACAAGAGACAACATTGAATATATAGACAATATTTCAAGCATACGAAAGGAAGGAAGGAAGGATACAAGAGACAACATTGAATATATAGACAATATTTCAAGCATACGAAAGGAAGGAAGGATACAAGAGACAATATTGAATATATAGACAATATTTCAAGCAAATGAAAGAAAGGAAGGAAGGATACAAGAGACAACATTGAATATATAGACAATATTTCAAGCATACGAAAGGAAGGAAGGATACAAGAGACAATATTGAATATATAGACAATATTTCAAGCATACGAAAGGAAGGAAGGATACAAGAGACAACATTGAATATATAAACAATATTTCAAGCATACGAAAGGAAGGAAGAATACAAGAGACAACATTGAATATATAAACAATATTTCAAGTGAACTGAGAGAGATACACCTTATTATACACCTTCCTGCAGAGCTCAATAGCAATTTCAATTCAAAATGTTGCAGTGTAGGTCAAAATGTTGCAGTGTAGAATAAAATGTTGCAGTGAAGAACAAAATGTTGCAGTATAGAATAAAATGTTGCAGTGAAGAACAAAATGTTGCAGTGTAGAACAAAATGTTGCAGTGTAGGTCAAAATGTTGCAGTGTAGAACAAAACGTTGCAGTGTAGAATAAAATGTATCAAAGACTTCTTGAATATAATAAGACTGGTCGACAGGAGACATACCAGGAAATCATTTATTTCATAAACTACATGGAGGGAAAGTTAAATATATCTTTTGTATTATAGTTTGTGCAGTCGACTAATAATTTGTCGAGTTTAAAATCGATGAAATCTAAAAATAGAAACTGGCTGATGATACAAATAAGAGAAAACTAGCTGATGATACAAATAAGAGAAAACTGGCTGATGATACAAATAAGAAAACTAGCTGATGATACAAATAAGAAAACTGATGATACAAATAAGAGAAAACTGGCTGATGATACAAATAAGAGAAAACTGGCTGATGATACAAATAAGAGAAAATTGGCCGATAATACAAATAAGAGAAAACTAGCTGATGATACAAATAAGAGAAAACTGGCTGATGATACAAATAAGAAAACTGGCTGATGATACAAATTAGAGAAACTGGCTGATGATACAAATAAAACTGGTTGATGATACAAATAAGAGAAAACTGGCTGATGATACAAATAAGAGAAAACTAGCTGATGATACAATACGAGAAAACTAGCTGATGATACAAATAAGAGAAAACTGGCTGATGATACAAAGAAGAGAAAACTGGCTGATGATACAAATAAGAGAAAACTGGCTGATGATACAAATAAGAGAAAACTGGCTGATGATACAAATAAGAGAAAACTGGCTGATGATACAAATAAAAGAAAACTGGCTGATGATACAAATAAGAGAAAACTGCCTGATGATACAAGTAAGTAAGAGAAAACTGGCTGATGATACAAATAAGAAAGAGAAAACTGGCTGACGATACAAATAAGAGAAAACTGGCTGATGATACAAATAAGAGAAAACTGCCTGATGATACAAGTAAAAGAAAATTGGCCGATGATACAAATAAGAGAAAACTGGCTGATGATACAAATAAAACTGGTTGATGATACAAATAAGAGAAAACTGGCTGATGATAAAAATAAGAGAAAACTAGCTGATGATACAAATAAGAGAAAACTAGCTGATGATACAAATAAGAAAACTGGCTGATGATACAAATAAGAAAACTGGCTGATGATACAAATAAGAGAAAACTGGCTGATGATACAAGTAAAAGAAAATTGGCCGATGATACAAATAAGAGAAAACTGGCTGATGATACAAATAAAACTGGTTGATGATACAAATAAGAGAAAACTGGCTGATGATAAAAATAAGAGAAAACTAGCTGATGATACAAATAAGAGAAAACTAGCTGATGATACAAATAAGAGAAAACTGGCTGATGATACAAATAAGAAAAACTGGCTGATGATACAAATAAAAGAACTAGCTGATGATACAAATAAGAGAAAACTGGCTGATGATACAAGTAAGTAAGAGAAAACTGGCTGATGATACAAATAAGAAAGAGAAAACTGGCTGATGATACAAATAAGAAAGAGAAAACTGGCTGATGATACAAATAAGAGAAAACTAGCTGATGATACAAATAAGAGAAAACGGGCTGATGATACAAATAAGAGAAAACTGGCTGATGATACAAATAAAAGAACTAGCTGATGATACAAATAAGAGAAAACTGGCTGATGATACAAGTAAGTAAGAGAAAACTGGCTGATGATACAAATAGGAAAGAGAAAACTGGCTGATGATACAAATAAGAAAGAGAAAACTGGCTGATGATACAAATAGGAAAGAGAAAACTGGCTGATGATACAAATAGGAAAGAGAAAACTGGCTGATGATACAAATAGGAAAGAGAAAACTGGCTGATGATACAAATAAGAGAAAACTGGCTGATGATACAAATAGGAAAGAGAAAACTGGCTGATGATACAAATAAGAAAGAGAAAACTGGCTGATGATACAAATAAGAGAAAACTGGCTGATGATACAAATAGGAAAGAGAAAACTGGCTGATGATACAAATGGGAAAGAGAAAACTGGCTGATGATACAAATAAGAGACAAACTGGCTGATGATACAAATAAGAGAAAACTGACTGATGATACAAATAAGAATAAGGAAATGGAATTATTTTGCCGCCCGAGTGGTTACCGGGGCCCAAATTGGGGTGTAAAGAATAGAACCACTGTTACCTGCCACGCATGTCGTAAGAGGTGTCTAAGGGAGGTGGGGCTAGCTACCCCACACCGTAAAAAACATTAGATGGCTACAGAACGGAGAGCGAAACGAGTAAAAGCTGTCTGAAACCGGACACATCGCCGAAGGATAAGCACCAGAGCTCCAAATGGTGCTGAAGATGTGACGTAAAACACAACAATGCTAAGGCTGCATGAATCAGATTTCCACACGAATAGAATTTATGGGGAGGTCTGGTACATCGGTATGGGCAGTGATCGCAGAGAGAAGAATTATTTTGGGCATATAAAAAGACACCAAGGGTTGGACAAATCTATTATAGAAATGGAAACATTCCAACAAAGCGGGGAAGAGAAAGATCACGGAGACATTCCGACAAAGCGGGGAAGAGAAAGATCACAGAGACATTCCGACAAAGCGGGGAAGAGAAAGATCATGGAGACATTCCGACAAAGCGGGGAAGAGGAAGATCATGGAGACATCCCGACAAAGTGGGAAAGAGGAAGATCATGGAGAGATCACGACAAAGCGGGGAAGAGAAAGATCATGGAGACATTCCAACAAAGTGGGAAAGAGGAAGATCATGGAGAGATCACGACAAAGCGGTGAAGAGAAAGATCACGGAGAGATCACGGAGAGATCACGACAAAGCGGTGAAGAGAAAGATCACGGAGAGATCACGACAAAGCGGTGAAGAGAAAGATCACGGAGAGATCACGACAAAGCGGTGAAGAGAAAGATCACGGAGAGATCACGACAAAGCGGTGAAGAGAAAGATCACGGAGAGATCACGACAAAGCGGGGAAGAGAAAGATCACAGAGACATTCCGACAAAGCGGGGAAGAGAAAGATCACAGAGACATTCCGACAAAGCGGGGAAGAGAAAGATCACAGAGACATTCCGACAAAGCGGGGAAGAGAAAGATCACAGAGACATTCCGACAAAGCGGGGAAGAGGAAGATCATGGAGACATCCCGACAAAGTGGGAAAGAGGAAGATCATGGAGAGATCACGACAAAGCGGGGAAGAGAAAGATCATGGAGACATTCCAACAAAGTGGGAAAGAGGAAGATCATGGAGAGATCACGACAAAGCGGTGAAGAGAAAGATCACGGAGAGATCACGGAGAGATCACGACGTGAAAGTCACGGAGATCGACAAAGGGAAGAAAGATCACGGAGAGATCACGACAAAGCGGTGAAGAGAAAGATCACGGAGAGATCACGACAAAGCGGTGAAGAGAAAGATCACGGAGAGATCACGACAAAGCGGTGAAGAGAAAGATCACGGAGAGATCACGACAAAGCGGTGAAGAGAAAGATCACGGAGAGATCACGACAAAGCGGTGAAGAGAAGATCACGGAAGATCACGACAAAGTGGAAAGAGAAAGATCACGGAGAGATCACGACAAAGTGGGAAAGAGAAAGATCACGGAGAAGATAAACTCAAGATTTAACTGATGATTTTCTTCTTATTCGAACGCTCCATATTGATCACTTTTTTACCATTCTTTGTGATCTGTATGCGATCTGAGCCCAAGAGCGACTGTACCATGTGCTAGTTATCCGTCTACAAGTAGGCTAGCAAATCCTATTTCTGCTACGCTTTTTATTTACTAGGTTGCTTCCTAGGCTCCTACCTCAGTCGTCTCTTACGACATGCCATGTAGGTCACAGTGGTACTATTCTTTGCTCCCCTTGTGAGCCCCAACAACATACCGGCGAATGATGATTTGAACAGACTACAGGGACATTCGTTCTATCAGATAGAGATAGATAGATAGATAGAGAGTAAGAGAGAGATAGAGAGAGAGAGCGAGAGAGATATAGATAGATAGATAGATAGATAGATAGATAGATAGATAGACAGATAGATAGATAGAGAGAGAGAGATAGAGATTGTTATGGTGGCAAAGTTCTGCCTAGGACAAGCTATTTAATGATGGTGATGTCCATTTATAAACCGACTGTGACGAACAGACACGTTCAATTATCTCAAAGATGACGTGTGGGTTGAGAGTTAAGGTAGAGCGACGGGGTGTGCATATCTAGTGAGTTTGTCTAGCTTATAAAGCAGTCAATGTTTGCCCGTTCTAGAGCCGGATATTGGATCTCAACATATTTCATCTGCAGATTATAGATCGACTCAAGTCCCAGATGTACAATAGTTTCTGTTAGATCTACTCAAGTCCCAGATGTACAATAGTTTCTGTTAGATCTACTCAAGTCCCAGATGTATAATAGTTTCTGTTAGATCTACTCAAGTCCCAGATGTACAATAGTTTCTGTTAGATCTCCAAGTAACTGAAGAGAGAACAACATAATATATTACTTGTATAAATGTCCATGTTATGTATTAGCAGATACAACACTGATCATTTATTTGGGGATTTCAATTACAAGTACCTCTAAAGTCAGAATAAGGATTACCTGAATGTCGAAGGACATGTAAATGATAAGGAAAGCAAGCTTTAAGGCAAACATTAGTCAATGTGTCACCACGGCTACGTCATAATTTATATCCAGATCGAAAACAATAATTATTAGGAGAATTGTGTTGTTTATTCTAAGTTGATAAACAACATATCTCGGCTCTTGTTTTTTTTGCATTTTTGATTATTGTATTTGATGAAATAGAAAATGAGTGTTCTCATTTTTTGGTGCAGTTAGTAAATGAATCTTTTTTTAAATCTATTGTTTTGTTCTACTTTCTCCATTAAAACATTGTTCTACTTTCTCCATTAAAACATTGTTCTGTTTTCTCCATTAAAACATTGTTCTGTTTTCTCCATTAAAACATTGTTCTGTTTTCTACATTAAAACATTGTTCTGTTCTGCTTTCTTCACTAAAACATTGTTCTGTTCTACTTTCTCCACTAAAACATTGTTCTATTTTCTCCACTAAAATATTGTTCTGTTCTGCTTTCTTCACTAAAACATTGTTCTGTTCTGCTTTCTCTACTAAAACATTGTTCTGTTCTGCTTTCTCTACTAAAACATTGTTCTGTTCTGCTTTCTCTACTAAAACATTGTTCTGTTCTACTTTCTCCACTAAAACATTGTTCTGTTCTACTTTCTCCACTAAAACATTGTTCTGTTCTACTTTCTTCACTAAATCATTGTTCCGTTCTACTTTCTTCACTAAAACATTGTTCTGTTCTACTTTCTTTACTAAAACATTGTTCTGTTCTGCTTTCTTCACTAAAACATTGTTCTGTTCTGCTTTCTTCACTAAAACATTGATCTGCTTCTCCATTAAAACATTGTTCTACTTTCTCTACTAAAACATTGTTCTACTTCTCTCTACTAAAACATTGTTCTACATCTCTCTACTACAACATTGTTCTACTTCTCACTAAAACATTGTTCTACTTTCTCTACTAAAACATTGTTCTACATCTCTCTAGTAAAACATTGTTCTACTTCTCTCTAGTAAAATATTGTTCTACTTCTCTCTACTAAAACATTTTCTCTTCTTCTACTATAACATTTTCTCTTCTCTCTGTAAAACATTGTTCTACTTCTCTCTAGTAAAATATTGTTCTACTTCTCTCTAGTAAACATTTTTCATCTCTTACTAAAACATTGTTTTGTCTCATTAAAACATTGTTCTACTTTCTCTTAAACATAGTTCTACTTCTCTACTATAACATTGTTCACTTCTCTAGTAAAACATTGTTCTACTTCTCTCTAGTAAAACATAGTTCTACTTCTCTTTAGTAAAACATAGTTCTACTTCTCTCTAGTAAAACATAGTTCTACTTCTCTCTAGTAAAACATTGTTCTACTTCTCTCTACTAAAACATTGTTCTACTTCTCTCTAGTAAAACATTGTTCTATTTCTCTCTAGTAAACATTGTTCTACTTCTCTCTAGTAAATATTGTTCTACTTTCTTACTAAAACATTGTTCTCTTCTCTTACTATAACATTGTTCTGTTCTACTTTCTCCACTAAAACATTGTTCTTTCTGCTTTTCACTAAAACATTGTTCTGTTCTGCTTTCTTCACTAAAACATTGTTCTGTTCTGCTTTCTTCACTAAATCATTGTTCTGTTCTACTTTCTTCACTAAAACATTGTTCTGTTCTGCTTTCTTCACTAAAACATTGTTCTGTTCTGCTTTCTTCACTAAAACATTGTTCTGCTTCTCCATTAAAACATTGTTCTACTTTCTCTACTAAAACATTGTTCTACTTCTCTCTACTAAAACATTGTTCTACATCTCTCTACTAAAACATTGTTCTACTTCTCCACTAAAACATTGTTCTACTTTCTCTACTAAAACATTGTTCTACATCTCTCTAGTAAAACATTGTTCTACTTCTCTCTAGTAAAATATTGTTCTACTTCTCTCTACTAAAACATTGTTCCGCTTCTCTCTACTATAACATTGTTCTACTTCTCTAGTAAACATTGTTCTACTTCTCTCTAGTAAATATTGTTCAACTTCTCTCTAGTAAAACATTGTTCTACACTCTATACTAAACATTGTTCTGCTTCTCCATTAAACATTGTTCTACTTCTCTACTAAACATTGTTCTGCTTCTCTGTACTATAACATTGTTCTACTTCTCTCTAGTAAAATATTGTTCTACTTCTCTCTACTAAAACATTGTTCTACTTCTCTCTAGTAAAACATTGTTCTACTTTCTCTAGTAAACATTGTTCTACTTCTCTCTACTATAACATTGTTCTACTTCTCTCTACTATAACATTGTTCTACTTCTCTCAGTAAATATTGTTCACATCTCTCTACTATAACATTGTTCTACTTCTCTCTAGTAAAACATTGTTCTACTTCTCTCTAGTAAAACATAGTTCTACTTCTCTCTAGTAAAACAGTTCTACTTCTCTCTAGTAAAACATAGTTCTGCTTCTCTCTACTATAACATTGTTCTACTTCTCTCTACTAAAACATTGTTCTACTTCTCTCTACTATAACATTGTTCTACTTCTCTCTAGTAAAATATTGTTCTACTTCTCTCTAGTAAAACATTGTTCTACTTCTCTCTAGTAAAACATTGTTCTACTTCTCTCTAGTAAAACTTTGTTCTACTTCTCTCTAGTAAAACATTGTTCTACTTCTCTCTAGTAAAACATTGTTCTACTTTCTCTACTAAAACATTGTTCTACTTCTCTCTACTAAAACATTGTTCTACTTCTCTCTAGTAAAATATTGTTCTACTTTCTCTACTAAAACATTGTTCTACTTCTCTCTAGTAAAACATTGTTCTATTTCTCTCTACTAAAACATAGTTCTACTTCTCTCTAGTAAAACATTGTTCTACTTCTCTCTACTAAAACATTGTTCTACTTCTCTCTACTAAAACATTGTTCTACTTCTCTCAGTAAACATTGTTCTACATCTCTCCACTAAAACATAGTTCTACTTCTCCACTAAAACATAGTTCTACTTCTCTCTAGTAAAACATAGTTTACTTCTCTACTAAACATTCTTCTACATCTCTCTAGTAAAACATTGTTCTACTTCTCTCTAGTAAAACATTGTTCTACTTCTCTCTAATAAAATATTGTTATACTTCTCTCTAGTAAAATATTGTTTTACATCTCTCTACTAAAACATTGTTCTGCTTCTGCATTAAAACATTGTTCTACTTTCACTACTAAAACAGTGTTCTACTTCTCTCTACTAAAACATTGTTCTACTTCTCTCTAGTAAAACATTGTTCTACATCTTTCTAGTAAAATATTGTTCTACTTCTCTCTAGTAAAACATTGTTCTACATCTCTCTACTAAAACATTGTTCTGCTTCTCCATTAAAACATTGTTCTACTTCTCTCTAGTAAAACATTGATCTACTTCTCTCTAGTAAAACATTGTTCTACTTCTCTCTACTAAAACATTGTTCTGCTTCTCTCTACTATAACATTGTTCTACTTCTCTCTAGTAAAACATTGTTCTACTTCTCTCTACTATAACATTGTTCTACTTCTCTCTACTATAACATTGTTCTACTTCTCTCTAGTAAAATATTGTTCTACATCTCTCTACTATAACATTGTTCTACTTCTCTCTAGTAAAACATTGTTCTACTTCTCTCTAGTAAAACATAGTTCTACTTCTCTCTAGTAAAACAGTTCTACTTCTCTCTAGTAAAACATAGTTCTGCTTCTCTCTACTATAACATTGTTCTACTTCTCTCTACTAAAACATTGTTCTACTTCTCTCTACTATAACATTGTTCTACTTCTCTCTAGTAAAATATTGTTCTACTTTCTCTACTAAAACATTGTTCTACTTCTCTCTAGTAAAACATTGTTCTACTTTCTCTAGTAAAACTTTGTTCTACTTCTCTCAGTAAAACATTGTTCTACTTCTCTCTAGTAAAACATTGTTCTACTTCTCTCTACTAAAACATTGTTCTACTTCTCTCTGCTATAACATTGTTCTACTTCTCTCTAGTAAAATATTGTTCTACTTTCTCTACTAAAACATTGTTCTACTTCTCTCTAGTAAAACATTGTTCTATTTCTCTCTACTAAAACATAGTTCTACTTCTCTCTAGTAAAACATTGTTCTACTTCTCTCTACTAAAACATTGTTCTACTTCTCTCTACTAAAACATTGTTCTACTTCTCTCTAGTAAAACATTGTTCTACATCTCTCCACTAAAACATAGTTCTACTTCTCATAAAACATAGTTCTACTTCTCTCTAGTAAAACATAGTTCTACTTTCTCTACTAAAACATTCTTCTACATCTCTCTAGTAAAACATTGTTCTACTTCTCTCTAGTAAAACATTGTTCTACTTCTCTCTAATAAAATATTTTATATTCTCTCTAGTAAAATATTGTTTACATCTCTCTACTAAAACATTGTTCTGCTTCTGCATTAAAACATTGTTCTACTTTCACTACTAAACAGTGTTCTCTTCTCTCTACTAAAACATTGTTCTACTTCTCTCTAGTAAAACATTGTTCTACTTCTCTCACTAAACATTGTTCTACTTCTCTACTATAACATTGTTCTACTTCTCTCTAGTAAAATATTGTTCTCTTCTCTAGTAAAACATTGTTCTACTTCTCTCTAGTAAACATTGTTCACTTTCTCTACTAAACATTGTTCTACTTCTCTAGTAAACACTGTTCTACTTATCTCTACTATAACATTGTTCTACTTCTCTCTAGTAAAACATTGATCTACCTCTCTCTAGTAAAATATTGTTTCTTCTCTCTAGTAAAACACTGTTCTACTTCTCTCTAGTAAAACATTGTTCTACTTTCTCTACTAAAACATTGTTCTACTTCTCTACTAAACATTGTTCTCTTCTCTCTACTAAACATTGTTCTACTTCTCTCTAGTAAAACATTGTTCTACATCTCTCTACTAAAACATTGTTCTACTTCTCTCTACTAAAACATTGTTCACATCTCTAGTAAAATATTGTTCTACTTTTCTAGTAAAACATTGTTCTATTCTCTCTAGTAAAACATTGTTCTACTTCTCTCTAGTAAAACATTGTTCTACTTCTCTCTAGTAAAACATTGTTCTACTTCTCTCTACTAAAACATTGTTTTACACCTCTCTACTAAAACATTGTTCTACTTCTCCACTAAAACATAGTTCTACTTCTCTCTAGTAAAACATAGTTCTACTTTCTCTACTAAAACATTGTTCTACATCTCTCTAGTAAAACATTGTTCTACTTCTCTCTAGTAAAACATTGTTCTACATCTCTCTAGTAAAATATTGTTCTACTTCTCTCTAGTAAAACATTGTTCTACATCTCTCTACTAAAACATTGTTCTGCTTCTCCATTAAAACATTGTTCTACTTCTCTCTAGTAAAACATTGATCTACTTCTCTCTAGTAAAACATTGTTCTACTTCTCTCTACTAAAACATTGTTCTGCTTCTCTCTACTATAACATTGTTCTACTTCTCTCTAGTAAAACATTGTTCTACTTCTCTCATATAACATTGTTCTACTTCTCTTAGTAAAACATTGTTCTACTTCTCTCTAGTAAAAACTGGTTCTACTTCTCTCTAGTAAAACATTGTTCTACTTCTCTCTAGTAAAACATTGTTCTACTTTCTTTAGTAAAACATTGTTCTCTTTCTCTACTATAACATTGTTCTACTTCTCATAGTAAATATTATTCTACTTCTCCTACTATAACATTGTTCTCTTCTCTCTAGTAAAACATTGTCTCTACTTCTCTCTAGTAAAACATTGTTCTACTTCTCCTATAAAACATTGTTCTACTTCTCTCTAGTAAAACATTATTCTACTTCTCTCTAGTAAAACATTGTTCTGCTTCTCTCTACTATAACATTGTTCTACTTCTCTCTAGTAAAATATTGTTCTACTTCTCTCTACTATAACATTGTTCTACTTCTCTCTAGTAAAACATTGTTCTACTTCTCTCTAGTAAAACATTGTTCTACTTTCTCTACTAAAACATTGTTCTACTTCTCTCTAATAAAACATTGTTCTACATCTCTCTAGTAAAACATAGTTCTACTTTCTCTACTAAAACAATGTTCTACTTCTCTCTAGTAAAACATAGTTCTACTTCTCTCTAGTAAAACATTGTTCTACATCTCTCTAGTAAAACATTGTTCTATATCTCTCTAGTAAAACATTGTTCTACTTTCTCTACTAAAACATTGTTCTCTCTAGTAAAACATTGTTCTACTTCTCTCTAGTAAAACATTGTTCTACTTCTCTCTAGTAAAACATTGCTCTACTTCTCTCTAGTAAAACTTTGTTCTACTTCTCTCTAGTAAAATATTGTTCTACTTCTGTAAAATATGTTCTACTTCTCTCTACTAAAACTTTGTTCTACTTCTCTCTAGTAAAACATTGTTCTCTTTCTCTCTAGTAAAATATTGTTCTACTTCTCTCTAGTAAAACATTGTTCTACTTCTCTCTAGTAAAACAATGTTCTACTTCTCTCTAGTAAAACATTGTTCTACTTCTCTCTAGTAAAACATTGTTCTACTTCTCTCTACTAAAACATTGTTCTACTTCTCTCTACTAAAACATTGTTCTACTTCTCTCTAGTAAAACATTGTTCTACTTTCTCTACTATAACATTGTTCTACTTCTCTCTAGTAAAATATTGTTCTACTTCTCTCTAGTAAAACATGTTCTACTTCTCTCTAGTAAAACATAGTTCTACTTCTCTCTAGTAAAACATTGTTCTACTTCTCTCTAGTAAAACATTATTCTACTTCTCTCTACTAAAATATTGTTCTACTTTCTCTACTAAAACATTGTTCTACATCTCTCTAGTAAAACATTGTTCTACTTCTCTCTAGTAAAACATTGTTCTACTTCTCTCTAGTAAAACATTGTTCTACTTTCTCTACTATAACATTGTTCTACTTCTCTCTAGTAAAACATTGTTCTACTTCTCTCTAGTAAAACAATGTTCTACTTCTCTCTACTAAAACATTGTTCTACTTCTCTCTACTAAAACATTGTTCTGCTTCTCTCTAGTAAAACATTGTTCTACTTTCTCTACTAAAACATTGTTCTACTTCTCTCTAGTAAAACATTGTTCTATTTCTCTCTACTAAAACATTTTCTACATCTCCTAGTAAAACATTGTTCTACTTCTCTCTACTAAAACATTGTTCTGCTTCTCTGTAGTAAAACATTGTTCTACTTCTCTCTACTAAAACATTGTTCTACTTCTCTCTACTAAAACATTATTCTACTTCTCTCTAGTAAAACATTGTTCTACTTCTCTCTACTAAAACATTGTTCTGCTTCTCTGTAGTAAAACATTGTTCTACTTCTCTCTACTAAAACATTGTTCTACTTCTCTCTAGTAAAACATTGTTCTACTTCTCTCTAGTAAAACATTGTTCTTCTTCTCTCTAGTAAAACATTGTTCTGCTTCTCTGTAGTAAAACATTGTTCTACTTCTCTCTACTAAAACATTGTTCTACTTCTCTCTACTAAACATTGTTCTACTTCTCTCTACTAAAACATTGTTCTACTTCTGTCTAGTAAAACATTGCTCTACTTCTCTCTAGTAAAACTTTGTTCTACTTCTCTCTAGTAAAATATTGTTCTACTTTCTGTATAAAAATTGTTCTACTTCTCTCTAGTAAAACTTTGTTCTACTTCTCTCTAGTAAAACATTGTTCTACTTCTCTCTAGTAAAACATTGTTCTACTTTCTCTACTAAAACATTGTTCTACTTCTCTCTAGTAAAACATTGTTCTACTTCTCTCTAGTAAAACATTGTTCTACTTCTCTCTACTAAAACATTGTTCTACTTCTCTCTAGTAAAACATTGTTCTACTTTCTCTACTAAAACATTGTTCTACTTCTCTCTAGTAAAACATTGTTCTACTTCTCTCTACTAAAACATTGTTCTACTTCTCTCTAGTAAAACATTGTTCTACTTCTCTCTAGTAAAACATTGTTCTACTTCTCTCTAGTAAAACATAGTTCTACTTCTCTCTAGTAAAACATTGTTCTACTTCTCTCTAGTAAAACATTAGTTCTACTTTCTCTACTAAAACATTGTTCTACTTTCTCTAGTAAAACATTGTTCTACTCTCTCTAGTAAAACATTGTTCTACTTCTCTCTATAAAACATTGTTCTACTTCTCTCTAGTAAAAATGTTATTTCTACTATACATTTTCTATTCTTAAAACATTGTTCTACTTTTCTATTAAAACATTGTTCTACTTTCTCTACTAAAACATTGTTCTACTTCTCTCTACTAAAACATTGTTCTACTTCTCTCTAGTAAAACATTGTTCTACTCTTCTCTATAAAACATTGTTCTACTTCTCTCTAGTAAAACATTGTTCTACATCTCTCTACTAAAACATTGTTCTCTTCTCTCATTAAAACATTGTTCTACTTCTCTCTATAAAACATTGTTCTCTTCTCTTAGTAAAACATTGTTCTACTTCTCTCTACTAAAACATTGTTCTACTTCTCTCTACTAAAACATTGTTCTACTTCTCTCTAGTAAAACATTGTTCTACTTCTCTCTACTAAAACATTGTTCTACTTCTCTGTAGTAAACATTGTTCTACTTCTCTCTACTAAAACATTGTTCTACTTCTCTCTAGTAAAACATTGTTCTTCTTCTCTCTAGTAAAACATTGTTCTGCTTCTCTGTAGTAAAACATTGTTCTACTTCTCTCTACTAAAACATTGTTCTACTTCTCTCTACTAAAACATTGTTCTACTTCTCTCTACTAAAACATTGTTCTGCTTCTCTGTAGTAAAACATTGTTCTACTTCTCTCTACTAAAACATTGTTCTACTTCTCTCTACTAAAACATTATTCTACTTCTCTCTAGTAAAACATTGTTCTACTTCTCTCTACTAAAACATTGTTCTGCTTCTCTGTAGTAAAACATTGTTCTACTTCTCTCTACTAAAACATTGTTCTACTTCTCTCTAGTAAAACATTGTTCTTCTTCTCTCTAGTAAAACATTGTTCTGCTTCTCTGTAGTAAAACATTGTTCTACTTCTCTCTACTAAAACATTGTTCTACTTCTCTCTACTAAAACATTGTTCTACTTCTCTCTACTAAAACATTGTTCTACTTCTGTCTAGTAAAACATTGTTCTACTTCTCTCTAGTAAAACATAGCTTAGGATCAATTATCTGTTACCTCTGATGTCGGAGAAGGCACGTCTGTATGTCGGGGGACACTGATAATGAGAATAGCAGGCCTTCACGCAAAACAATCAGTCAGAAGTATTATCAGTTGTCAGTTATCAGTTATATGAGGACTATCATCATAGCACTCGGACATGTCCATAGGTGCTCCGATCTCCGCCTCAGCAAATCCAGCAGCGTCCAGCGACCCAACACGCTAGTTTGATGTTGATTTCAGAAGTACTATACCAGACGCCTTGTCTACACCTATATTCTTCAGAAGTACTATACCAGACGCCTTGTCTACACCTATATTTTTCAGAAGTACTATACCAGACGCCTTGTCTACACCTATATTCTTCAGAAGTACTATACCAGACGCCTTGTCTACACCTATATTCTTCAGAAGTACTATACCAGACGCCTTGTCTACACCTATATTTTTCAGAAGTACTATACCAGACGCCTTGTCTACACCTATATTTTTCAGAAGTACTATACCAGACGCCTTGTCTACACCTATATTCTTCAGAAGTACTATACCAGACGCCTTGTCTACACCTATATTTTTCAGAAGTACTATACCAGACGCCTTGTCTACACCTATATTTTTCAGAAGTACTATACCAGACGCCTTGTCTACACCTATATTTTTCAGAAGTACTATACCAGACGCCTTGTCTACACCTATATTCTTCAGAAGTACTATACCAGACGCCTTGTCTACACCTATATTTCTCAGAAGTACTATACCAGACGCATTGTCTACACCTATATTTTTCAGAAGTACTATACCAGACGCCTTGTCTACACCTATATTTTTCAGAAGTACTATACCAGACGCCTTGTCTACACCTATATTCTTCAGAAGTACTATACCAGACGCCTTGTCTACACCTATATTCTTCAGAAGTACTATACCAGACGCCTTGTCTACACCTATATTTTTCAGAAGTACTATACCAGACGCCTTGTCTACACCTATATTCTTCAGAAGTACTATACCAGACGCCTTGTCTACACCTATATTCTTCAGAAGTACTATACCAGACGCCTTGTCTACACCTATATTTTTCAGAAGTACTATACCAGACGCCTTGTCTACACCTATATTTTTCAGAAGTACTATACCAGACGCCTTGTCTACACCTATATTTTTCAGAAGTACTATACCAGACGCCTTGTCTACACCTATATTTCTCAGAAGTACTATACCAGACGCCTTGTCTACACCTATATTTTTCAGAAGTACTATACCAGACGCCTTGTCTACACCTATATTTTTCAGAAGTACTATACCAGACGCCTTGTCTACACCTATATTCTTCAGAAGTACTATACCAGACGCCTTGTCTACACCTATATTCATAGCGGGCGAAAGCAAGAGACAACAAAGAAGAAGAAGTTATCAGTTATATGAAGACTTATCATCATAGTACTGTAGAAGAAGTTATCAGTTATATGAAGACTTATCATCATAGTACTGTAGAAGAAGTTATCAGTTATATGAAGACTTATCATCATAGTACTCCGGGCATGTCCATATGTCATGTGATCTCGCCTCAATAAATCCAACAGCGTCCAGCGGCCTAACACGCCAGTTCGATGCTGATTAATCAATCTCTTTGCATATTTGGCAATCCGTTCTTTCCGGGCTGTACCAAATCGACACCAATCTCTCTCAATCTGGTCAGTGACGAATTCACAAACTCCTCTATTCGGAAAGGTTCTCTCAATGCGTTTAGAATTTCATTTCGGTACATTGCAGTCCCCTCTGATATGGTGCCAGCCAATCTATCAGCTCGTCCATTACCTCTGACCCATACATGTCCAGTGACGAAAATGAAAGTGATTTCTTTGATCCCGGTCTGTACCAGTACATCCACCCAACGTCATCTCTCCATTCCTGTGTCGACTTTACGAATCACACTCACGGAGTCACTGAGCGTATTTACGAGATGCTAAGGAAGTCAACGCATCTGTAGCTGCCCGCACCCCCATTGTCAAACTATTAGTGGTTGGTACGTAAGATAGTCATCTCAAATGTGAAATCTGTCTTGTTGTATGGCTCGGAAACATGACGTTATATAGCTCGGAAACATGAAGTTGTATGTCTCGGAAACATGACGTTGTATGTCTCGGAAACATGACGTTGTATGGCTCGGAAACATGACGTTGTATGTCTCGGAAACATGACGTTGTATGACTCGGAAACATGACGTTGTATGGCTTGGAAACATAACGTTATATAGCTAGGAAACATGACGTTGTATGGCTCGGAAACATGACGTTGTATAGCTCGGAAACATGACGTTGTATAACTCGGAAACATGACGTTGTATAACTCGAAACATGACTTTTTATGGCTCGGAAACATGACGTTGAGTCACCAAATTAAATAGAAATAATATTCATACCTTGAATCATCAAATATTTTCTGCCAATTCTCAGATTGAGATGGTATAACAAAGTGGCAAACACAGATCTGTAGATAGGAACAGGAAGGAACCCGTGATGACCATGGTCAGGAGAAGAAATTGGCGGTGGTCGGACATACCCTACGGAAGACACAGTCGAGTGTCACTAGACAAGCACTTGAGTGGAATCCACAAGTGAAACGAAAAAGAGGATTTACTAAATACAAACATAGACGGAGTCTTCTTGATGAACTGAAGGAGATGGGACTCTCCCGGGAAACCATAAAGACAACAGTCAGAGACTTGGAAACGTTTGCTGTTGAGGTCCTATGCTCCACAAGGAGCGTAAAGGATTAAGTAAAGGCAACAAGCAGAGAAGGTTAACAAGTACTCCAAGGCTGATCATTATTTAATATTACAAGGTATCAATGTAACACATCTACCTGACATATTGACAGATCAATAGTTGTCAATATAACGACTAGGGTATCCGTCTATGAGGGTTCTTATATGTCTATCATTGACATGGTTTAACATTCTGTCTAATTTATTAAAACAAAGTCTAGTTTATGTTCTACTTGATCTTGTACACTCTTGTCTAATTTTTACTATGTAGACCAGCGGTTCTCGTCCTGTGAGACGCACCGCCACATGGAGGTACGAGGTAGTATAATGGGAGATGCACCGTCACAGGGAGGAGTGAGGCAGTATAATGGGAGGTGCACTGCCACATGGATGCGTGAGGTAGTTAAATGGGAGGTGCACTGCCACATGGAGACGTGAGGCAGTATGATGGGAGATGCACTGCAACATGAAAGAGCGAGGCAGTATAATGGGAGATGCACTGCCACATGGATGAGCGATGCAGTTAACTGGGAGATGCACTGCCACATGGAGGCGTTAAACGGTATCAAAATTTAATGGATGTTATGTTTTAATGAAAATGAAAAGCCCGCCTGACCAGCGTGTTTGTAGCGTGCTGGACGACGGGTGATAAGCCCCATGTGAGTGTTGCTCAATTTTGCGGGCTGACAGAAAAGCCACAGGTTCTCCAAAGTTACGTTGTTCGTGGCACTGAACCGAATGGTTACGATGTCCATGGCACCGAGCCGGAGATCTGAAAGTGCTTCTAGATAGGGAAAAAAAAGAAAATGAAAATCGTGTAGGACGTCGCCAACAACCACAGTAAATGAGTCGTTGATTCTCTAGGCACCACTTACACATACAGTAGTTTGCCATTGCTTTATGAACGGTGAGGTCTATTTTTACCGTTCGTAAAAACTCACGGGAATAAATTTGCTTCCAAAGTGCTTTCCGCTGTGTTTGAACCAGATACTCTTGGGTAGTCATCGAGTTCACTACCGCTAAGATACAAATAAGTTTTAATAAGTTTCTATATCAACTGATTTTTCCAGTTAAAATACATTGTTTTTCTGTCAACCTGTACATACACAATATCTGTCAACCTGTACGTACACAATATCTATCAACCTGTACGTACACAATATCTATCAACCTGTACGTACACAATATCTATCAACCTGTACGTACACAATATTTGTCAACCTGTACGTACACAATATCTATCAACCTGTACGTACACAATATCTGTCAAACTGTACGTACACAAAATCTGTCAACCTGTACGTACACAATATCTATCAACCTGTACGTACACAATATCTGTCAACCTGTACGTACACAAAATCTGTCAACATGTACGTACACAGTTTCTGTAAAATCTCACCAAGAACAACATTGTTTTTCATAATTAGTTTGTCCAAGAGGAGAAGAGGAAGACCACGGAGAAGATGGATTCAGACTGTAACTGATGATTTGAGCAAGACGTGTGCAGAGGTGTATACCTGGCCTGTGATAGAGCGAGATTACAAAGAACTGTTAGGATGGCAACGTTCTGTTCATGATAAAGTATTTGATGATGAGTTTCTTCACCAAGAAGTCATTCAGCTGTAATGTAATACAAGAGTTTCATATGATTTTTATATTGTAAGTTTAGATTGTTGTTTTTGGGCTGAAATCGGATGCACATGTCCTAAACGTGTAGAAGTCTATGCGTTTAGGGGCCTATCAAACCAATGTACAACGTAAACACATTCTTGGCAAGGATCAAATATATCACAAAGAGTGATTAAAATTGGTCGTAAACAACGAACGCAAAGAAGGAGAAGAAGATTGTTTCTTTACGTGCAGTATGTTACATTGTACCCTCATGTGATGTTTATTGTGTGTAGTATGTTACAGTGTACCCTCATGTGATGTTTATTGTGTGTAGTATGTTACATTGTACCCTCATGTGATGAATGTAGCTTTGAATGTTCTGTTAACATATCTCTCTACATATTTATCTGAATCAGGATATTGTCAACTCTAGCAGTTATACAAACGTAATGTCGAGGAGTGATGCCCGTTGTGCCTTGTCCAACATCAGACCACATATCACAGACATCATCAAGACTAAACAATACCACACATCACACTCACACACATTCACACACAAACACTAACACACATTCACACACAAACACTCACACACATTCACACACAAACACTCACACACATTCACACACATCACACTCACACACATTCACACACAAACACTAACACACATTCACACACAAACACTCACACACATTCACACACAAACACTCACACACATTCACACACATCACACTCACACACATTCACACACAAACACTCACACACATTCACACACAAACACTCACACACATTCACACACAAACACTCACACACATTCACACACAAACACTCACACACATTACACACAAACACTCACACACATTCACACACAAACACTCACACACACATTCACACACAAACACTCACACACATTCACACACAAACACTCACACACATTCACACACAAACACTCACACACATTCACACACAAACACTCACACACATTCACACACAAACACTCCACACACACCACAACATTCACACACAAACACTCACACATTCACACACAAACACTCACACACATTCACACACATCACACTCACACACATTCCCACACATCACACTCACACACATTCACACACATCACACTCACACATTCACACACAAACACTCACACACATTCACACACAAACACTCACCACATTCACACACAAACACTACACACATTCACACACAAACACTCACACACATTCACACACAAACACTCACACATTCACACACAAACACTCACACACATTCACACACATACACTCACACACATTCACACACATCACACACACACATTCCACACATTCACACACAACATTCACACACATTCACACACAAACACTCACACACATTCACACACAAACACTCACACACATTCACACACATCACACTCACACACATTCACACACATACACTCACACACATTCACACACAAACACTCACACACATTCACACACAAACACTACACACATTCCACACAAACACTCACACACATTCACACACAAACACTCACACAATTCACACACAAACACTCACACACATTACACACAAACACTCACACAATTCACACACAAACACTCACACAATTCCACACAAACACTCACACACATTCACACACAAACACTCACACACATTCCACACACACTCACACACATTCACACACAAACACTCACACACATTCACACACAAACACTCACACACATTCACACACAAACACTCACACACATTCACACACAAACACTCACACACATTCACACACAAACACTCACACACATTCACAAAACTCACAATTACACAACATCACATTTGGAGACTAAATTGTCATCTCTTGGTTGTTGGTTTGTAATTTTTGTTTGAGATTCTGACTCATGTTGACATTTTTCACACACATCAGCTACACACTGTCTATGACACACACATCATCTACACACTGTCTATGACACACACATCATCTACACACTGTCTACGATACACACATCATCTACACACTGCCTATGACACACACATCATCTACACACTGTCTATGACACACACATCATCTACACACTGTCTATGACACACACATCATTTACACACTGTCTATGGCACACACGGGCACACTCATCATGTACACACTGTCTATGACACACACATCATCTACACACTGTCTATGACACACACATCCTCTACACACTGTCTATGACACACACGCGCACATACATCATCTACACACTGTCTATGACACACACGCGCACACACATCATCTCAACACTGTCTATGACACACACGGGCACACATCATCTACACACTGTCTATAACACACACGCGCACACACATCATCTACACACTGTCCATGACACACACGCGCATATACATCATCTATACACTGTCTATGACACACACGCGCACATACATCATCTACACACTGTCTATGACACACACATCATCTACACACTGTCTATGACACACACGCGCACACACATCATCTACACACTGTCTATGACACACATGCGCACATACATCATCTCAACACTGTCTGTGACACACACGCGCATATACATAATCTACACACTGTCTATGACACACACGCGCACACACATCATCTACACACTGTCTATGACACACACGCGCACACACGTACACAGAGAGAGCGTGGCGTGTTGATACTCCTAAGTAGCTGATAGAGACCCGAGACATATGTCATTGACATTAAATGACATTAGTAAATCAAACATTTGTATCAAAGAAATATCTTATTATAAAAGTAGTTCAACAGCTTCCATGAGACTTATCCCCCACATCTGTTAGCTATTCTCAACATCAGCAATTGAACAATAGACGGTATCAATAGCAATCATAGATTTGAACTCATTTATTCCAGGGTGTTAGGTAAATGAACCTAATTGCTCTGTCTGAAATAAAACAAGATTATCTTGGTTTCATGTCCGGATGTACACCCCCTCCTTCCCCCGTCCGTATTATCTAGACCTAACCACGTACTAAATCCGGGTGTTAGCTTTAGTGAACAAATCTGAAATAGTATATAAGACATGTTCAGTCCAACTATAGAAACGGTAGACGACATGTAAGTATCAAACATTGTGTTGTTTTGTATGTGCTTGTTTTGGAACCCTTAACCTCTAGTGACACAGCGGGTGCTACCCAGTTACATTTGAAACTTGTAAAACTTAACCTTTAGTGCCACAGCGGGTGCTACCCAGTTACATTTGAAACGTGTAAAACTTAACCTTTAGTGTCACAGCGGGTGGTACCCAGTTACACTTAACCTTTAGTGCCGCAGCGGGTGGTATCCAGTTACACTTAACCTTTATTGCTGCAGCGGGTGCTACCCAGTTACACTTAACCTTTAGTGCTGCAGCGGGTGGTATCCAGTTACACTTAACCTTTAGTGCTGCAGCGGGTGGTACCCAGTTATATTTGAAACGTGTAAAAACTCATAGCGTTATTATTCTTTTGAACGAGAGCTGCTCAGAATTAAAACAATTAGTAGCCTATTAGCTCTATGAAGGTTCCTACATATAGGTCGCGTAGTTTAGTTGCCAATTGGCTCTATGAAGCTCCTACATATAGGTCGCGTAGTTTAGTTGCCTATTGGCTCTATGAAGGCTCCTACATATAGGTCGCGTAGTTTAGTTGCCTATTGGCTCTATGAAGGCTCCTACATATAGGTCGCGTAGTTTAGTTGCCTATTGGCTATATGAAGGCTCCTACATATAGGTCGCGTAGTTTAGTTGCCTATTAGCTCTATGAAGGCTCCTACATGTAGGTCGCGTAGTTTAGTTGCCTATTAGCTCTATGAAGCCTCCTACATATAGGTCGCGTAGTTTAGTTGCCTATTAGCTCTTTGAAGGCTCCTACATATAGGTCGCGTAGTTTAGTTGCCTATTAGCTCTATGAAGCTCCTACATATAGGTCGCGTAGTTTAGTTGCCTATTAGCTCTATGAAGGCTCCTACATATAGGTCGCGTAGTTTAGTTGCCTATTAGCACTATAAAGCTCCTACATATAGGTCGCGTAGTTTAGTTGCCTATTAGCTCTATGAAGCTCCTACATATAGGTCGCGTAGTTTAGTTGCCTATTAGCTCTATGAAGGCTCCTACATATAGGTCGCGTAGTTTAGTTGCCTATTAGCACTATAAAGCTCCTACATATAGGTCGCGTAGTTTAGTTGCCAATTGGCTCTATGAAGGCTCCTACATATAGGTCGCGTAGTTTAGTTGCCTATTGGCTCTATGAAGGCTCCTACATATAGGTCGCGTAGTTTAGTTGCCTATTGGCTATATGAAGGCTCCTACATATAGGTCGCGTAGTTTAGTTGCCTATTAGCTCTATGAAGGCTCCTACATGTAGGTCGCGTAGTTTAGTTGCCTATTAGCTCTATGAAGGCTCCTACATATAGGTCGCGTAGTTTAGTTGCCTATTAGCTCTATGAAGGCTCCTACATATAGGTCGCGTAGTTTAGTTGCCTATTAGCTCTATGAAGCTCCTACATATAGGTCGCGTAGTTTAGTTGCCTATTAGCTCTATGAAGGCTACTACATATAGGTCGCGTAGTTTAGTTGCCTATTAGCTCTATGAAGGTTCCTACATATAGGTCGCGTAGTTTAGTTGCCTATTAGCTCTATGAAGGCTCCTACATATAGGTCGCGTAGTTTAGTTGCCTATTAGCTCTATGAAGGCTCCTACATATAGGTCGCGTAGTTTAGTTGCCTATTAGCTCTATGAAGGCTCCTACATATAGGTCGCGTAGTTTAGTTGCCTATTAGCTCTATGAAGGATCCTACATATAGGTCGCGTAGTTTAGTTGCCTATTAGCTCTATGAAGGCTCCTACATATAGGTCGCGTAGTTTAGTTGCCTATTAGCTCTATGAAGGCTCCTACATATAGGTCGCGTAGTTTAGTTGCCTATTAGCTCTATGAAGGCTCCTACATATAGGTCGCGTAGTTTAGTTGCCTATTAGCTCTATGAAGGCTCCTACATATAGGTCACGTAGTTTAGTTGCCTATTAGCTCTATGAAGGCTCCTACATATAGGTCGCGTAGTTTAGTTGCCTATTAGCTCTATGAAGGCTCCTACATATAGGTCGCGTAGTTTAGTTGCCTATTAGCTCTATGAAGCTCCTACATATAGGTCGCGTAGTTTAGTTGCCTATTAGCTCTATGAAGGCTCCTACATATAGGTCGCGTAGTTTAGTTGCCTATTAGCTCTATGAAGGTTCCTACATATAGGTCGCGTAGTTTAGTTGCCTATTAGCTCTATGAAGGCTCCTACATATAGGTCGCGTAGTTTAGTTGCCTATTAGCTCTATGAAGGCTCTACATATAGGTCGCGTAGTTTAGTTGCCTATTAGCTCTATGAAGGCTCCTACATATAGGTCGCGTAGTTTAGTTGCCTATTAGCTCTATGAAGGCTCCTACATATAGGTCGCGTAGTTTAGTTGCCTATTAGCTCTATGAAGGATCCTACATATAGGTCGCGTAGTTTAGTTGCCTATTAGCTCTATGAAGGCTCCTACATATAGGTCGCGTAGTTTAGTTGCCTATTAGCTCTATGAAGGCTCCTACATATAGGTCGCGTAGTTTAGTTGCCTATTGGCTCTATGAAGGCTCCTACATATAGGTCGCGTAGTTTAGTTGCCAATTAGCTCTATGAAGGCTCCTACATATAGGTCACGTAGTTTAGTTGCCTATTAGCTCTATGAAGGCTCCTACATATAGGTCGCGTAGTTTAGTTGCCTATTAGCTCTATGAAGGCTCCTACATATAGGTCGCGTAGTTTAGTTGCCTATTAGCTCTATGAAGGCTCCTACATATAGGTCGCGTAGTTTAGTTGCCTATTGGCTCTATAAGGCTCCTACATATAAGTCGCGTAGTTTAGTTGCCTATTTTCTCTATGTAGCTCCTACATGAAGGTCGCGTAGTTTAGTTGCCTATTAGCTCTATGAAGGCTCCTAAATATAGGTCGCGTAGTTTAGTTGCCTATTAGCTCTATGAAGGCTCCTACATATAGGTCGCGTAGTTTAGTTGCCTATTAGCTCTATGAAGGCTCCTACATATAGGTCGCGTAGTTTAGTTGCCTATTAGCTCTATGAAGGCTCCTACATATAGGTCGCGTAGTTTAGTTGCCTATTGGCTCTATGAAGCTCCTACATATAAGTCGCGTAGTTTAGTTGCCTAAGGTCTGTAGTTTAGCTCTATCTACATATAGGTCGCATGTGGGTTTACGTTGCCTAGTGAAAGTTGAGTAGCTCCTCATATTGAGTTATCGTTCTTGATCAGTGGTCCAATATTGAGTTATCTCCTCTTCGACATACTAGAGCTTACATAGTTGAGTTATCACATCCTGTTGTTATCGTTCTTGTTATTTCATTAGGTTTCTCCTCAGGATTGTCTCGTACATATTTTGAAGAGTTATCTCTCAATTTAGTTATCTACAGTTTGTACTGTCTGTATTAACATTGTTTTCGTATCTCCCTTCAATTTCCTAGAATATTTCATGAAGGTTATCTCCCCTCAAGTTAGTCATCACCATGCTTGAACAAGCTGTGGCCACAGGCAACATAAGGCCGACTAGCTCAGCCGTTAAACCAAAATTCCTGTTTAATGGGGAGGAGCTTGTGTTTAAAAAAAATAATAAGTCTTTGATAGAACACTGTTGGGCTTTCTGTAATTTGACACAATTCTACGAGTCTATGATTATTTATTGATGAAAAATGTTAATAATACTGCTATTCCATTAATGTTCAACTGAATTTGTAACATAATATAACTTTGATTTAACATATTGTCTTTTTTAATGACTTTGTTTTTATCTAACAATACTGGAATGCAAGGTCACACGACGGTTGGGGTATGATTTCCTAGAATTTTTACATAAGCTAGCCGGCCGTATGTTATCGGAGACCACGAGCAAGCTTGCAGCGTTTGTGCATGCTAAGCACATCCAGGTAGTTTATTTAACTTTATTGTTTCACCTATGACGAACATGGGCGCACCCAGAATGTGGACGAGTCAAAATGTGCATTAAACAACTAGCAAGCTGATCTATCAATTGGAGGGAAAAGGAGGGTGGGGGATGGGGAGTATACGGATGAGAGAAACTCAGCAATTGTTGTTACATTCTGAGAATCTAAATATAGGATATGTCCGGACACTCGGGTCTTTCTATTTGATTTTGCAGGGGACATAAATATAGCATCGGTCTTATCTATCTAATCTGTCTGTCGGTCTGACTGTCTTTCTGTCTGTCTGTCTTTTTTTCTGTCTTACTGTCTGTCTATCTGTCTGTCGGTCTGTCTGTCTGTCTTTCTGTCTGTCGATTTATCTGTCTGTCTATCTGTTTGTCTGTCGGTCTGTCTTTCTATCTGTCTATCTGTCGGACAGTCTTTCTTTCTTTCTTTCTATCTTTCTGTCTGTCTATCTGTCGGACTGTCTGTCTTTCTTTCTGACTGTCTGTCTCTCTTTCTGTCTGTCTGTTTATCTGTCCACCTGCATTCCATACCTATCTACTTACCTGCCTACCTACCTGCCTATTTGCCTACCTGCCTGCCTACCTACCAACCTACCTACCTACCTACCTTACCACCTACCTACCCTGCCTCCTACCTCCTCCTGCCTCCCACCTCCTCCTCCTCACCTGCCTGCCTGCCTACCTGCCTCCTCCTCCTAACTAACTAACTAACTACCCACCTACCTACCTACCTAACTAACTAACTAACTAACTAACTAACTAAACTAACTAACTAACTAACTAACTAACTACCTACCTACCTACCGACCTACTTACATATATAACTTTATTCTATATTTAACAATATAAATTTCAGCTTAGAAATGGCTAACTCAGCATTGACCTTGTGTTGTTGTGTACTTCTCTCGGCTACTGCTGTCTTCACGGAGCAGTTCAAGTTTCATGGGTAAGAGATTTCAATTTGACAGAACAACAATACAAATAAAATCTGTCTGGCATCCTGTGTATGATGGAGAAGGTGGATGATATCTGTGGCAAACCGGTTTGTCATGAGTTCTGAAGGACGTGGTTCGAATCTACACAGCGACGTTTTATATATAAGTGTATATTTTTCTCCTCACGACGTTTTATATATAAGTGCATATTTTTCTCCTCAAATATCATTTGGGATTGATGTCCTAGCTACGGAGCTCGTGTTTTGTGATAATAATCTCTAGAGGGCAGGTACTATTTCTGTGGAGAAGAACCGAGTCATGGGAAACTTTGCTACAATAAAGTCAGTAGTTCGTCTTGAAATGTGTCTTGTATATAACACTGTTTCTCTCGTTGAGTAGCAGTTGTTGATTGTAATCATGTGTTGTTGATGCTTGACCACCTGTGATCGACCACCTGTTAACCACTCTTTGTGATTTGTATGTGATCTGAGCCTAAGAGCGATTGTACGTTGTACCAGTTATGCACTTACAGAAGGCCAGCACATCTGATTTCTGCTATGCTTTTTATTTACTAGGGTAGATTCCCTAGGTCCTACATCAGTCGCCTCTTACGACATGCCTTGTAGGTTGCAATAGTACTATTCCTTTGCTTCCCGGCACCATATGGGCAACCGCACTTTGTGATTCTTGTGGTTTGCACCGAGGACGTGAGTACGTTGCATGGTATCAAATCTGTAGTTATTTTGTAGCATGGTACCACTTCTGGAGTTATACTGTAGCATTATATCACATCTGGAGTTATATTGTAGCATGGTACCACTTCTGGAGTTATACTGCAGCATTATATCACATCTGGAGTTATACTGTAACATGGTATCACATCTGGAGTTATACTGTAGCATTATATCACATCTGTAGTTATACTGTAACATGGTATCACATCTGGAGTTATACTGTAACATGGTATCACATCTGGAGTTATACTGTAGCATGGTATCACACCTGTAGTTATACTGTAGCATGGTATCACATCTGGAGTTATACTGTAACATGGTATCACATCTAGAGTTATACTGTAGCATGGTATCACATCTGGAGTTATACTGTAGCATTATATCACATCTGGAGTTATACTGTAACATGGTATCACATCTGGAGTTATACTGTAGCATGGTATTAGCTTTTAAAAATCTAAATAAAATATGGAACTGCAAGTTATATAGTATTAAAACTAAATTACGAATTTTCAATTCAAATGTTGTATCAATCCTAACATATGCCAGCGAGAGTTGGAAAATGACTAAAGATATAGAAAGCAAGTTGAATGCATTTGAAAATAGATGTCTGCGAAAAATAATGAATATCAAATGGAACGAATTCAGGAGAAGTGATGAAATCAGAGACATGTCTCGTCAACCACTAGTGACAACTGTTATAAGAAAGAGAAGATGGAGATATGTTGGGCACACCTTGAGGAGAAATGATCAACGAATATCAAAGCAGGCATTGAAGTGGGATGCAAAGGGTTCAAGAAAGAGAGGTCGACCTAAGGAGACACTGAAACGAACTTTGCTGAGAGAGGCAGGAAATATCGGTCTCAGTTCCATGGAGGTGATTGAGTGAGCGAGTTGCTCAGGATAGAACTGTATGGAGAAATTACTTGCAGGCCCTATGTAACGTATAACGGTACGAGAGGAATTATTATTATTATTATGGTATCACATCTGTAGTTATACTGTAGCATGGTATCACACCTGAAGTTATACTGTAGCATGGTATCACATCTAGAGTTATACTGTAGCATGGTATCACATCTGTAGTTATACTGTAGCATGGTATCACACCTGAAGTTATACTGTAGCATGGTATCACATCTAGAGTTATACTGTAGCATGGTATCACATCTGAAGTTATACTGTAGCATGGTATCACATCTGTAGTTATACTGTAACATGGTATCACATCTAGAGTTATACTGTAGCATGGTATCACATCTAGAGTTATACTGTAGCATGGTATCACATCTAGAGTTATACTGTAGTATGGTATCACATCTGAAGTTATACTGTAGCATGGTATCACATCTGAAGTTATACTGTAGCATGGTATCACACCTGAAGTTATACTGCAGCATGGTATCACATCTGTAGTTATACTGTAGCATGTTACCACATCTAGAGTTATACTGTAGCATGGTATCACATCTGATGCTCATAGGGAGGCTGTTAGAGCTGACTCATACTATTTCTATCATCGTTATAGATCACATCTGTATTTTCATCACATGTGGCGTGTTGCTGGGCGCCATGTATCAACAACTATCAACCATGCGCCACAAAATATTGTTTTTGTTTTAGTAATTGAATCATTACCATCAACATCAAGTAGCATGCCACTTACAGAACGTCGCTTATATCACAGCCTGCCTGAAAAACT
This sequence comes from Arion vulgaris, assembly GCA_020796225.1. NCBI lineage: Eukaryota > Metazoa > Mollusca > Gastropoda > Stylommatophora > Arionidae > Arion > Arion vulgaris. The sequence goes on from CM036768.1 coordinate 25,970,725, forward strand.
CTCTGTCTCTAGCAATTTCTTCCGCCTCTTCCGGTGTCATGTTCAATGTTTCTTTGATGTCCTGCTGTCACCTACGTCTTTGTTTTCTCCTGCCTATACCCACAGCAACCATGCCATACATTACTATTCTCTCCAAACATTTATGACGTTTAACGTGATCGAAATACTTCATTTTTCGGGACATGATGTAGTTTATGAGGCAATGCTCTACGATATGTAAGTCTTTTAGTATATCCTTGTTTTTTTCTCTTCTCTGTCTAGGACGGTATAACAATTTTTCCGTAGCATCTTATTTCGAATGCTTCGATTTTGTTCTTTAATGTCCGTGTAAATGTCCTCGTCTCACAATCATATATTGAGACAAGAAAGATGTATACTATCAGTTGCCTTAACTTTGTACTTTCCCCAATTTTATATATAAATAAATTAATTGCAAATATAAAATCCAAACTATACACAATCAAGAATATACAACCAAGAATTAAAATACACAAGTAAACGTCAACAACAAAATAAAATGGTGGATGTGGTGTATTTCTGAAACATATATGTCCTTATTGATTCCTGCAGATACCAGCTTTTGTCAGTGTTTGTTAGAGATGTGAATGACGTCAATACTCTGAATGAACTCGGTAACAGATATCAAGAAGTGAGTATTTGTTCCATCACTCCATCATTGTGATTTAAACCATCGCTCACTCATACAACGATGCTACAACTCAATTCATCACTCATACAACAGTATTACATTTCAACCCATCACTAATTCACGCAATAATACAAGCATTAAGGTCATTTCTCATTCTCAAACAGTATGACATCTTTAAATCGCTTCCAACGACAACATCCAGCTAATAAGGGGATACAACTGTGTATGTCTAGTTTAGTGTCTTTAAAATTTTTTCTGTTATGTCCCTTTGATGTTCCTGTTGACCTTCCAGATTGACTTCTGGAGAGAGCCAGCCCCTCAGCACAATGCTACTGTTCTCGTACCGCCTCAATATTTAGCAGAGTTCAAGGACGTATTATCAAGCCAGGCTATGATACTGGAGATACTATCAGACGATGTTCAAAGGTTGGTGCCATATTGTATTTCATAGTTCCCGTATATGCGTCTGTAGCTTAAGCGGTAGTCAGCTCGATCACAACCCAAAGAGTACAAGGTTCAAACTCCACGGTGGGAAGTTTAGAAGCAAATTTGTTTCCATGGTAATGATCGGTTCAAATAGACCTCACCGTTCAGAAAGCAATGGTCCACTACTGAACGTGTAAGTGGTGCTTAGAAAAATCAACGTCTCGTTTACTGTGGTTGATAGCGACATCCTGTGTAAAGGATATGTCAAGATTTTTATTTTCAGTTCCCGTCTTATTACTTGTTTATTTTTTGTGTTATACATTAAACAATTCAATGTGACAACTACTATAGTAGATCTTTAGTCAGCATACCGGCTGCAAAGTTTTGATATGTGATAGTGATATCTTGTTTACTTTATGACGTGTGATTGACTAGTCTTAAGGACTAACTGGGCCATGCTGGGCCTGGTACGGTACAACTGGGTCATGCTGGACCTGGTACGGTACAACTGGGTCATGCTGGACCTGGTACGGTACAACTGTGTCATGCTGTGCCTGGTACCGTACAACTGGGTCATGCTGTGCCTGGTACGGTACAACTGGGTCATGCTGGGCCTGGACTTACGATTTAGGAAATGAATTTCTGTCTAAACCTTGTTGTTGTTATTTACTACCACTACGCACACACGATAATGCTAATGATGATGAGAGTGGGGATGAGAGGGAGGATGAGAGTGATGATGAGGATGATAATTGTAACAACCAGCCTGTGACGATGATGATGATGATAACAATGATGATGATATTGTAGTTATGTTAATTTATTTCAGCATTGTTGATGCAGGAAGTGTACGCACACCAGCTAATGTAACCAGGCAACGTCGACAAGCCAGTGGTCAAATTATTGATCACTACAACTACCACACCTACAGCAGGGTATTCAATAATTAATTCTCTGATTTTGTCCAGTGATTCTATTTGTCTACAGTCTGTGTCAACCTATTTGTGTCAATATATTTATCTGCAGTCTATGTCAATCTATTTGTCTACAGTCTGTGTCAACCTATTTGTCTGCGGTCTGTGTCAATATATTTATCTGCAGTCTATGTCAATCTATTTCTCTGCAGTCTTGATCAATCTATTTGTCTGCGGTCTGTGTCTATTTTGTTGTTGATCTCATCGTAAATATAGCCAGTATGAATCTATTTCAAGTCTACATGAATCTGTCCATATGATGCCTGTAAGTCGGTGTTTGAGTGTAGTCTGTAGCATGGTGTCTATGTGACGTCTTGGAGGCATGACTTATGACTTATTGATAGCATAATTCCATTTGACATTACTTCAGGGGGCAGGGGTCATGCCTTCATGTAGATATGTTTTTAGGGGCATTGCTACATTGGAGTACAACTATTTGGGGTTGTAGTTTGATATTGGCAAGACTTCACGGTGGGGAGGGGGACTGTATCACTTCAAGGAGGGTGTGTGTGTGACGTGACTTTACTGGGGAAGGGGGACTTCCGAGGGCATGTCTTCAGTGGGGTTGAGGGTGGGGAAGAATTGGGATATTTCTTCCCGGAGGTATGACTTCCCATGAGCATGAGAGGGGGAATTGGGATATGACTTGATGGGAGCATGACTTCACAGGTGGGTATTACTTCACAGGTGTGTATTACTTCACAGGTGGGTATTACTTCACAGGTGGGTATTACTTCACAGGTGTGTATTACTTCACAGGTGTGTATTACTTCACAGGTGTGTATTACTTCACAGGTGTGTATTACTTCACAGGTGGGTATTACTTCACAGGTGGGTATTACTTCACAGGTGTGTATTACTTCACAGGTGGGTATTACTTCACAGGTGTATATTACTTCACAGGTGTGTATTACTTCACAGGTGTGTATTACTTCACAGGTGTGTATTACTTCACAGGTGTGTATTACTTCACAGGTGTGTATTACTTCACAGGTGGGTATTACTTCACAGGTGGGTATTACTTCACAGGAGCTAGATTTCTTAGAGTTGTGACTACATGAGGACTGACTTCTTAGTGCTGTGACTTCTTAGTAATGTTGTAACAGTGGGTAGACGCAGGGTTGAAATAATGACGCTATTCGTTAGATGAAGCTGGTAAACAAGGCTACATGACCCCTCATTTTGAATGCTACATTGTGAGTGCTACATTTTGAATGCTACATTTTGAATGCTATATTGTGAGTGCTACATTTTGAGTGCTATATTTGAGGAAAAGGAGTGATTCAGTTGTAGGTTTTATTTTCGCAACAACAACTTGTCTTGAACCAAAAATGTGCTGTAAGCATGCCTAATAATTTGAACAGTGCAGAATAGTTAGTGATCAACAAATAAACAGTGTACAGGTATTAAGAGATTCCGAAAAAAAAATAGACAAACACAGGATTCGAACCACTTACCCTCATTTCTTACGACACTCATCGCCTAGCCTAGCAATACGAGCGTTCTTACGAACACAGCCAGCCAACCATTCTAAAAAATAGCTCACTGAGGAGTGTTTTTCCCAAACGCTTCGTTATAACTAGACACAGAATAATCAGGTAATGTTCGATCGAGCAGTGTTTGCACAAACACATGCTATAAGCTTATTGTGCTTGTATATATTTGAGACAAGACAATATCAAACATACACATATAACAAACATGCACACATGTATATACATATAACAAACATACATACATGTATACACATATAACAAACATACACACATGTATACACATATAACAAACATGCACACATGTATACACATATAACAAACATGCACACATGTATACACATATAACAAACATGCACACATGTATATACATATAACAAACATGCGCACATGTATACACATATAACAAACATGCATACATGTATACACATATAACAAACATGCACACATGTATACACATATAACAAACATACACACATGTATACACATATAACAAACATACACACATCAGTACTGATCTATGTGTTACTGGAAAGATATGCTTGGAATTGCCAGCACGTTCATCTTTGATATAGTAGAGGAGTCGAATGGAGACATTAATAAATGTATGAAGAATCTCTGGCATTCATTACTATTAGAACATTGTTAATAGATGTATGAAGAATCTCTGACATTCATTACTATTAGAACATTGAATTTATTGTGATTCTGGTTGTTTAGTTTTTATAATATGAGGTCCCAGTGAAGTGAGCTGAATAAAATAAAGTGTGAGTTGACAATCGTTTAAATGACTGTTGGTGTCAGTGACTGTTGGTGTCAGTGACTGTTGGTGTCAGTGACTGTTGGTGTCATTATTGACAGAATTAGAAGAATAGAATCATAATAAATTCATGTCTACAGAGAATCATCTTTATTCCGGTGTAAATACCGGTGGTGCCGTGGCCAATTAATTGAATGAGAAAAGTATTCATCAGCATTCTTCAGAGTGGATGATCTGGTGGCCGTTTATGGCTCTGATTTCGGTGCTGTGCCCAGTGTTATAGGTACTCATCATCATCACTCCCACTGCTACAATGTGATTTCTTAGTGATGTGACTTCATGAGGACTGATTTCTTAGTGATGTGACTTCAGGTGAACAATGAAAATACACCAGATTCATTTGCAGAATTTGGAGCACATCACGGAAAATAAAAGGAAAGACAACAAACAAAACTGTAATTAATTCATCTTTTCTTAGAAAGTACCTTTCATTTTCGAAAATAGAAACGGGAATTTCCAATTTCTGAACAATAAGCTTCTACTTTTCAAACTATTTGTTTCATCATCAGCATCAAGTGCCATACCAGCAGGTATAGGTTATCATATTCTTTCACAATTCTTTGTCTCTTCTTCTAACTATGTGTTCTCATATTGTTTTCCCTTGTATTTCGTTATGATCATGTTCGTGATATGTTTTATACTTGTGTTTACTGTTATTATTTCCATGGCTTGGTATGATAAACTTGATATTATTCTAACATTAGATCCTGCAGTTCATGAGACAGTTGTCTAGACGATACAGCAACATCAAACTATCAAATCTAAATCATGTAACACACGAAAGGAGATCAGTCGTTGTTGTTAAGGTAAATCAAGTGTTTCTATGATTTATTATCTTTAATTAAGTTATCTCCCTTACATGAAGGCAAAGATAATCTTATCATAAAATTGATAAAATATTGCTTATCCACGACTTATATGAGAATATTTTATCTGTTTCATATAATGGTATCAACTATCAGTTACAAGATTTGTTCTTTACATGGGAGATAATAAGTGAATATTTTTTATTTTTTTCTATATATGGGAGGTAATTAGTGTATGTGTTAAAGATTTGTTTAATACATGGGAAGTAATTAATGACATGCGCTGTCTACAAAAAGTTGCATACAGCACCAGAACAAGACATAGCCACTAACTTCAGCATAAGAAAGACTAATAAGTTGGGACTGAATCTTGCTTGAGAAACAAAGAATGAAGTGGTTTGGCCACTTAATAAGAATGCATCCAAACTTCACAGTATACAGAGTCTTCTACAACTGAACATCAGGAAAGAAGATGAGAAGAAGACCACGAAAAAGATGATTAAATGGCATAGCAGAATCCTGTCAATGAGCAAAAATGTAGGGTTGCCATAGTGTGATCTGTTGAAATAAGGACACTTCTCCTAACATTAAATTCCATTTAAATTGTGTTCAATGTAATATTTTTCTGATGACCTGATCTATTTTAGAATGTCTTACTTTTGCATCAAATGTCCATAAAACTGACAGCATGTAAAATTTTGCAAGTGAAATTGACTTAACCGGACCCACGTTAAGACGATTTCTCTCATTGGTCCATTGAGCATGAATTAAATAAAATAGTCTTTCTACCCAAACATTGTGTGTTGGAGTAGCACAGAATAATTGTGCTATCTTCATGATTTCAGAGTACATTTTCCTACTCCTACAGTTTTCAATAGTCACATCCCTTTTTTCCGATGGCACTTGATGTTTATAGGTGGATGCACACTTCTTCAGATTATAGTACTAATCCCAGCACTTTGAATCATCTATGTGCACAACTTTGTCAGTCCAAAATCTAATGGAAGTTCCCCACGACAAACACAATTTGCTGCTACAGGCGAAAGTTAGTCAGGTAAACCAACTTATATAAAAGAGACAAACGCACGAATGTGCATTCATGTTTTGTTTGTTCTTATGTATCCGAGTAGTTTGTCCAAAGTTTGTAGATTCTGTTTCAAATGTCAAGTTAGAAAACTAAATGTTACGCAGTTACCACGTGGTTACCACATAATGTTACGCAGTTACCACGTGGTTACCACATAATGTCGCTGACAAGAGTATTAATTTTCTCTTGGCTTGTAAAATTGTGAACAAATCTACGAATTTCGAAAATTGTTTGCAGACGCTCAGATTTACTCGTGAAACGAGGACGTGTGGCAACAAATGCAGACGTATGGCAACCGTAGCAGACTGTACATCAACTGTTTAGTGATGTCAACATTAGACGAACATTACACAACATGTAGACGGATATTACACAACATGTAGACAGACATTACACAACATTAGACATACATTACACAACATTAGACAGACATTACACAACATGTAGATGAACATTACACAACATGTAGACAGACATCACACAACATGTAGATGGACATTACATAACATGTAGACAGACATTACACAACATGTAGACGAACATTACACAACATGTAGACAGACATTACACAACATGTAGACGAACATTACATAACATGTAGACAAACATTACACAACATGTAGATGAACATTACACAACATGTAGACGGACATTACACAACATGTAGACAGACATTACACAACATGTAGACAGACATTACACAACATGTAGATGAACATTACACAACATGTAGACAGACATCACACAACATGTAGATGGACATTACACAACATGTAGACAGACATTACACAACATGTAGACGAACATTACACAACATGTAGACAGACATTACACAACATGTAGACGAACATTACATAACATGTAGACAGACATTACACAACATGTAGATGAACATTACACAACATGTAGACGGACATTACACAACATGTAGACATACATTACACAACATGTAGACAGACATTACACAACATGTAGACAGACATTACACAACATGTAGACAGACATCACACAACATGTAGACGAACATTACACAACATGTAGACGAACATTACATAACATGTAGACAGACATTACACAACATGTAGATGAACATTACACAACATGTAGACGGACATTACACAACATGTAGACATACATTACACAACATGTAGACAGACATTACACAACATGTAGACAGACATTACACAACATGTAGACAGACATCACACAACATGTAGACGAACATTACACAACATGTAGACGAACATTACACAACATGTAGACAGACATTACACAACATGTAGACGGACATTACACAACATGTAGACAGACATTACACAACATGTAGACAGACATTACACAACATGTAGACAGACATTACACAACATGTGGACGAACATCATACAACATGTAGACGGAATTACACAACATGTAGACAGACATTACACAACATGTAGACAGACATTACACAACATGTAGACAGACATTACACAACATGTAGACAGACATTACACAACATGTAGACAGACATTACACAACATGTAGACAGACATTACACAACATGTAGACAGACATTACACAACATGTAGACGGACATTACACAACATGTAGACGGACATTACACAACATGTAGACGGACATTACACAACATGTAGACGGAATTACACAACATGTAGACATACATTACACAACATGTAGACAGACATTACACAACATGTAGACGGACATCACACAACATGTAGACGAACATTACACAACATGTAGACAGACATTACACAACATGTAGACAGACATTACACAACATGTAGACAGACATTACACAACATGTAGACGGACATTACACAACATGTAGACAGACATCACACAACATGTAGACGAACTGCATATGCTAATCAGATCATTATTGATTATCAAGCACATTATCATTATTAATACCAACCCACATTATCATCATTATTACCAAAGTCCATATGATTATTACAAATGACATCACCAATGAAATGTGAACTCTCTGGTGTCAGCTGACAGGAAGACAAGGACAGGCAAAGCCAGTCATCATTATCGAAGCTGGCATACATGCCAGAGAGTGGATCTCACCAGCAGCCAATTTGTGGTTTATTGAGAAGGTAAGAAAGACAGAGACAAGTAGAATCTAACATATTTCTATATATTAACCCTTTCGCCCCTTCCTTCTGCATCACTAGGAGTTTAAGGTGACGTAAAACGTGTCTCATCCAATTTTCTTCGCTGCTACGTTTTAATTGTCTTGAACTAAATATATTTAATTAAAAATAATTTTTTGTGTATGTCAGAATTGAATTTGTACAAAATAATTGTTTGTTTATTTATATGAGGAATTCAAGCCTATTCAAGCGGAGACACGCTTCTTTCAACCAAAGTACGAGTCTCTTTATGGTTATATCACAGCGTCTAGATTACCAAACATGAACAAATAAGAATGAACTCGTTGCGAAGAATTCAAGAATGTTTCCCTTTCTACTCAACATGATGTTCATGTATGGAGAACTGTTTACACAACATCCTCGCCACAACCATCACTTCCCTTTCTACTCAACATGATGTTCATGTATGGAGAACTGTTTACACAACCATCACTTCCCTTTCTACTCAACATGATGATCATGTATGGGGAACTGTTTACACAACATCCTCGCCACAAACATCACTTCCCTTTCTACTCAACATGATGTTCATGTATGGGGAACTGTTTACACAACATCCTCGCCACAAACATCACTTCCCTGTCCCAACAGAAATAATCACTAATAATAAAATATTGTTGGCTACATAAACTTATGCTGACATTGGCTAGATAAACTTATGCTGACATTGGCTAGATAAACTTATGCTGACATTGGCTAGATAAACCTATGATGACATTGGCTACAGCAACGTATGCTGACAGTGGCTAGATAAACTTATGCTGACATTGGCTAGATAAACGTATGCTGACATTGGCTAGATAAACTTATGCTGACATTGGCTAGATAAACTTATGCTGACATTGTCTAGATAAACTTATGCTGACATTCAGCGAATCACAAATTTGATGTCTTGATTAGAGTCAGTTTGATGAAAGTTAATTTCGCTTTACATTGACTAGAATAACATTTGTTGTCTGGTGGACTCTGTGGCCTTTACCTTGCGTTCTGAAGGTAGTTCTGTTCATCGGTGCATTTTTTCGTTAAGTCCTTAGTTAAGTCCTTAGTTAAGTCCTTAGTTAAGTCCTTAGTTAAGTCCTTAGGATTGTTGCAAGAACCTGGGAGTTGGTACTTAGTGCAATACTCTTTACATGTGCCTAGAGGCACCGAGCATATGGAGTAAAATCTGGCACCGAGCATATGGAGTAAAATCTGGCACCGAGCATATGGAGTAAAATCTGGCACTGAGCATATGGGGAGGAATGAGAAATCTGGCACCGAGCATATGGAGTAAAATCTGGCACCGAGCATATGGAGTAAAATCTGGCACCGAGCATATGGAGTAAAATCTGGCACCGAGCATATGGAGTAAAATCTGGCACTGAGCATATGGAGTAAAATCTGGCACCGAGCATATGGAGTAAAATCTGGCACCGAGCATATGGAGTAAAATCTGGCACCGAGCATATGGAGTAAAATCTGGCACCGAGCATATGGAGTAAAATCTGGCACCGAGCATATGGAGTAAAATCTGGCACCGAGCATATGGAGTAAAATCTGGCACCGAGCATATGGAGTAAAATCTGGCACCGAGCATATGGAGTAAAATCTGGCACCGAGCATATGGAGTAAAATCTGGCACCGAGCATATGGAGTAAAATCTGGCACCGAGCATATGGAGTAAAATCTGGCACTGAGCATATGGAGTAAAATCTGGCACTGAGCATATGGAGTAAAATCTGGCACTGAGCATATGGAGTAAAATCTGGCACCGAGCATATGGAGTAAAATCTGGCACAGCTGGAGCAATCTGGCACTGAGCATATGGAGTAAAATCTGGCACCGAGCATATGGAGTAAAATCTGCACCGAGCATATGGAGTAAAATCTGGCACCGAGCATATGGAGTAAAATCTGGCACCGAGCATATGGAGTAAAATCTGGCACCGAGCATATGGAGTAAAATCTGGCACTGAGCATATGGAGTAAAATCTGGCACCGAGCATATGGAGTAAAATCTGGCACCGGAGCAGATATGGAGTAAAATCTGGCACCGAGCATATGGAGTAAAATCTGGCACCGAGCATATGGAGTAAAATCTGGCACCGAGCATATGGAGAAACGACAATATGGAAAATCTGGCACCGAGCATATGGAGTAAAATCTGGCACCGAGCATATGGAGAAAATCTCACTGAGCATAGGAGTAAAATCTGGCACCGAGCATATGGAGTAAAATCTGGCACCGAGCATATGGAGTAAAATCTGGCACCGAGCATATGGAGTAAAATCTGGCACCGAGCATATGGAGTAAAATCTGGCACCGAGCATATGGAGTAAAATCTGGCACCGAGCATATGGAGTAAAATCTGGCACCGAGCATATGGAGTAAAATCTGGCACCGAGCATATGGAGTAAAATCTGGCACCGAGCATATGGAGTAAAAACTGGCACCGAGCATATGGAGTAAAATCTGGCACCGAGCATATGGAGTAAAATCTGGCACCGAGCATATGGAGTAAAATCTGGCACCGAGCATATGGAGTAAAATCTGGCACCGAGCATATGGAGTAAAATCTGGCACCGAGCTATGGAGTAAAATCTGGCACCGAGCATATGGAGTAAAATCTGGCACCGAGCATATGGAGTAAAATCTGGCACCGAGCATATGGAGTAAAATCTGGCACCGAGCATATGGAGTAAAATCTGGCACCGAGCATATGGAGTAAAATCTGCACGAGCATATGGAGTAAAATCTGGCACCGAGCATATGGAGTAAAATCTGGCACCGAGCATATGGAGTAAAATCTGGCACCGAGCATATGGAGTAAAATCTGGCACCGAGCATATGGAGTAAAATCTGGCACCGAGCATATGGAGTAAAATCTGGCACCGAGCATATGGAGTAAAATCTGGCACCGAGCATATGGAGTAAAATCTGGCACCGAGCATATGGAGTAAAATCTGGCACCGAGCATATGGAGTAAAATCTGGCACCGAGCATATGGAGTAAAATCTGGCACCGAGCATATGGAGTAAAATCTGGCACCGAGCATATGGAGTAAAATCTGGCACCGAGCATATGGAGTAAAATCTGGCACCGAGCATATGGAGTAAAATCTGGCACCGAGCATATGGAGTAAAATCTGGCACCGAGCATATGGAGTAAAATCTGGCACCGAGCATATGGAGTAAAATCTGGCACCGAGCATATGGAGTAAAATCTGGCACCGAGCATATGGAGTAAAATCTGGCACCGAGCATATGGAGTAAAATCTGGCACCGAGCATATGGAGTAAAATCTGGCACCGAGCATATGGAGTAAAATCTGGCACCGAGCATATGGAGTAAAATCGGGCACCGAGCATATGGAGTAAAATCTGGCACCGAGCATATGGAGTAAAATCTGGCACCGAGCATATGGAGTAAAATCTGGCACCGAGCATATGGAGTAAAATCTGGCACCGAGCATATGGAGTAAAATCTGGCACCGAGCATATGGAGTAAAATCTGGCACCGAGCATATGGAGTAAAATCTGGCACTGAGCATATGGAGTAAAATCTGGCACCGAGCATATGGAGTAAAATCTGGCACCGAGCATATGGAGTAAAATCTGGCACAGAGCATATGGAGTAAAATCTGGCACCGAGCATATGGAGTAAAATCTGGCACCGAGCATATGGAGTAAAATCTGGCACCGAGCATATGGAGTAAAATCTGGCACCGAGCATATGGAGTAAAATCTGGCACCGAGCATATGGAGTAAAATCTGGTACTGAGCATATGGAGTAAAATCTGGCACGAGCATATGGAGTAAAATCTGGTACGAGCATATGCAGTAAATCTTGGACCAGACATATGGAGTATCTCATCAGCATACTGTGTAGAATCTGTCACACATTTATAGTATAGTTCATAACATTGTCTATTAGACAGTCATGAGTACATCTGTCTAATTAGTATCAGTCTATCTATACGTTAGATAGTTCTTCATACATGTCTAGATCAGTTCTATCATACATTGTCTAGATTAGTATCAGTTCTATAGTATCAGTTCTATCATACATTGTCTAAATTAGTATCAGTTCTATCATACATTGTCTAGATTAGTATCAGCCTTCTCATAGTATCAGTTCTATCATACATTGTCTAGATTAGTATGTTCTATAGTACAGTTCTATCATACATTGTCTAGATTAGTATCAGTTCTATAGTATCAGTTCTATCATACATGTCTAGATTAGTATCAGTTCTATTTTCATTTATCATATGTCTAGATTAGTATCAGTTCTATAGTATCAGTTCTATCATACATTGTCTAGATTAGTATCAGTTCTATAGTATCAGTTCTATCATACATGTTTAAATTAATATCAGTTCTATAGTATCAGTTCTATCATACATTGTCTAGATTAGTATCAGTTCTATAGTATCAGTTCTATCATACATGTTTAAATTAATACGTCCTATAGTATCAGTTCTATCATACATTGTCTAGATTAGTATCAGTTCTATAGTATCAGTTCTATCATACATGTCTAGATTAGTATGAATTCTATAGTATCAGTTCTATCATACATTGACTAGATTAGTATCAGTTCTATAGTATCAGTTCTATCATACATGTCTAGATTAATATCAGTTCTATAGTATCAGTTCTATCATACATTGTCTAGATTAGTATCAGTTCTATAGTATCAGTTCTATCATACATTGTCTAGATTAATATCAGTTCTATAGTATCAGTTCTATCATACATTGTCTAGATTAGTATCAGTTCTATAGTATCAGTTCTATCATACATGTCTAGATTAGTATCAGTTCTATAGTATCAGTTCTATAATACATTGACTAGATTAGTATCAGTTCTATCATACATTGACTAGATTAGTATCAGTTCTATCATACATTGTTTAGATTAGTTTCAGTTCTATTATACATTGTTTAGATTAGTATCAGTTCTATCATACATTGTCTAGATTAGCATCAGTTCTGTCATACATTGTCTAGATTAGTATCAGTTCTATAATACGTTCTATCATACATTGTCTAGATTAGTATCAGTTCTATCATACATTGACTAGTTTAGTATCAGTTCTGTCATACATTGTCTAGATTAGTATCAGTTCTATAATATCAGTTCTATCATACATTGTCTAGATTAGTATCAGTTCTATCATACATTGACTAGTTTAGTATCAGTTCATCAACATTGTCTAGATTAGTATCAGTCCTATTATACATTGTTTAGATTAGTATCAGTTCTATAGTATCAGTTCTATCAAACATTGTCTAGATTAGTATCAGTTCTATCATACATTGTCTAGATTAGTATCAGTTCTATCAACATTGACTAGATTAGTATCAGTTCTATAGTATCAGTTCTCACATCACATTGACTAGATTAATATCAGCTTTTATAGTATCAGTTCTATCATACATTGTCTAGATTAGTATTAGTTCTATCATACATTGACTAGATTAGTATCAGTTTTATAATATCAGTTCTATCATACATTGTCTAGATTACTATCAGTTCTATTGTATCAGTTCTATCATAGTCTAAATTAGTATCAGTTCTATAGTATCAGTTCTATCATACATTGTCTAGATTAGTATCAGTTCTATAATATCAGTTCTATCATACATTGTCTAGATTAGTATCGTTCTATAGTACAGTTCTATCATAGTCTAAATTAGTATCAGTTCTATAGTATCAGTTCTATCATACATTGACTGGATTAGTATCAGTTCTATCATACATTGACTAGATTAGTATCAGTTCTATCATACATTGACCAGATTAGTATCAGTTCTATCATACATTGTCTAGATTGGTATCAGTTCTATCATACATTGTCTAGATTAATATCAGTTCTATAATATCAGTTCTATCATATATTTACTAGATTAGTATCAGTTCTATCATAGTCTAAATTAGTATCAGTTCTATAGTATCAGTTCTATCATACATTGTCTAGATTAGTATCAGTTCTATAGTATCAGTTCTATCATACATTGTCTTGATTAGTATCAGTTTTATAATATCAGTTCTATCATACATTGACTAGATTAGTATCAGTTCAATAGTATCAGTTCTATCATACATTGACCAGATTAGTATCAGTTCTATCATACATTGTCTAGATTGGTATCAGTTCTATCATACATTGTCTAGATTAGTATCAGTTCTCATCATACATTGACTAGATTAGTATCAGTTCTATAGTATCAGTTCTATCATACATTGACTAGATTAATATCAGTTTTATAGTATCAGTTCTATCATACATTGTCTAGATTAGTATCAGTTCTATAATCAGTTCTATCACATTGTCTAGATTAGTATCAGTTCTATAGTCATCAGTTCTATCATAGTCTAAATTAGTACTAGTTCTATAGTATCAGTTCTATCACATTGTCTAGATTGGTATCAGTTCTATCATACATTGTCTAGATTAATATCAGTTCTATAATATCAGTTCTATCATATATTTACTAGATTAGTATCAGTTCTATAGTATCAGGTCTATCATACATTGACTAGATTAGTATCAGTTCTAAAGTATCAGTTCTATCATACATTGTCTAGATTAGTATCAGTTCATCATACATTGTCTAGATTAGTATCCATCACATTGTTTGATAGAATCAGTTCTATCATACATTGTTTAGATTAGAATCAGTTCTATCATACATTGTCTAGATTAGAATCAGTTCTAGCATACATTGTCTAGATTAGAATCAGTTCTAGCATACATTGACTAGTATAATATCTGTTGTATCTTGATTAGCGTCAAGGGAGGCTACAAATAAACTAGACAATGTGCTAGTGGTTGTAGTAGTGAAGTACAGTAATAATAATTCTAGTTTGTTATTTGACCAGGTACTTCAAGACTCAGCTGCTGGAGACGCCACAGCAAGGTCACTATTGGACAAATATGACTGGTACATTGTTCCAGTGACCAACCCTGATGGTTATGAATACACTCACACAACTGTAAGTTTGATCCCTTGTGTTGATCATACCACTGTAAGTTTTATCCCTTGTGTTGATCATACCACTGTAAGTTTTATCCCTTGTGTTGATCATACCACTGTAAGTTTTATCCCTTGTGTTGATCATACAACTGTAAGTTTTATCTCTTGTGTTGATCATACCACTGTAAGTTTTATCTCTTGTGTTGATCATACAACTGTAAGTTTTATCCCTTGTGTTGATCATACCACTGTAAGTTTTATCCCTTGTGTTGATCATACCACTGTAAGTTTTATCCCTTGTGTTGATCATACAACTGTAAGTTTTATCTCTTGTGTTGATCATACCACTGTAAGTTTTATCTCTTGTGTTGATCAAACAACTGTAAGTTTTATCTCTTGTGTTGATCATACCACTGTAAGTTTTATCTCTTGTGTTGATCAAACAACTGTAAGTTTTATCTCTTGTGTTGATCATACCACTGTAAGTTTTATCCCTTGTGTTGATCATACCACTGTAAGTTTTATCTCTTGTGTTGATCATACCACTGTAAGTTTTATCCCTTTTATTGATCATACAACTGTAAGTTTTATCTCTTGTGTTGATCAAACAACTGTAAGTTTTATCTCTTGTGTTGATCATACCACTGTAAGTTTTATCTCTTGTGTTGATCATACCACTGTAAGTTTTATCTCTTGTGTTGATCATACCACTGTAAGTTTTATCTCTTGTGTTGATCATACCACTGTAAGTTTTATCTCTTGTGTTGATCATACAACTGTAAGTTTTATCCCTTTTATTGATCATACCACTGTAAGTTTTATCCCTTGTGTTGATCAAACAACTGTAAGTTTTATCCCTTATGTTGATCATACCACTGTAAGTTGGACACAATTGTATTATTCTTTAACGCCCGAATGGTTACCAGGGCCCAAATTTGGGGTGTAAGGAATAGGACCACTGTTACCTGCCACGTATATCGTAAGATGCGACTAAGGGGGTTTGGCTGAAATCGGATGCATGTGTCCTAAATGTGTAGAAGTCTATGCGTTTAGGGGCCTACCAAACCAATATGCAACGTATACACGTTCTTGGCAAAGATCAAACATATCACAAAGTGTGATTAAGATTGGTCGTAAAGAACGAACGCAAAGAAGAAGATTATTTTTTAATTGTATCTTGAGGTGGTATTCAGTGAACCATGGCCACACATTACTACGCTTCATTGATCACCTGCAAGCCAGATCAAACTTCATGCAGCATAGACAACGAAAAGTGGGATCTGTTGGCCAACGACAGGTAAACATGGCGAGCGGCAGTAATTACAGCATTTGGAGATCACATCTCAAGAAAATGTCTTGGTTGTAACGTAATTTAGAGTTGGCTGTGGCTATACACACCTGGACATGCTGGACATGCTGGACGTGCTGGGTAACGAACGTACTGACTTTCTTGCAAACAGTGTCCCGATTCAAGCAGGCAGAAGTATGGCCAGAGCAAATGTTATCAATATGGTCAGCTCTCATTTATGTGACATGGGCGAGTCTCAGACACTGGTACAAATCTGAGAATTAGGAGTTACGTTTTGACATGCTGGACAGTGTTATCTTCGTGGTAGAGAGAGAGAGAGAGAGAGAGAGAGAGAGAGAGAGAGAGAGGAGAGAGAGAGAAGGTATACTAATCAAGTGCTCATGGGTACGGTGAACAAATGGACTTTAGGATGGTTGCTGCAGCGGAGGACAGAGCATGCATGGGAATGTCCAATATACCATGACGTCGATCGCATAACATAATATAATATTACATCATTCATTTCTTACTTTCTATCTAATCAGTAATTACATCATTCATTTCTTACTTTCTATCTAATCAGTAATTACATCATTCATTTCTTACTTTCTATCTAATCAGTAATTACATCATTCATTTCTTACTTTCTGTCTAGTCAGTAATTACATCATTCATTTCTTACTTTCTGTCTAGTCAGTAATTACATCATTCATTTCTTACTTTCTATCTAGTCAGTAATTACATCATTCATTTCTTACTTTCTGTCTAGTCAGTAATTACATCATTCATTTCTTACTTTCTGTCTAGTCAGTAATTAAATCATTCATTTCTTTCTGTCTAGTCAGTAATTACATCATGCATTTCTTACTTTCTGTCTAGTCAGTAATTACATCATTCATTTCTTACTTTCTGTCTAGTCAGTAATTACATCATTCATTTCTTACTTTCTGTCTAGTCAGTAATTACATCATTCATTTCTTACTTTCTATCTAATCAGTAATTACATCATTCATTTCTTACTTTCTGTCTAGTCAGTAATTACATCATTCATTTCTTACTTTCTGTCTAGTCAGTAATTACATCATTCATTTCTTACTTTCTATCTAGTCAGTAATTACATCATTCATTTCTTACTTTCTGTCTAGTCAGTAATTACATCATTCATTTCTTTCTTTCTGTCTAATCAGTAATCACGTCATTCATTTCTTACTTTCTATCTAGTCAGTAATTACATCATGCATTTCTTACTTTCTATCTAGTCAGTAATTACATCATCCATTTCTTTCTTTCTGTCTAATCAGTAATCACGTCATTCATTTCTTACTTTCTATCTAGTCAGTAATTACATCATTCATTTCTTACTTTCTGTCTAGTCAGTAATTATATCATTCATTTCTTACTTTCTGTTTAGTCAGTAATTACATCATTCATTTCTTACTTTCTATCTAGTCAGTAATTATATCATTCATTTCTTACTTTCTGTCCAGTCAGTAATTACATCATTCATTTCTTACTTTCTATCTAGTCAGTAATTACATCATTCATTTTTTACTTTCTGTCTAGTCAGTAATTACATCACTCATTTCTTACTTTCTATCTAGTCAGTAATTACATCATTCATTTCTTACTTTTTATCTAGTCAGTAATTACATCATTCATTTCTTACTTTCTATCTAGTCAGTAAAATACATCATTCATTTCTTACTTTCTATCTAATCAGTAATTACATCATTCATTTCTTACTTTCTATCTAGTCAGTAATTACATCATTCATGTCTTACTTTCTATCTAGTCAGTAATTACATCATTCATTTCTTACTTTCTGTCTAGTCAGTAATTACATCATTCATTTCTTTCTTTCTATCTAGTCAGTAATTACATCATTCATTTCTCACTTTCTATCTAGTCAGTAATTACATCATTCATTTCTTACTTTCTGTCTAGTCAGTAATTACATCATTCATTTTCTTACTTTCTGTCTAATCAGTAATTACATTCATTTCTTACTTTCTGTCTAGTCTCAGTAATTACATCATTCATTTCTTACTTTCTGTCTAGTCAGTAATTATATCATTCATTTCTTACTTTCTATCTAGTCAGTAATTACATCATTCATTTCTTACTTTCTGTCTAGTCAGTAATTACATCATTCATTTCTTACTTTCTGTCTAGTCAGTAATTACATCATTCATTTCTTCTTTCTGTCTAGTCAGTAATTACATCATTCATTTCTTACTTTCTGTCTAGTCAGTAATTACATCATTCATTTTCTTACTTTCTGTCTAATCAGTAATTACATTCATTTCTTACTTTCTGTCTAGTCTCAGTAATTACATCATTCATTTCTTACTTTCTGTCTAGTCAGTAATTATATCATTCATTTCTTACTTTCTATCTAGTCAGTAATTACATCATTCATTTCTTACTTTCTGTCTAGTCAGTAATTACATCATTCATTTCTTACTTTCTGTCTAGTCAGTAATTACATCATTCATTTCTTACTTTCTGTCTAGTCAGTAATTACATCATTCATTTCTTACTTTCTATCTAGTCAGTAATTACATTCATTTCTTTCTTTCTGTCTAGTCAGTAATTACATTCATTTCTTACTTCCTGTCTTGTCACTAATTACATCATTCATTTCTTACTTTCTGTCTAGTCAGTAATTACATCATTCATTTCTTACTTTCTATCTAATCAGTAATTACATCATTCATTTCTTACTTTCTGTCTAGTCAGTAATTACATCATTCATTTCTTACTTTCTGTCTAGTCAGTAATTACATCATTCATTTTTTACTTTCTATCTAGTCAGTAATTACATCATTCATTTCTTACTTTCTGTCTAGTCAGTAATTACATCATTCATTTCTTACTTTCTATCTAGTCAGTAATTACATCATTCATTTCTTTCTTTCTGTCTAGTCAGTAATTACATCATTCATTTCTTACTTTCTGTCTAGTCAGTAATTACATCATTCATTTCTTACTTTCTGTCTAGTCAGTAATTACATCATGCATTTCTTACTTTCTGTCTAGTCAGTAATTACATCATTCATTTCTTACTTTCTATCTAATCAGTAATTACATCATTCATTTCTTACTTTCTGTCTAGTCAGTAATTACATCATTCATTTCTTACTTTCTGTCTAGTCAGTAATTACATCATTCATTTCTTACTTTCTATCTAGTCAGTAATTACATCATTCATTTCTTACTTTCTGTCTAGTCAGTAATTACATCATTCATTTCTTTCTTTCTGTCTAATCAGTAATCACGTCATTCATTTCTTACTTTCTATCTAGTCAGTAATTACATCATGCATTTCTTACTTTCTATCTAGTCAGTAATTACATCATTCATTTTTTTCTTTCTGTCTAATCAGTAATCACGTCATTCATTTCTTACTTTCTGTCTAGTCAGTAATTACATCATTCATTTCTTACTTTCTGTCTAGTCAGTAATTACATCATTCATTTCTTACTTTCTGTCTAGTCAGTAATTACATAATTCATTTCTTACTTTCTATGTCATTCAATTTCAGTCAGTAATTACATCATTCATTTCTTACTTCTGTCTAGTCAGTAATTACATCATTCATTTCTTTCTTTCTGTCTAGTCAGTAATTACATCATTCATTTCTTACTTTCTATCTAGTCAGTAATTACATTCATTTCTTTCTTTCTGTCTAGTCAGTAATTACATTCATTTCTTACTTCCTGTCTTGTCACTAATTACATCATTCATTTCTTACTTTCTGTCTAGTCAGTAATTACATCATTCATTTCTTACTTTCTGTCTAGTCAGTAATTACATCATTCATTTCTTACTTTCTGTCTAGTCAGTAATTACATCATTCATTTCTTACTTTCTGTCTAGTCAGTAATTACATCATTCATTTCTTACTTTCTGTCTAGTCAGTAATTACATCATTCATTTCTTACTTTCTGTCTAGTCAGTAATTACATCATTCATTTCTTACTTTCTATCTAGTCAGTAATTACATCATTCATTTCTTACTTTCTGTCTAGTCAGTAATTACATCATTCATTTCTTACTTTCTGTCTAGTCAGTAATTACATCATTCATTTCTTACTTTCTGTCTAGTCAGTAATTACATCATTCATTTCTTACTTTCTGTCTAGTCAGTAATTACATCATTCATTTCTTACTTTCTATCTAGTCAGTAATTACATCATTCATTTCTTACTTTCTGTCTAGTCAGTAATTACATCATTCATTTCTTCCTTTCAGGTTCGGTTGTGGAGAAAAAATAGACGAACTTTTAGTAGCCGGAGTTGTGTGGGAGTGGATTTGAACAGAAACTTTGACATCCAGTTTTCCTGTATGTTTGTTTGTCTGTCTACTTCCTCTTCTTCCTCCTGTGCTCTTCCTCCTTCTTTGCTCTTCATCAACGAATAGTTAGAACCATCTTTGTTGTCTTTATGTGATGTGCCCCTTATTGCATGTTGTCTTTATGTGATGTGTCCCTTATTGCATGTTGTCTTTATGTGATGTGTCCCTTATTGCATGTTGTATTTATGTGATGTGCCACTTATTGCGTGTTGTATTTATGTGATGTGTCCCTTATTGCGTGTTGTCTTTATGTGATGTGCCCCTTATTGCGTGTTGTATTTATGTGATGTGTCCCTTATTGCGTGTTGTATTTATGTGATGTGCCCCTTATTGCGTGTTGTATTTATGTGAAGTGCCCCTTATTGCGTGTTATATTTATGTGATGTGTCCCTTATTGCGTGTTATATTTATGTGATGTGCCCCTTATTGCGTGTTATATTTATGTGATGTGCCCCTTATTGCGTGTTGTATTTATGTGATGTGCCTTATTGCGTGTTATATTTATGTGATGTGTCCCTTATTGCTTGTTATATTTATGTGATGTGTCCCTTATTGCG
Source organism: Arion vulgaris (assembly GCA_020796225.1). Taxonomy (NCBI): domain Eukaryota; kingdom Metazoa; phylum Mollusca; class Gastropoda; order Stylommatophora; family Arionidae; genus Arion; species Arion vulgaris. Next base: position 25,992,302 of record CM036768.1, read on the forward strand.
TGTTGTCTTTATGTGATGTGTCCCTTATTGCGTGTTGTATTTATGTGATGTGTCCCTTATTGCGTGTTGTATTTATGTGATGTGCCCCTTAATGTGTTGTATTTATGTGATGTGCCCCTTATTGCGTGTTGTATTTATGTGATGTGTCCCTTATTGCGTGTTGTATTTATGTGATGTGCCCCTTATTGCGTGTTGTATTTATGTGATGTGCCCCTTATTGCGTGTTTTCTTTATGTGATGTGCCCCTTATTGCATGTTGTCTTTATGTGATGTGTCCCTTATTGCGTGTTGTATTTATGTGATGTGTCCCTTATTGCGTGTTGTATTTATGTGATGTGCCCCTTATTGCGTGTTGTATTTATGTGATGTGCCCCTTATTGCATTTTGTCTTTATGTGATGTGTCCCTTATTGCATGTTGTCTTTATGTGATGTGCCCCTTATTGCATGTTGTATTTATGTGATGTGCCCTTATTGCGTGTTTATTTATGTGATGTGCCCTTATTGCATGTTGTATTTATGTGATGTGTCCTTATTGCGTGTTGTTTTATGTGATGTGTCCCTTATTGCATGTTGTCTTTATGTGATGTGCCCCTTATTGCGTGTTTTCTTTATGTGATGTGCCCCTTATTGCGTGTTGTCTTTATGTGATGTGCCCTTTATTGCGCGTATATGTTGTTCCAGTAAGGCGCATACAGACCCGTATGTCTACACATCCGGATTCTTCATGCTTTCTAGTATGGTTCGCCTTCCCCAGTCACAGAGAAAAACCCCCACCTATCCTAATTAAGTTCATTCTCCAGGCGAACTAACCAGAGACCTCTTAGCATTGGAGCTAGTGGTTAAATGTTCCAGGTTTATGCCAAACACGTAATCACAAAGTACTGTAGTTTTTAAAATTACAAAAACAATGACAAAATACAGCAACGTTTCGACCAACAGACCTTTATCAGCAAACGAACAACAGGAGTGACGAATTAAAAAAATATATGGACGACTACATACAAACGTTTCTAATGAAAATCTGATAATAAAAACGAATAACGAAATAAATGTAACACAAAAACACACATAAAAACTAGAAATAGAAAGGAAGAGAAGCAATGAAAAATCTAGTAAATATATAACTTGAATACATGCAACATATACCCATATAGATTACAAGGCATGGGAAGAGAAAGTACTAAGAAGCATAGGAATGTAATACGTTGAGCCTCACGATTCGCAAGGTACCATGCAAAGAAATCAACCGATTCTCCAAAGCAAATCGACTGCGATCATCCGAGGAACATAATCGGATGGCTGTGACATCGTGAGCTCCTAAATGGCCAGTATGATTGAAATGGGTGGCTATAGGGGTCACAGAACATTGGCGTATGTAGCGCAAAGTCTTGGGCGAATTGGTCACTGAGCTTCTTGCCTGTCTCGCCGATATAAGCCTTGTTACACCGCTTACAGATAATGGCATAGATAAGATTATGGGACGCATGTGAAAACATCGTCAATAACAAACGTGGCTAAAGGAAAAGATACAGTACGCGTCTGTATCACATAAGCACACGTGTTGCAACGCCGACGGTACCACTGGACAGTGCCAAAATGAGTCTGGATATTAGACTTAAGGCGACTGTGTACCAACATATCCTTAAGACTTCTGTCCTGTCTGTAAGCCCCCAAAGGATAGTTGGGGAAGACAGAACGGGTCTCAGGATCTGACTGAAAGATAGACAGATGATGGAATAATACATTTTTCACCAGTGAACTATGGGGGTGGAAAGATAAGTTTTACTCTGTCAGAGTTAGTGGTCCTATGCTGGCTGGTGAGGCTCTGCTGGCGAGTGATTTTCTGAACTCGATGCATAGCCGAGACAAGCACCTTCTCCGGGTATAGGAGCCTGCGGAAGAAATCAAGAATCTCGCGAGCTCTCTCAAGAAAATCGTCATTCTCGCTACAAAGGCGACGAAGGCGCAAGAGCTGCGAGAATGGCAAAGAGTCACGACAAGCCCGGGGATGGGAAGAAGTATAAAGGAGAAAACTATGTGCATCGGTAGGCTTGTAATATACTGATGTAGTGATAGTGGATAGGCGTATGGTGATAGTAATGTCAAGAAAGTTGACACAAGTAGGGGAGATGTGAGAAGTAAAACGAATAGAAGGGTTGAAAATATTAATGAAATTTATGAAGCGTGACAAATCGGCTTCAGGCATATCAGTAATGCCAATACAGTCATCAATGTATCTGTGATAGACAGACGGAAGGGGGCCATCATATGTAGCCCATACTAGGTGTTCAAGATAACCCATGAACAGACAAGCATAACTAGGTCCCATTTTAGTGCCCATGGCAACCCCAGTGATCTGCTCAAAGAATTGGTCATTAAACTGAAAGGAGTTGAGAGTGAGAACTAGTTCCGCAAGACGAAGGAGAGCAGAAGTTGACACAAGTGGATTAGTTCTCCTATTGAGAAAGAACTGGAGAGCTTTAAGGCCATCAGGATGAGGTATAGAAGTGTACAATGAGCACACATCAAGGAGGAAGAGACGGTAGGTTCTCTCGGTAGCAACTCAATGGAAGAAAAGACAGACAAAGCGTGGTTAGTATCTTTCAAAAATGACGGGGGTGTGGTGACTATGGGATTAAAGATACTATCAAGGAATTCGGAGATTTGTTCCATAGGACAAGAGCAAGCAGAAACGATAGGGCTACCAGGATTAAAATGGGACCTAGTTATGATTGTCTGTTCATGGGTTATCTTGAACACCTAGTATGGACTACATATGATGGCCCTCTTCCGTCTGTCTATCACAGATACATTGATGACTGTATTGGCATTACTGATATGCCTGAAGCCGATTTGTCACGCTTCATTAATTTCATTAATGTTTTCAACCCTTCTATTCGTTTTACTTCTCACATCTCCACTTCTTGTGTCAACTTTCTTGACATTACTATCTCCATACGCCTATCCACTATCACTCCATTTTACAAGCCTACTGATGCACATAGTTTTCTCCTTTATACTTCTTCCCATCCCCGGGCTTGTTGTGACTCTTTGCCATTCTCGCAGCTCTTGCGCCTTCGCCGCCTTTGTAGCGAGAACGATGATTTTCTTGAGAGAGCTCGTGAGATGCTTGATTTCTTCCGCAGGCGCCTATACCCGGAGAAGGTGCTTGTCTCGGCTATGCATCGAGTTCAGAAAATCACTCGCCAGCAGGCCCTTACCAGCCAGCATAGGACTACTAACTCTGACAGAGTAAAACTTATCTTAACTTTCCACCCCTATAGTTCACTGGGGAAAAATGTTTTATTCCGTCATCTGTCTATCTTTCAGTCAGATCCTGAGACCCGTTCTGTCTTCCCCAATTATCCTTTGGTGGCTTACAGACGGGACAGAAGTATTAAGGATATGTTGGTACACAGTCGCCTTAAGTCCAGTATCCAGACTCATTTTGGCACTGTCCAGTGGGGCCGTCGGCGTTACAACATGTGATACAGACGCTTACTGTTTCTTTTCCTTTAGCCACGTTTGTTATTGACGATGGTTTCACATGCGAGTCCCGTAATCTTATCTATGCCATTATCTGTAAGCGGTGTAACAAGGCTTATACCGTCGAAGTAACCATTCTAATCATACTGGCCATTTAGGAGCTCACGATGTCACAGCCATCCGATCATGTTCCTCGGATGATCGCAGTCGATTTGTTCTGGAGAATCGGTTGATTTCTTTGTATGGTACCTTGCGACCACGTGGGCTCAACGTATTACATTCCTATGCTTCTTAGTACTTTCTCTTCCCATGCCTTGTAATCTATATGGGCATATGTTGCACGTATTCAAGTTATATATTTGCTAGATTTTTAATTGTTTCTCTTCCTTTCTATTTCTAGTTTTTATGTGTGTTTTTTTGTGTTACATTTATTTCGTTATTCGTTTTTATTCTCAGATTTTCATTAGAAACGTTTGTATGTAGTCGTCCATATGTTTTTTAAAATTTGTCACTCCTGTTGTTCGTTTGCTTGATAAAGGACTTGTTGGTCGAAACGTTGCTGTATTTTGTCATTGTTTTTGTAATTTGTAAAACTACAGTACTTTGTGCTTATGTGTTTTGCAATCAAATAGTTTTACTGCAGTCTCATATATTTTGTGAATATAGGTGTACGCCACTGTGTTGCCGGGGTTGAGTGTATGTTATACAGGTCATCAGTCGGCGACTAATTTTCCCTTCTCACCCTTTCTATTAAAGACTAGCCGACCCCAACTCTGTTTGATGCGGATCTAGGTACAGAACACACCGTGTCGACCTGTTTGTTTGTCTATGTCTAAACTTGTCTATGTCCGTCTATGTCTAAACTTGTCTATATCTGTCTATGTTTAAACTTGTTAATGTCCGTCTATGTCTTAGTTTAGTTTAGTCGTCGGATTATCATCCCTGCACATCGAACTAATTAGTTCTTAAGTGCTTCCGGTCTCCCCCCTCAGTATGTCTCTCAGAGTGTGGTGACTAACGACTCCGGTTCTTTGTTGGTTTACTATTCTTCTTTTGCTACCAGTATAGTAGTTTCATTCATAGTGTTCTTGTCTATCTACACCCCATTTGACTTGGAATTCTTGCAGTCTGGTTAGTGTTGTATATTCACCATTATTACTTGATTCTATACCTACTTGTCTATGCCTACTTGTATATTTATCTCTACTTGTCTGTCTATGTCTACTTGTCTGTCTATGAATACGTGTCTAGTTATGTCTACTTGTCTATTTATAACTACTTGTCTGTCTATGCCTACTTGTCTATCTATGCCTACTTGTTTGTCTATGCCTACTTGTCTGACTATGTCTACTTGTCTGTCTATGTCTACGTTTCTGTCGATGTCTACTTGTCTGTCTATGTCTACTTGTCTGTCTATGTCTACTTATCTGTCTATGTCTACTTGTCTGTCTATGTCTACTTGTCTGTCTATGTCTACTTATCTATTTATGTCTATTTGTCTGTCTATGTCTACTTGTCTGTCTATGTCTACTTCTTTACCTGTCTATCTCTGTCTGCTTGTATATCTATGCCGTGTCTATACATGACTTCTTTTCTATATATACCTACGTGATCTATGTTCACTTGTCTGTCTATGTCTACTTGCCTATATATGTCTAGTTATCTGGCTATGCCTACTTGTCTGTCTATGTCTATGCCTACGTGTCTATCTATGACTACTTATCTATCTATGACTACTTATCTATCTATGTCTACTTATCTATCTATGTTTATTTACGTATCTATGCCTACTTATCTATCCATGACTACTTATCTATCTATACCTACTCGTATATCTACGTCTACTTATCTATGTCTACTTGTCTATATATACCTACTTGCAGGGGCGGCTCGTCATTAATGACCAGTGGGGCCACCCCCCATCAAAAATATTGAGTAACGTGTACTTATTATTTCAGACATTATTTGTTTATAATTATTACTTTCAACAGGATACTGATTAGCTTTGAAAGTTGATATATAGCGCTAAAATATCACACACATTCTGAAATATAAAATTCAACATATTTTTCCTCCAATTAGTATACACCCATGGTCATTAGGGGCCAGTAAGAACATGCCTACCAAACCAAAAATAATTAACGTGTACTTATTATTTTAAAAAATGTTGTTCGTAATTATTATAGTTAACTTGACACTGATTAGCTTTGAAAGTTGAATATTTAGCACTAAAATATAAATGTTATATCATAATAATATAACAATCATAATAATACGAGCATATAAACATTATTTTAAAAACTATTATATAGGTCTCCAATTCAGCTTCCCTCTATAACGCTTGACATATATATCAGCGTACTATGTTTTATCGGGTCGTTTTAAAATTCTCTACTGACGATGTAACATTGCGACCTATTACCTTTTACAGCTACCTTTAATAATAATTGCCAAAACAATTTTGTCATTTTATTCACCGGAAGATAAATTCCTACGCGATCAACCAATTAACAGTTAAACGACGACTCTTGATTAAATAGTACTTTGTATAATTATCGATTGAATCACAAATTATATATAAAATAGTAGAAAAGGATATGCATTAATAGAAATATGTAACTAACTATTATTATAATCGTTAACGGTAATCGTCTGTTTCGTATTCAATATACACATGTCTTCTACAACGCACACTCGTTTGCATTTGACAAGAAGCTGTGACCTACTTTTGAAGTTGTGGCTTACTCGAAATTCAAAATGAATCAAGTGGATTATTTATTACGAAATCCGTTTCCTTCGTTAAAGATAGAAGAAAAGCTTGAAATTAAACGGCTAGGTGCACATCAGCCATATAGCTTTGTATATGTGCAACAATATGGCAAGAAAAAGAGGACTTTCAATAATAAGTGGTGTAGTAAAAAATCGTGGTTAACTGTCAGTGAAGAAAAGCAGTTTTTTTTGTTTTTATTGTTTGCTATTTCATGGTGAAGGACTGTGGTCAACGGTAGGTTGTAGGGATCTCTTTTGTACCTTAGTTATATGGTATATATTTTAGTTGTTGTTGAACCCCAGGAATTATGAGTTTTCACCATTTTGCCTATAGTGCGTGGAGGAGAGTGCCCATCTTTCTGGCAATGAGAGCTGGCAATTATGGTTGACCATTGATTCAGGATGAGAGTATACGTTTACACACGACTCGTACATTGTTACTTCTGACATTTGCTTAGCATTTATGCAACTTTTTTCATTAGACATCAGCAGAAGATGAGTGCATTCACTAGTATTTAGGACCCAAGAGGCGTGTTTGCGTTTGCTTTATTACCTATACCAGAGTAGCTCTCCCTCGATCCTTACCCACTTAGCCAGAAATGATCTTTTATCTATTTCCAGGGTCACCACGAGGAGGTGGAGTAGGGTCTTGATCAGTGCCAGCTCACTTACCCTGGCGCAACGTTGTCCCGTTTGTTATTTGTGCATGCGGCGCCAAATCATTATAGTAAAGGGGGAATAACTTCGCGTAATAGACAAATAATAGTAAATACTAAAATATAAACCGAGCCCAAAACCATGATTTTCTGAAATTTGTGACTGGCCCCACCACCAAAAATGACCACGAGCCGCCATTGCCTACTTGTATATCTATGTCCACTTGTCTGTCTATGACTACTTGTCTATCTATGTCTACTTGTCTGTCTATGTCTACTTGTCTATCTATGTCTACTTGTCTCTTCTTCTTCTTTCTTTCTTTCTCGAATCATGTATGCCTCACAGCGTCAGGTCACGAAGAGATTTCTAAAACGGGCCCTAGTATGCGCTTCGTAGATAGTCTCTTTCGTCGCCTCTGTTATCTCTGAGGTCCATCTACTTGTCTATCTATGTCTACTTGTCTGTCTAAGACTACTTGTCTATATATGCCTACTTGTCTATCTATACCTACTTGTATATCTACGTCTACTTGTCTATATATGTATATTTGTCTATCTATGACCACTTGTCTATCTATGACCACTTGTCTATCTATGACCACTTGTCTATCTATGACCACTTGTCTACCTATGACCACTTGTCTACCTATGACCACTTGTATATATATGTCCACTTGTCTGTCTATGTTTACTTGTCTATCTATGTAAATTTGTCTGTCTACGGCTACTTGTCTGTCTATGTTTGTGTTGCAAGACTTGAGATATATATTTGCTTTTGTTGTAAAAGAATGAATGAATGATTGAGGCTAAGATTGCAATTGATTGTCTTGTATTATGTGACAACACTACACAAATATACACACATGACAAACTACAACATCAACATCACCACTTTTTCAGCAACCTACGGTGCCTCTTTCTACTGCAACAAGAACGATTACCGTGGCCGATACGCTTTCTCCGAACCGGAGACGGCCAACATCCGAGACCTGTTCAATAGTTTGATCAATTCTGTGGTCGCATATGTCTCTGTCCACTCATACTCACAGGTCAGTTCTCTGTCCACTCAGTCTACTCTTACTCACTGGTCAGTTGTATGTCCACTCTTACTCACCGGTCAGTTGTATGTCCACTATTACTCACAGGTCAGTTCTCTGTCCACTCTTACTCACTGGTTAGTTGTATGTCCACTCTTACTCACTGGTTAGTTGTATGTCCACTCTTACTCACTGGTTAGTTGTATGTCCACTCTTACTCACTGGTCAGTTGTATGTCCACTCTTACTCACTGATCAGTTCTCTGTCTACTCTTACTCCCATGTCAGTTCTCTGTCTACTCTTACTCCCATGTCAGTTCTCTGTCTACTCTTACTCACTGGTCAGTTCTCTGTCTACTCTTACTCACTGGTCAGTTCTCTGTCTACTCTTACGCAGTTTTCTGACTACTATAAACTGACTGATTACTCTGTCCACTGTGCCTAGTACTTTCAAATGTAATTATCATCAACATCATCGTCATCTTTATCATCATCATCAACATCGTCATCATCATCATCCTCATCATCATCATCCTTATCATCATCATCTTTATCATCTTCATTATCATCATCACCATCATCATTACGACCATCACCATCGTCGTCAACATCATCACCATCATGACAATCACCATCATCATCAGCATCATTACCACCATCATCATCACCATCACCACTACCACCACCTCCATCATCATCATCATCACCATCAACAGCATCATCATCATTATCCCCATTGTAATCATTATCCTCACTGTCACCATCATCACCATAAACACTATTACCATCATCACCATCAACACTATCACCCTCATCACCATCAACACTATCACCATCACTATCACCACCATCGCCATCCCCATCATCACTACCACCAACATCACCCTCATCACAATTAATCACTAGTAATAATACCATTTGACAGTATGTGCTAGTTCCCTGGGGATACACCAACTACATCTCAAGACCAAGTAATCAAGTTGAGCTGGTTAGTATTTGACCTCATTCTAGGGCTTGATTCTTGTATTATTTCTTTTCTTTCTTTCTTTCGTTTCTTTCTTTCTGTCTTTTCTTCTTTCTTCTTTTCTTTCTGTCTTTCTTTGTTTCTTTGTTTCTTTCTGTCTTTCTTTGTTTCTTTCTGTCTTTCTTTGTTTGTTTCGTTTCTTTCTTTCTTTCTATCTTTCCTTCTTTCAATCTTTCTTTCTGTCTTTCTTTCTTTCTTTCTCTCTATTTTACTTTCTTTTTCTTTTTTTTCTTTTCTTTCTTCCTTTATATCTTTCTTTCTTGTCTATTTTCTTTTCTTTCTTTTCTTTCTTTCTATCTTTCTTCCTTTCTATCTTTCTTTCCTCTCTTTTTTCTTTTCTTTCTTTTCTTTCTTTCTTTCTATCTTTATTTCTGTTTTTTAATTCTTTCCTTCCATCTTTCTTTATTTCCTTCTATCTTTCTTTCTATCTGTCTTTCAGTCTATTTTTCTTTCTTTCTATGTTTCTTTTTATGTTTCTTTCAATCTATCTTTCATCTTTCTATCTATCTATCTTTTTTTTATCTTTCTATCTTTCTTTTTGTCTATCTTTCTTTCTTTCTATCTTTCTATCTTTCTATCTTTCTATCTATCTTTCTATCTTTCTTTCTATCTTTCTATCTTTCTTTCTTTCTATCTTTCTATCTTTCTATCTTTCTTTCTATCTTTCTTCTTCTGTCTTTCTATCTTTCATCTTTCTTCTATCTTTCTTCTCTTCTATCTTTCTATCTTTCTATCTTTCTATCTTTCTATCTTTCTATCTTTCTATCTTTCATCTTTCTTTCCTTTTATCTTTCTATCTTTCTATCTTTCTATCTTTCTTTCTATCTTTCTTTCTATCTTTCTATCTTTCTATCTTTCTATCTTTCTATCTTTCTATATTTCTATCTTTCATCTTTCTTTCTTTCTATCTTTCTATCTTTCTATCTTTCTTTCTATCTTTCTTTCTATCTTTCTATCTTTCTATCCTTCTATCTTTCTATCTTTCTTTCTTTCTATCTTTCTATCCTTCTATCTATCTTTCTATCTTTCTATCTTTCTATCTTTCTATCTTTCTATCTTTCTTTCTTTCTATCTTTCTTTCTTTCTGTCTTTCTTTCTTTCTATCTTTCTATCTTTCTATCTTTTCTTTCTTCTTTATCTTTCTATTCTTTCTTCTATCTTCTATCTTTCTTCTCTTATCTTTCTTCTTTCTATCTTTCTATCTTTCATTTTCTATCTTTTCTTTCTTTCTATCTTTCTATTCTTTCTATCTTTCTATCTCTTTCTTTCTATCTTTTCTATCTTTCTATCTTTCTATCTTTCTTTTCTTTTTCTTCTTTCTTTTCTTTCTTTATCTTTCTATCTTTCTATCTTTCTTTCTGCTTTTCTTTCTATCTTTCTTTCTGCTTTTTCTTTTCTATCTTCTATCTTTCTTCCATCTTTTTCTTCTTCTTTCTTCTTTCTTTCTATTTTTTCTTTCTTCTTTTCTTTCTATTCTTTCTTTCTATCTCTTCATTCTTTCTTTTTCTTCTTCTATTTCTTTCTTTCTTTTTTCTTTCTTCTTTCTTATTTCTTTCATTCTTCTTTCTATCTATCTTTCTTTCATCTTCTTATCTCTTTCTATCTTTCTTTCTTCATCTTTCTTCTTCTTTCTTTCTATCTTTCTTCTTCTTTTTTCTATTCTTCTTCTTTTCTATCTATCATCATCTTTCTATCTTCTTCTTTCTTTCTACTCTACTCATCTTTTTTATCTTCTTTCACATTCATCATTTTATATTCTATTTATTTGATCATCGACGTTTCGACATGTTTCTTCTTTCAATTTCTTTCAGATTTGAACATTCATTCAGTACTTACTATCTTGCTCACTCATTCACTCACTCACTCACTCACTCACTCACTCACTCACTCACTCACTCACTCACTCACTCACTCACTCACTCACTCACTCACTCACTCACTCACTCGTGAACTCACTGATCTACCTACTCATGCGTTTACACACTTTTACTACCTCAACCACACACTTCCACTACCTCAACCACACACTTCCACTACCTCAACCACACACTTCAACTACCTCAACCACACACTTCCACTACCTCAACCACACACTTCCGCTACCTCAACCACACACTTCCGCTACCTCAAACCACACACTTCCACTACCTCAAACCACACACTTCCACTACCTCAACTACACACTTCCACTACCTCAACTCCACACTTCCACTACCTCAAACCACACACTTCCACTACCTCAAACCACACACTTCCACTACCTCAAACCACACACTTCCACTACTTCAAACCATACACTTCAACTACCTCAAACCACACACTTCCACTACCTCAAACCACACTTCCACTACCTCAAACCACACACTTCCACTACCTCAAACCATACACTTCCACTACTTCAAACCATACACTTCCACTACCTCAAACCACACACTTCCACTACCTCAAACCACACACTTCCACTACCTCAAACCACACACTTCCACTACTTCAAACCATACACTTCCACTACCTCAAACCATACACTTCCACTACCTCAACTACACACTTCCACTACCTCAACTACACACTTCCACTACTTCAAACCACACACTTCCACTACCTCAACTACACACTTCCACTACCTCAACTACACACTTCCACTACTTCAAACCATACACTTCCAACTCAACTACCCTCACACTAACACACCCTTCCACTACCTCAACTACACACTTCCACTACTTCAAACCATACACTTCCACTACCTCAACTACACACTTCCACTACTCTCAACCAACACTTCCACTACCTCAACTACACACTTCCACTACTTCAAACCATACACTTCCACTACCTCAACCTACCACTTCCACTACTCAAACCATACACTTCCACTACCCTCAAACTACACACTTCCACTACCTCAAACCATACACTTCCACTACCTCAAACTACACACTTCCACTACCTCAAACCACACACTTCACTACCATTCAAACCACACACTTCCACTACCTCAAACCATACACTTCAACTACCTCAAACCACACACTTCCACTACCTCAAACCATACACTTCCACTACCTCAAACACACACTTCCACTACCTCAAACCATACACTTCCACTACCTCAACTACACTTCCACTACCTCAAACCATACACTTCCACTACCTCAACTACACACTTCCACTACTTCAAACCATACACTCCACTACCTCAACTACACACTTCCACTACTTCAAACCATACACTTCCACTACCTCAACTACACACTTCCACTACTTCAAACCATACACTTCCACTACCTCAACTACCATACACTTCCACTACTTCAAACCATACACTTCCTACCTACACTTCCAACTACTCAACTCTCCCCCTACTCAAACTACATCACTACTCAAACTACACTCCACTACTTCAAACCATACACTTCCACTACCTCAACCACACACTTCCACTACCTCAAACCATACACTTCCACTACTACAAACCATACACTTCCACTACCTCAAACCATACACTTCCACTACCTCAAACCATACACTTCCACTACCTCAACTACACACTTCCACTACCTCAAACCATACACTTCCACTACCTCAAACCATACACTTCCACTAACCTTCATACCAACATACACTCCACTACCTCAACTACCTTACTACTTTCCCACTTCACTCTCAAACCATACACTTCCACTACCTCAACCTACACTTCACTACCTCAAACCATACACTTCCACTACCTCAAACCATACACTTCCACTACCTCACATTCACTACTCACCACACTTCCACTACCTCAAACTACACCTTCCACTACCTCAAACCTACACACTTCCACTACTCTCAAACCAACACTTCCACTACTCACTAACACTCACTACCTTCAACACACTCACTCTCAAACCATACACTTCCACTACCTTCAACCACACACTTCCACTACTCAAACCATACACTTCCACTACCTCAAACTACATCACACTTCCACTACCTCAAACATACACTTCCACTACCTCAAACCATACACTTCCACTACCTCAAACACACACTTCCACTACCTCAACCACACACTTCCACTACCTCAACCATACACTTCCACTACCTCAAACCATACACTCTCAACTACCTTCCAAACCATACACTTCCACTACCTCAACTACACACTTCCACTACCTCAAACCACACACTTCCACTACCTCAAACCTACCACTTCCACTACCTCAAACCATACACTTCCATCCTACCTCAAACCATACACTTCCACTACCTCAAACCATACACTTCCACTACCTCAAACCTACACTACTACTCAAACTTACTACCTCAAACTACACACTTCCACTACCTCAAACTACACACTTCCACTACCTCAAACCATACACTTCCACTACCTCAAACCATACACTTCCATCTACCTCAAACACACACTTCCACTACCTCAAACCATCACACTTCCACTACCTCAAACCACACACTTCCACTACCTCAAACACACACTTCCACTACCTCAAACCATACACTTCCACTACCTCAATCCATACACTTCCACTACCTCAAACCATACACTTCCACTACCTCAACTACACACTTCCACTACCTCAAACCACTACACTTCCACTACCTCAAACCATACACTTCCACTACCTCAAACCATACACTTCCACTACCTCAAACCTACACTTCCACTACCTCAAACACACACTTCCACTACCTCAAACCTCACACTTCCAACTTACTCTCAAACCATACACTTCCACTACCTCAAACCATACACTTCCACTACCTCAAACCAACACTTCCACTACCTCAAACTACACACTTCCACTACCTCAAACCACACACTTCCACTACCTCAAACCATACACTTCCACTACCTCAAACCATACACTTCCACTACCTCAAACTACACACTTCCACTACCTCAAACTACACTTCACTACTCACCCTACACTTACACTACTACCACTCACCCTCAAACCATACCAAACTACCTTCCACTACCTCAAACCATACACTTCCTCAACTACTACTCCACTCACACCTTCCACTACCTCAAACCTACACTTCCACTACTCAAACTCATCACTTCCACTACCTCAAACCACACATCCTCCTCACTACACTTCCCACTAACCTTCACTCTCTCAAACCATACACTTCCTACTCAAACTCATACACTTCCACTACCTCAAACTACCACTTCTCACTACCTCAAACACACACTTCCACTACCTCAAACCATACACTTCCACTACACATCAATACTAACACTTCCACTACCTCAAACCATACCTTCACTACCTCAACTCACTACTCCACACACTTCAATACCATAACTTCCACTACTCAAACACACTTCCACTACCTCAAACATACACATTCCACTACCTCAAACTCACAACCTTCCACTACCTCAAACCATACATTCCACTACTCACCTACACTTCACTCCTCAACACACTTCCACTACCTCAAACCATCACACTTCCACTACCTCAAACCATCACTTCCACTACTCAAACATACACTTCCACTACCTCAACCACACTTCACTACTCAAACCATACACTTCCACTACTCAACTACACACTTCCACTACCTCAAACCATACACTTCCACTACCTCAACTACATACTTCCACTACCTCAAACCATACACTTCACTACCTCAACCACTACACTTCACTACTCAACCACTACACTTCACTACTCAACACCACACTTCACTTCACTATAACCATACACTCTCACTAACTACACTCAACCTCAACATACACTTCCACTACCTCAAACCATACACTTCCACTACCTCAACTCCACACTTCCACTACTCAAACCTACTTCACTACCTCAACACACTTCCACTACCTCAAACTAACACTTCCACTACTCAACTCACACTTCCACTACCTAAACCAACACTTCCACTACCTCAACCATACACTTCCACTACCTCAAACCACACACTTCCACTACCTCAACTACACACTTCCACTACCTCAAACCACACTTCCACTACCTCAACTACACTTCATACCTCAACCACACTTCCACTACCTCAACCATACACTTCCACTACTCAAACCACACACTTCCACTACCTCAAACATACACTTCCACTACCTCAAACCACACTCACTACCTACTCACACTTCACTACCTCAAACCACACACTTCACTACCTCAACTCACACTTCCACTACCTCAAACCATACACTTCCACTACCTCAAACCACACACTTCCACTACCTCAAACCATACACTTCCACTACCTCAAACCACACACTTCCACTACCTCAAACCATACACTTCCACTACCTCAACTACACACTTCCACTACCTCAAACCACACACTTCAACTACCTCAAACCACACACTTCCACTACCTCAAACCACACACTTCCACTACCTCAACTACAGCCTAACCAACTCACTGGCCCATTTATTTACTAATCCATGCTACCACTTCTACAACTGACCCTCTAGGACCGAGTGACCAAACTGATGACCACAGCCATCTCCAGCAGACATGGAAAGACATACTACCATGGCACAGCCTACCAACTTCTCAGTAAGTTGGTCACGTCATATCTCACAGCGTCATCCTTCACTGTTTCTTCCTGCCTGGACGCTTCTCCGTTTCTTCCTCCCTGGACGCTTCTCTGTTTCTTTCTCAATGGACGCATCTCTGTTCCTTCAATTCTGTACGCTACTCTGTTTCCTCCTCCCTGGGCGCTTCTCTGTTTCTTCCTCCCTGTGTGCTTCAAAATCAATCAAATGTCGTTATTGTGATAAAGATTTAAAAAATAATAACTGATCAATATTGGTTAGGGGTTACTAAACTGACGTCATTGCACTCCGGGCAGATCCATAGGTGCTTAGTCTCCCTCAACAGATATCGAAGAGTATGCATACTGATGGTTCCTGTGGCTCGCTGATTAAACACACCTCTCGCGCTGCCTCTCAGGCATCCAGTTCGACTTAAACAACGGGTAACTCCATACTGCTTAAATCGCTGGATCGATTAAACATATATTTTAGTGTTCTCATCTAATGGGCATCCCCCTTATCTATCTTCAACTCCTCAACAACTGATGCTGTTGATGCACGCCTGTCAGCTCTCTCATTACCGTAAAAACCCGCATGCCAAGAACAGTATATCCACGTAAGCCTCTGGAGGTTAGAAACTTCTATAGACGACATCCACTCATACCGAAACCTGCCCTTTTGGATCTTGTGAAGCATCGACTGAGAGTCAGATACAACAACCGCCCCAGTAAATCCCAGGGTCCCAGTGATGCAATGGAAGGCAGCAGTAACGGCATCAGCCTCCATCCTCATATTAGAAGTAGTTGTCCTGTACGCTCCCCTTCGCTCTGCAACAACCCTACCATGCGCATTAGCCGAGAAACCCCAGCCTGACTTCTCACCACTATGAACTGACCCATCGGTATATACAACAACATCATCATCCCTTGCATTATCTTCTATCAGCTGCTTAACTGCGAGATCAGCCTTCATGTTGCTCCAATCTCTACATTCTCTTCCAAGAGTAATGATAACGTTGAGATAGTTGATCATGCTACCATCTGTTGGGATCCATTCTTCCAAGAGTAATGATAACGTTGAGATAGTTGGTCATGCTACCATCTGTTGGGATCCATTCTTCCAAGAGAAATGATAACGTTGAGATAGCTGATCATGCTACCATCTGTTGGGATCCATTCTTCCAAGAGTAATGATAACGTTGAGATAGTTGATCATGCTACCATCTGTTGGGATCCATTCTTCCAAGAGTAATGATACAGTTGAGATAGTTGATCATGCTACCATCTGTTGGGATCCATTCTTCCAAGAGTAATGATAACGTTGAGATAGTTGATCATGCTACCATCTGTTGGGATCCATTCTTCCAAGAGTAATGATAACGTTGAGATAGCTGATCATGCTACCATCTGTTGGGATCCATTCTTCCAAGAGTAATGATACAGTTGAGATAGTTGATCATGCTACCATCTGTTGGGATCCATTCTTCCAAGAGTAATGATACCGTTGAGATAGTTGATCATGCTACCATCTGTTGGGATCCATTCTTCCAAGATTAATGATACCGTTGAGATAGCTGATCATGCTACCATCTGTTGGGATCCATTCTTCCAAGATTAATGATACCGTTGAGATAGTTGATCATGCTACCATCTGTTGGGATCCATTCTTCCAAGAGTAATGATAACGTTGAGATAGTTGGTCATGCTACCATCTGTTGGGATCCATTCTTCCAAGAGTAATGATAACGTTGAGATAGTTGATTATGCTACCATCTGTTGGGATCCATTCTTCCAAGAGTAATGATAACGTTGAGATAGTTGATCATGCTACCATCTGTTGGGATTCCCTTCTTCCAAGAGTAATGATAACGTTGAGATAGTTGATCATGCTACCATCTGTTGGGTTCCATTCTTCCAAGAGTAATGATAACGTTGAGATAGTTGATCATGCTACCATCTGTTGGGATCCATTCTTCCAAGAGTAATGATACAGTTGAGATAGTTGATCATGCTACCATCTGTTGGGATCCATTCTTCCAAGAGTAATGATAACGTTGAGATAGTTGATCATGCTACCATCTGTTGGGATCCATTCTTCCAAGAGTAATGATAACGTTGAGATAGCTGATCATGCTACCATCTGTTGGGATCCATTCTTCCAAGAGAAATGATAACGTTGAGATAGTTGGTCATGCTACAATCTGTTGGGATCCATTCTTCCAAGAGCAATGATAACGTTGAGATAGTTGATCATGCTACCATCTGTTGGGATCCATTCTTCCAAGAGAAATGATAACGTTGAGATAGCTGATCATGCTACCATCTGTTGGGATCCATTCTTCCAAGAGAATGATACGTTGAGATAGTTGGTCATGCTACCATCTGTTGGGTCCATTCTTCCAAGAGTAATGATACGTTGAGATAGTTGATCATGCTACCATCTGTTGGGATCCATTCTTCCAGATAATAATAATGTTGAGATATTGGTCATGCTACCATCTTTGAGGATCCATTTTCCAAGAGTAATGATATCATGTTGAGATAGTGATCATTTACCATCTGTTGAGGATCCATTCTTCCAAGAGCAATGATAACGTTGAGATAGCTGATCATGCTACCATCTGTTGGGATCCATTCTTCCAAGAGTAATGATACCGTTGAGATAGTTGGTCATGCTACCATCTGTTGGGATCCATTCTTCCAAGAGAAATGATAACGTTGAGATAGTTGGTCATGCTACCATCTGTTGGGATCCATTCTTCCAAGAGTAATGATACCGTTGAGATAGTTGATCATGCTACCATCTGTTGGGATCCATTCTTCTCCTTTTCAATAAATAAAATAATGTAAACTGATCAATAAATATAATATTACCTTGCCCAACTTAGGGATGACTTTTCAAAGTAGGAACAGTTTTATGAGGGCTCTAAATCTTTGACTTCACAATAGATTTCATCATGTTGAGATATGATCATTTACCATTTTTCTTTCCTACCTCTAGAGGCTGCTAGTGGTGCATCCGAAGACTGGGTGTTGACTAAGAAACCAGGAATCATTGCTCTGTGCCTTGAGCTTCGACCAAGCGCCAATGACGAAAGGGCTTTTGTCCTTCCTGCCAACGAGATCATCGGTACTGGAGAAGAGTTGTATGCAAGTCTGATTGTACTTGCCAACGAAACTCGTAAATAAAGTGAAAGCTACCGACAAGATATATTTTGGGATCAACTACAACTTTTAAACATAAAATACATTTGGAAAAGGAAGAAATAGTTTTAAGATTTTGAAACAAAGACAATAAAAAATATACCAGGAATAGGAAGTGAAGTGACAAGTTGACCATTAATATATGACCATTAATAACCAATAGAATGGTATTTGTTTGGGTTAACCAATAGTGTAGCAGCATCTCTTTCAAACAATCCAATCATATTGTAGCATACATAGTTTCAAATTATCATATCCTACTTTACAATGTCAGAAACTTTGTTTAGAAATCAAGAAGAAAATACAAATGTTCAACTAAAGAAATATTAAATAACTTACATCATCATCATGAGTACTCGTTGCGACCAAGGACACTAAAATTAATCTAAAGATATATTAAACAACTTACATCATCATCATGAGTACTCGTTGCGACCAAGGACACTAAAATTAATCTAAAGATATATTAAACAACTTACATCATCATCATGAGTACTCGTTGCAACCAAAAATGATACTAAAAATTAAAATTTACCACAGTTGCGGGTGGGAAGGTATCAGTACAGAAAGACATGTTCCAAACACAGATATGAAAGAAGTAATTACTCCTTTTGTATTCTTGTTGAATAAAAGAGACCAACTGTCTCTACATTGACTATTACGATATAGAAAGAGATAGAGAGCGAGAGAGAGAGAGAGAGAGAGAGAGAGAGAGAGAGAGAGAGATTCAGCAAATCTAATAGAATCACGATATGAACATTGAAAATGGACATTATCAACAAAAGTCTAGAAAACAAATACAGTTGTAATATATTTTGTTTAGGCTTTCATTCACGTTTGAGATTTGAATATGAATATCTGGTCTATTATTACACTGATGAGGACATGTTAGATATTGTTAATTCTGTTGTCTTGCTTCAATAAAAATACTTGCTACACATGTGTCCGAGTTTATTTCATTATAATATGTAGATACCATGAGATAGGAGATGTCATAGGGGACCATGGTCGCCTATGCCAGTTGGGTATACTACATTATAATATGTAGATACCATGAGATAGGAGATGTCATATAAGATCATAGTCGCCTATGTCAGTTGGGTATACTACATTATAATGAAGACAAAAGAAAAATAAGAAATCTTTTACACACTGACGTCATTACCCCACGTATATTATGATATGTGGAGGTGAACACAATAACAAACAGAAAGAACAGACATGAAGACAATAACAAACAGAAAGAACAGACATGAAGACAATAACAAACAGAAAGAACAGACATGAAGACAATAACAAACAGAAAGAACAGACATGAAGACAATAACAAACAGAAAGAACAGACACGAAGACAATAACAAACAGAAAGAACAGACATGAAGACAATAACAAACAGAAAGAAGAGACACGAAGACAATAACAAACAGAAAGAACAGACACGAAGACAATAACAAACAGAAAGAACAGACATGAAGACAATAACAAACAGAAAGAACAGACATGAAGACAATAACAAACAGAAAGAACAGACACGAAGACAATAACAAACAGAAAGAACAGACATGAAGACAATAACAAACAGAAAGAACAGACATGAAGACAATAACAAACAGAAAGAACAGACACGAAGACAATAACAAACAGAAAGAACAGACACGAAGACAATAACAAACAGAAAGAACAAACACGAAGACAATAACAAACAGAAAGAACAGACACGAAGACAATAACAAACAGAAAGAACAGACCTAAAGACAATCACAAACAGAAAGAACAGACATGAAGACAATAACAAACAGAAAGAACAGACATGAAGACAATAACAAACAGAAAGAACAGACATGAAGACAATAACAAACAGAAAGAACAGACCTAAAGACAATAACAAACAGAAAGAACAGACATGAAAACAATAACAAACAGAAAGAACAGACATGAAGACAATAACAAACAGAAAGAACAGACACGAAGACAATAATTGAATTTTATACATTATATATTGTATAGTTGGTATGTTATCAAAAATCATTTTTTGTGACACAAGAATCTCACGAGATTTGAAGCACATCCTGTGACTTCAACCAATAGGAAACCAATGTTTACCGGATATATATCTTCCATATACGTCATTCTTACGGAGATGAACGACTTCTGCCGAGTCCATAAAGGGAATAATATTAAGAACTACATTTGATCTTTTTACTTTTGACTCATCTCATAGTTAATCGATATGTTCGATGGCAATACACATATTGATTTTCTTCATAATCTTACATTATTGATTGAAATATTGATTTATTATTGAGTATTTATTTCTCACATTTTTAAAGTTGTAAGTTATGGTACAAGAAACTATAGTGAATCTGAATTGCTAGATTTCAAATCCATTTTAGGTCTAATTTGAATTTGATGGAAATATGTTTACAGGCAATATCTCACAGCATTTGAAGTATTTTATGGTAACGTTTCTTCCCTACACAACAACACACTTATTCCTTAAAACACTATCCCACACAGTTTGAAGTGCTTTATGGAGACGTTTCTTCCCTACACAACAACACACTTATTCCTTAAAACACTATCCCACACAGTTTGAAGTGCTTTATGGAGACGTTTCTTGTCTTCCCAATAGCACCTCTACCCATTTCTGTTACTTTTTTAAGGATTTGTACCTATAAGCCTCTGTCAATATTTGCTGTAGCGCGATCTTGTGTGGCAGGGAAAAAGAAGGACTTCGTCAAGGAAATCATTAGATGAGTTCTGATATACAAAATATAATACTTGGGTTGGGTAGGTAGACGGGCAAGTCTCGGACAAGAGAGAGGGAGCCATGACGACAACTGGGAGAAGCTAGCTGCATAGATGACCAGGCTGATGGTTTTATAAGGGTAACATCGTTGACAAGTTCGACTAGTGAGATTATGATATCGTTTGATCAGCAACATCAGTACACCTCACATAATCTTGTCCCAGCAGCCTTGAGCAGAAAGAGAAAAAAAGGAACCATCGTCAACATTTGTGGTATACATGCAACACAACTTCCTCCGGGTTACCTACTGCTACTACTGCTTGCAACTACTACTACTGTTGCTTATACTACTACTACTACTACTACTACTACAGCTACTACTACTGTTGCTTATACTACTACTGCGCCCGCGTGCCCAGCGTGTTCGTAGCGCGTTGGACCACGGGTGACTAGTCCTCTGTAAGTGCGGATTCAACTCCGCAGAAAAGCTACAGGTTCCTGAGATTTACGGTGTTCGTGGCACCGAGCCGAAGGGTTACGATGTCCATGACACCGAGCCGAAGAGCTTTCAGCTCAAGTGCTTCTGGATCGGAAAAATAAATAAAATACTACTACTGCTACTACTACTACAGCTACTGCTACTGTTGCTTATACTACTACTTCTACTACTACTACTGTTGCTTATACTACTACTGCTACTACAGCTACTACTACAGCTACTGCTACTTCTACTACTACTACTACTACTTTTGCTACTACTGTTGTTTATACTACTACTACTACTACTACTACTACAACTACTGCTACCACTACTAATGTTGCTTATACTACTACTATCACTACTACTGCTGCTACTACTACTTTTGCTACTACTACTGCTGCTACTACCACTGCTACTACTACTACTACTACTACTACTACTACTACTACTGCTACTACTACTACTACTATTACCACCACATCACCTCCACTTCCACCACCCCCACCACCACTACCATAACCACTGCTACTAGTAATGGTGTGATCTGATGGCAAAGAAACGATGAAGAAATTGAAGTCACCTTTAACGTTAAGGCCTTCTTGCGCACACGCGCACACACACACAGACAGACACACACACAGACACACATACACCCAATAACACACACACACAGACACACATACACCCAATAACACACAAACACACACACAGACACACATACACTCAACAACACACACACAGACACAACAGACAAATACACAGACACACAGACACACTCATACAGAGAAACACACAGACAGATACACACACACAGAGACACGTATACCCACACAGACACACACACACACACACACACACAGAGACACGTATACCCACACAGACACACACACACACACAGAGACACGTATACCCACACAGACACACACACACACAAACACACAGACACACGTATACCCACTGCAACGGCTAATATCTCTTCTTTTTTCCTCTTTCTCCGACATGTGCTTTCTGACCTTGACCTTTGACATGTACTGACCTAACCTCTTATTTATGAATATATTAACTGACCTTGACTTGATAAGGGTACTCACCGATTACCAAATCTCAGTAGATTTAATGCGTGTAATATCTGGGTGCATGAAGGAGCTGATCTTGGCGTACGGGATAAACTTCTTGACAACTGGAACCGGTATCTCCTTTTCTTTGTAAGGAACTCTTCTATCTGGTACCACCACTACTTCTTTCTCTTTACTAACTACTGCTTGTATTTCCGGCTCCGGTTTGATCTCCATAATTGTTAGTATAGCAAGCACCAACACTAGCACCTACACCATTGATTACACACATAGAGAGAAGGAAAAGTGGTAGAGAGGAGTACCATGTTGAGAGAGAGAGAGAGGTAGAGAGAAGTATCATGTTAGAGAGAGAGAGAGCGAGAGAGGAGTATCATGTTAGAGAGAGAGAGAGAGAGAGAGAGGTAGAGAGGAGTATCATGTTAGAGAGAGAGAGAGAGGTAGAGAGGAGTATCATGTTAGAGAGAGAGAGAGAGGAGGAGGGTATCATGTTAGAGAGAGAGGTAGAGAGGAGTATAATGTTAGAGAGGAGAGAGAGGTAGAGAGGAGTATCATGTTAGAGAGAGAGAGAGGTAGAGAGGAGTATCATGTTAGAGAGAGAGAGGAGAGAGGAGGTATCATGTTAGAGAGAGAGAGGTAGAGAGGAGTATCATGTTAGAGAGAGAGAGAGGTAGAGAGGAGTATCATGTTAGAGAGGAGAGGAGAGAGGGTATCATGTTAAGAGAGAGAGAGAGAGAGAGAGGAGTAACATATTATATAGGAGTGTAGTGTTAGAAAGTGGAGTGTAACATTAGATATAGAGTGTGGAGTGTTAGATAGAGTGGAGTGTAGTGTTAGATAGAGTGGAGTGTAGTGTTAGATAGGAAGTGAAGTTTAGTGTTAGATAGAAAGTGGAGTGTTCGATAGAGTGGAGCGTGGTGTTAGATAGAGAGTTGAGTGTTGTGTTAGAGAATGTAGTTTTAGATAGAGTGGATTATAGTGTTAGATAGAGAGTGAAGTGTTAGATATAGTAGGGTGGAGTGTAGTGTAAGATAGAGAGTGGAGTTTATTGGGGTGTTGTGTAAGATAGAGAGTGGCGTGTAGTGTTAGATAGAGAGCGTAGTGTTAAATAGAGTAGGGTGTAGTGTTAGATAGAGAGTGGAGTTTACTGGAGTGTAGTGTTAGATAGAGAGTGGAGTGTATTGTTAGATAGAGAGTGGAGTGTACTGTTAGATAGAGAGTGTAGTGTGGTGTTAGATAGAGAGTGTAGTGTGGTGTTAGATAGAGAGTGTAGTGTGGTGTTAGATAGAAAGTGGAGTGTAGTGTTAGATAGATTGGAGTCTAGTGTTAGATAGAGAGTGTAGTGTAGTGTTAGATAGAGAGTGGAGTGGAGTGTTAGATAGAGAGTGGAGTATAGTGTTAGATAAAGTTGACTGTAGTGTTAGATAGAGTGGAGTGTTAGAGAGTGTAGTTTTAGATAGAGAGTGGAGTGTAGTGTTAGATAGAGAGTGTAGTGTAGTGTTAGATAGAGAGTGGAGGGGGTGTTAGATAGATAGTGGAGTATAGTGTTAGATAGAGTTGACTGTAGTGTTAGATAGAGTGGAGTGTTAGATAGAGAGTGTAGTGTAGTGTTAGATAGAGAGTGGAGTGGAGTGTTAGATAGAGAGTGGAGTATAGTGTTAGATAAAGTTGACTGTAGTGTTAGATAGAGTGGAGTGTTAGAGAGTGTAGTTTTAGATAGAGAGTGGAGTGTAGTGTTAGATAGAGAGTGTAGTGTAGTGTTAGATAGAGAGTGGAGTGGGGTGTTAGATAGATAGTGGAGTATAGTGTTAGATAGAGTTGACTGTAGTGTTAGATAGAGTGGAGTGTTAGATAGAGAGTGGAGTGTTAGCGAGTGGAGTGTGGTGTTAGATAGAGCGTGTGGTGTTAGATAGAGAATGTAGTGTTAGACAGAGAGTGTAGTGTTAGACCGAGAGTGTGGTGTTAGATAGAGAGTGTGGTGTTAGATAGAGAGTGTGGTGTTAGATAGAGAATGTGGTGTTAGATAGAGAGTGTGGTGTTAGATAGAGAGTGTGGTGTTAGATAGAGAGTGTGGTGTTAGATAGAGAGTGTGGTGTTAGACAGAGAGTGTGGTGTTAGATAGAGAGTGTGGTGTTAGATAGAGAGTGTGGTGTTAGACAGAGAGTGTGGTGTTAGACAGAGAGTGTGGTGTTAGATAGAGAGTGGAGTGGAGTGTTAGATAGAGAGTGAAGTGTGAGAAAGAGTTATGTGGACCTACATTCCAGATGAGAATCAGTGCCAAAATCGCGGAGGCCATACCCTGGACAGATTTAAACATGGCGTTGTAACATCCCTGTGGAAGGTAAAAAAGATTTAAACATGGCGTTGTAACATCCCCGTGGAAGATCAGAAAGATTAAATTTGGCATTATAACATCCCTGTGGCAGATAAGAAAGAGTAAACATGGCGTTGTAACATCCCTGTGGAAGATAAGAAAGATTAAACATGGCGTTGTAACATCCCTGTGGAAGATAAGAAAGATTAAACATGGCGTTGTAACATCCCTGTGGAAGATAAGAAAGATTAAACATGGCGTTGTAACATCCCTGTGGAAGATAAGAAAGATTAAACATGGCGTTGTAACATCCCCGTGGAAGATCAGAAAGATTAAATTTGGCATTATAACATCTCTGTGGCAGATAAGAAAGAGTAAACATGGCGTTGTAACATCCCTGTGGAAGTAAGAAAAAAGAAACAATGTGATCACCTGATAGAGAACATCACAGGTATGACCTACTTATTGTACTCAGAAGTCACCAGGTAAATCTTACTAGCAATTCTAGACTACATGCTCAACACACATGAATACATTTGTCTATGTGTAATCACGCATGTAAGCACGAATGTAAGCACGAATGTAAGTACGCATGTAAGCACGAATGTAAGTACACATGTAAGCACGAATGTAGGTACGCATGTAAGCACGAATCTAAGCATGCAGTAAGCGCACATGTAAGAGCGGATGTAAGTGCGCATGTAAGCGCATCTGCAAGCAAGCATGTAAGCACGTATGTAAGTGCACATGTTAACACGCATGTAAGCCCGCATTAAGCACGTATGTAAGCAAGCATTTAAGCGCGTATGTAAGCGCGCATGTATCACGCATGTAAGCACGAATGTAAGCACGCATGTAAGCACGCATGTAAGCACGAATGTAAGCAAGCATTTAAGCGCGTATGTAAGCACGCACGTAAGCACGAATGTAAGCGCGCATGTATCAAGCATGTAAGCACGAATGTAAACACGAATGTAAGCACTCACCTAAGCACGAATGTAAGCGCGTATGTATCAAGCATGTAAGCACGAATGTAAGCGCGTATGTAAGCACGCGTGTAAGTAAATGAAAATACCCCGTAGCATTTGTAGACGGTAGGGTCTGAAGTGTCTGTAACTTTCCATTTCTAGAACCGAGAGTGCAGGAGGTAGGATGACCAATTTCTTTTCTCTCTCCTGGAACGTTGGTAGCAGGAAATGAACTCGTGCCTTTTCTGTGTTTGATTTGACAAGACGTAGCTCTACACACTTATGTCATGTCCTGTCATGTCATGTCATGGTGCGCGCCTAGGAAATTTGTGTGGACTAGCTGAGTTACTCAAGCGTCAACTACCCCATCTCAACTTTGCTGAGCCCAGAGGAATGCAAGCACGACGTCTGGTATCAGTTTGGTTGCAGGGGCTGCCGGTAGGGCATCACGTGGTGCCTGCCCGCCATGAGATTTTCTGTTTGAGTTTGCTCCCATAGACTTTGTCTTTCTCGAGTCTCCCACAAGGCAGTATAGCTATTTGTCCATATCCGGGAGTGGGGGAACGTCTGGTTCTGGGATATTAGGGTAATTCCACCCAGGGATGTGCCTCATTTCAAACATACTACGCTACACACTACATATGGCCTTTCATATATGGATTTTTTCGTCTTTACAGACGGTCCATTGGCAAGTGTGTAACTATGGCAACTTCTGAGTCTGTACTTGTTTCTTCCGCCTTCAAGCGCATCCCTACGTTTCTTTTCCAAATATCCAATGCCCTTACGCAATGTCACTTTCCACACACTTCTGTCATCAGCTAGTTTTTCCCATTTGTTGAGACCGATAGAAAAGTACTTCAGTGAGGCCTTACAGACATCTTTATATCTGAGCAGTGGTCTGTCTTGGTGCTTCTTCCCCTCCGAAAGTTCATACAACAACATTAGTTTTGGTATGTGGCAATTGTACATGTACTTGCATATATGTGTACATTTAAACATTTTGTGTGTATGTGCGTCTGTACATGCATATATTTGTACGTTTAAACATTTTGTGTGTGTGTGCGTGCGTCTGTACATGCATATATTTGTACATTTAAACATTTTGTGTGTGTGCGTGCGTCTGTATATGCATATGTGTGTGTTACATGTTTGTGTGCTACGTGTGTGCTGCGTGTGTATGTGTTGCATATGTGTGTTGTGCGCGAGTGTTGCATGTGTGGTGTGTGTGTGTATAGAAAGACTTGACAGCCAACAAGAAAGCGTGCTAACCTTGTTATTCAAATATTCCATCTCTTCGTATCCTCGAATAGCGCAATCCTTAACACGGTTATAGGTTGATTCTGGCATATCTTTGGCGTTAAACATTTCTCTGACACAGCAAGCCGGGGCCACCTGGATGGCCATGTTGATTTCAAGATAATGATAAGACTACAACTAATAAATGTCTACACATTTCATTAATTGAAACAAGTCAACTAATTTGCAGATGTTAATATTTTTGTTAATAAATATTTCCAGACTTAGATCCCGTGCAAGTAACAATATGACTCACTACATATACATATTATCATCAACGGAAATGTCAGTCACGTAATTGGTTTCAGATGGGCACGACAAATGAAAACAAACGGGTTATGTCAGCCATAACTAGATGCATACCAATGGAAAGGGGATATGTACTTATCTTACGTATGATAAAACACGCAGGATTGGAGAAGATCATTATGTAAGGAGGTATTCCGACAACGTGGAGATGAGGAAGACCACGGAGAAGATGTATTCAGGATGTAACTGATGATTTGAGCAGACAGCTGCAGAGGTGGAACATCTGACATGAGAGAGAGAGAGAGAGAGAGACATTCTGAAGGACTGTTAGGGTAGCAACGTTCTGCTCAGGACAAGCTATTTGATGATGACTTATTTGACAGTTAATTTCATGACAGCTAATGTGACAGCCACTTGCACTTTTGAAAGGAATATGATTACCACCTTGGATTATAACTGGATTATAACTGAATTAAAACTGGATTATATCCAAGTTGTGTTGTAACAATATCATAGTCGTGTTGTAATAATATCCTAGCCGTGCTGTAGCAATGTCCCCTCCTTGTTGTAACAATATCCTAGCCGTTTTGTAACAATATCCCCTGCTTGTTGTAACAATGTTCTAGAGTCATGTTGGGACACACAATGTCCAGGATTGATATGCACACAACAGTTTTCAAACAAAACGCATACCCGACTAACCTTTAAAAGTATTATGTGACTGCCCTGACCAGATGATGTTTCATGGAACGACAGATTATGAAAGTCTCTCACACCTACAACTCCACAACACTGAAACTGAACACATACTAGTTAGTTTATTAACGCAAAAACCGTTTCAGAATAACACTGGTAATTCACAACAGGTAAACAGGTAACTGACAACAGATAAACATGTAACTGACAACAGGTAAACAGGTAACGGACAACAGATAAAAGGTAACTGACAGCAGATAAACAGGTAGCTGACAACAGGTAACCAGGTAACTGATAACAGGTAACTAATAACAGGTAGGAAACTGATAAAAGGTAAACAGGGAACTGACAACAGGTAAATATATAACGGAAACCAGGTAAATAGGTAATTGACAACAGGTAACTGACAAAAGAGCGATGTACGGAAATCTACAAATCTGAGATGGTCAGACCAGATCTGGAGAGAGCTGCGGTGATACTAAGTAAATTGTTGTTTTTGTTTTGTTTTTCGATCCAGAAGCACTTGAGCTTTCAGCTCTTCGGCTCGGTACCATGGACATCGTAACCTTTCGGTTCGATGCCACGAACACCGTGAATCTGGGGAACCTGTAGCTTTTCTTCCAGTCAGCGGAATTGAACCCGCAAACACAGAGGCTAGTCACCGCAGTCCCAAAGCGCTACGAACACGCTGGGCAGGCAGGCCTAAATTGTCGTTGAAGGACAACGACACGCGTGTATAGTATCACATAAGTCAGCAAAAATGTAATCTATTGTATGTATGTCTGTTCCCATTGTTGCAATATATTTGGACATCCTACGGACTTTACCTGAAATTTGGAAAGAGGGTAGCTATCATAGATAGGAAGATGTAAAAATGATAAATCGTTATAAAATAGTACTATTTGTTCGTCTCTATATCCAAATTCCAACTTAACGAAATGGTCATGAAAAGTTTAAAACAAGAAGTTCTATCCATATTTTCACTTGCCGACCACATGTTACAGCGATTATAAAGTCACATGTTACGCTAATCATCATTAAATAGCTTGTCCTGAGCAGAACTTTGCCACCCCAACATTCCTCCAAAATTGCTCTCTCTCATAGGCTAGATGTCCTGCCTCTGCAGCCGTCATGTTCAAACCATCAGTTACATCCTGAATCCACCTTCTCCGTGGTCTTCCTCTTCTACTATTTGCCGGTATGCCGCCTACCATGATTGTCTTTTCCCGTCCTTTCGTATTTGTAGCATCAGCCAGTTTTCTTTGATTTTGAGTTCTCTCTGGGTGTATCTATTTGTTCGCACCTCTGTTACGCTAATATTTGATGCTATTTATTGGTATTTCAGTACGTCTGACAATGGTCAAAAGAAGTAGATCATAGATTCCCAAACTTATTTGGCCCACCGCCCACTTTGCACGACATAAATGCAACGCCCCTCCCATTATAACACTTTGTCAATCCCCCACACATATATATATATATATATATACATGCTCTATTTTCACTTTGATATACAAAATTGATGTATATTTCTGTCATACATGGTTAATTTTAAAATGATTATATACATGAAAAAGAAAATTGATGAAAAAATGGATCGTGTAAGATGGGCATAAGATGAATTAAAATGCAGAATTCGAAAAATTTAATATGATTATTCAATCGCAAAATCACGAAAAAACTTCCTTAAATGCTTCAGCTTCCACTGGGGCAGTACCGCCCACTTTGGAATTCATACATTAGATGCTTACTTGTCATGCGTGAGACACGTGTTCAATTCATGGGAAGGACAATAATTTTTTCCAAATATTTTATTTTTTATTAACAGATCTGGTCACTACTTTATCAGTTTATAATCTGAATAAATTCAATTTTGCCAATTATTATTTGTCAACGTTCACTGGAATTTTATTGCATCAGGTTTTACAGGCAATCGGAATGAGGGACATTTTAATCTTAAGTTGTCATCTGTTAAAGTTTTCCCACTAAGCATGGAGAGAAAACGTACAGTTATTAAAGGGAAAGCAGCCGATTTTGATGGGACGGGATATGTTTCTTTAATATGTTCAATCTCGCACTGTTTGAGACTTTACAACTAGATTTAAACTAAATTCCACGAGCGAAGAAAGGGTATATCTGCTAGTTAAAATTAAAACTAACAACAAGAATACGAGAGGAGGAGAGAGAGAATACATACAGAGAGAGAGAGAGAGAATAGATACAGTGAGAGAGAGAATAGATACAGAGAGGGAGAGAAAACATACAGAGAGAGAATAGATACAGAGAGAGAGAATAGATACAGAGAGAGAGAATAGATACAGAGAGAGAGAATATATGCAGAGAGAGAGAATAGATACAGTGAGAGAATAGATACAGAGAGAGAGAATAGATACAGTGAGAGAGAGAATATATGCAGAGAGAGAATATATGCAGAGAGAGAATAGATACAGAGAGAGAGAATAGATACAGAGAGAATAGATACAGAGAGAGAGAGAGAGAATAGATACAGTGAGAGAGAGAATAGATACAGAGAGAGAATAGATACAGAGAGAGAGAGAATATATACAGAGAGAGAGAATAGATACAGTGAGAGAGAGAATAGATACAGAGAGAGAATATATACAGAGAGAGAGAGAATACGTACAGAGAAAGAGAGAATAGATACAGAGAGAGACAGAGAGAGAATAGATACAGTGAGAGAATAGATACAGAGAGAGAATAGATACAGAGAGAGAGATTAGATACAGAGAGAGAATAGATACAGAGAGAGAGAATAGATACAGAGAGAGAATAGATACAGTGAGAGAGAATAGATACAGAGAGATAGAGAAAGAGAATAGATACAAAGAGAGAGAGAATATATACAGAGAGAGAGAATAGATACAGAGAGAGAGAATAGATATAGAGAGAGATAATAAATACAGAGAGAGAGAGACAGAGAACAGATACAGATAGAGAGAGACTAGATACAGAGAGAGAATAGATACAGAGAGAATACATACAGAGAAAGAGAGAGAATAGATACAGAAAGAGAATATATACAGAGAGAGAATAGATACGGAGAGAGAATAGATACAGAGAGAGAATAGATACAGAGAGAATAGATACAGAGAGAGAGAATAGATACAGAGAGAGAGAATAGATACAGAGAGAATAGATACAGAGAGAGAGAGAATAGATACAGAGAGAGAATAGACACACAGAGGGAGAGATACAGAGCGAGAGAATATATACAAAGAGAGAGAGAATAGATACAGAGAGAGAATAGATACACAGAGAGAGATAGAATAGATACAGAGAGAGAGAGAGAGAGAGAATAGATACAAAGAGAGAGAGAATAGAAACAGGGAGAGAATAGATACAGAGAGAAAAGATAGCAGAGAGAGAATAGATTCAGAGAGAGAGAGAATAGATACAGTGGGGAGAGAATAGATACAGAGAGAGAATAGATACAGAGAGAGAGAATATATACAGAGAGAATAGATACAGTGAGAGAGAGAATAGATACAGAGAGAGAATATATACAGAGAGAGAGAGAATACGTACAGAGAAAGAGAGAATAGATACAGAGAGAGACAGAGAGAGAATAGATACAGTGAGAGAATAGATACAGAGAGAGAGAATAGATACAGTGAGAGAGAGATTAGATACAGAGAGAGAATAGATACAGAGAGAGAGAATAGATACAGAGAGAGAGAATAGATACAGTGAGAGAGAGAATAGATACAGAGAGAGAGAAAGAGAATAGATACAAGAGAGAGAGAATATATACAGAGAGAGAATAGATACAGAGAGGAAAAGAATAGATATGAGAGAGATAATAAATACAGAGAGAGAGACAGAGAACAGATACAGATAGAGAGAGACTAGATACAGAGAGAGAATAGATACAGAGAGAATACATACAGAGAAAGAGAATAGATACAGAGAGAGAGAATATATACAGAGAGAATAGATACAGAGAGAGAGAGAATAGATACAGAGAGAGAATAGATACAGAAAAGAATAGATACAGAGGGGAATAGATACAGAGAGAATAGATACAGAGAGAATAGATACGAGAGAGAATAGATACAAAGTGAGAGAGAGAGAATATATACAGAGAGAATAGACACACAGAGGGAGAGATACAGAGCGAGAGAATATATACAAAGAGAGAATAGATACAGAGAGAGAATAGATACAGAGAGAGATAGAATAGATACAGAGAGAGAGAGAAAGAGAATAGATACAAAGAGAGAGAGAATAGAAACAGGGAGAAGAATAGATACAGAGAGAAAGATAGCGAGAGAGAATAGATTCAGAGAGAGAGAGAGAATAGATACAGAGAGAGAATAGATACAGAGAGAGAATAGATACAGAGAGAGAGAGAATAGATACAGAGAGAGAGAATAGATACAAATAGAGAGAATAGATACAGAGAGAATAGATACAGAAGAGAATAGATACAGAGAGAATAGATACAGAGATAGAATAGATACAGAGAGAGAGAATAGATACACAGAGAGAATAGATACATAGAGAAATAGATACAGAAGAATAGATACAGAGGAGAGAGAACATGAGAGAAAACAAGAGAGAAGAGAGAGCGAGACAGACATAGAACAAGATAGAAAATAAGAAAGTGAGGACTAGAGAAAGCAGAGAGAGAGAGGGAGAGAGAACAAAAGAGAGAAGACGAGAGAGAGAAAGAGAGAGGGAGTATTAGAGAAAAAACGAAGGAGAGGAGAGAGACAGAGAATAAAAGAGTAAAGACGAAGGTGAGAGAGATAGAGAGAGAGGGAATAAGAGAAGAACACAAAGTAGAAGATAGAGACAGAGAATGAGTGATAATAGAAACATAACAAGAGAGAGAGAGAAAAGAGAGAGACAAAGATGATTTTCCTTACCCAAAACATGAGTGAGTTCATGGCAAACACAAATGAGCTAGTCGTAGATTCCACTGTGTACTCGGTTTGCAATAAGTCAATCAACTCATTCTTAGCTTCAGTATGAAACTAAACAATCAATCATGATATCAATCATTCAAATAAATACACAAAGAATCAATCAAGGTATCAATCATTCAAACAGATACACAAACAATCAATCAATCAACAACTCGGATAATAAAATAATCTATCAAACGAACAATCAATCATTCACTAAAAGAATCAGACAATCATTCAATAAGTTCATAAATCAATCAAATTAGAAAATAAAAAATTTAATAATTTATCAATTAAAGAATCGTTCAGTCAGTTATTCATCCAATCAATCAGTCAATATGATACTGACTTCATTCAATCAATCAATCAGTCAATATGATACTGACTTCATTCAATCAATCAATCAGTCAATATGATACTGACTTCATTCAACCAAATTTAATCAAATATTATACTGCTAGAATAGACATTTGATTTGTTGGCGCCTGGCCTCTGAACACTGTGTGGCGTGAAGAGTGGTTAGAAGCTTCCCTTTTCATCTTGTGTCAGCTGTAAGCCCACGATGGTGCAGTATTTATTTCATCTTATCTATTCTGTCACCTCTTGATCATCCCCATGCTCACCAACCTCACCAGCTGCAGCTGTAGGCGTACAGTTGTAGCCGATTGTGCGTCATTCTAGCAAGATTGCCTAACCTGTACACGTTCGGTCTCATTACATATTATATGCCATGTTAGTCCTACAATCTCTCTCTCTCTCTCTCTCTCTCTCTCTCTCTGTCTCTCTCTCTCTCTCTCTCTTCTCTGTCTCTCTCTCTGTCTCTTCTCATTAGCATCAAGTATCCTGCAGAACGTCGCTTTTAACAAACCCCTACTGAAAAACTCTTTTCTCTAGCAGGTTCTCCTGTCTCCTCCAACGTCATGTTCAAGCTCGATGCAGATCAATATTATTAGCATATTCTACATCTCCAACAAACATGGATAGTACAACAGCACGAAAAAACTGAACTCAACCATTCAAACCAGTTAATTCAACCATCCAAACCAGTTAATTCAACCATCCGAACCAGTTAATTCAACCATCCGAACCAGTTAATTCAACCATCCGAACCAGTTAATTCAACCATCCGAACCAGTTAATTCAACCATCCGAACCAGTTAATTCAACCATCCGAACCAGTTAATTCAACCATCCGAACCAGTTAATTCAACCATCCGAACCAGTTAATTCAACCATCCGAACCAGAGAAAGTTCCCCAAAAATGAAGGCAAATGATATATCTCTGGGAAAGCCGACAGGATCTGGTGATGCCGACTAACCTTCTTTCCTGTCGGAAAACTGGCAGAATTAGTTGTTGAAACGTGAGAACGTTGCTAGAGCATTGCAAAACAGCCCAGTTGGTAACAGAGGAAGTATTGCAACACAGACACGGTTTTGAAACTCACAGGAAAAGAGGAGTAGAGGAAGTCCAAGAAATACCTGGAGAAAAGAACTTGAGACTGATATTAAAAGGACAAACAAGATTTTTTTTTAAATTGTAAGAAATGGCAAGAGAGAGGAAGA
Source organism: Arion vulgaris (assembly GCA_020796225.1). Lineage (NCBI taxonomy): Eukaryota > Metazoa > Mollusca > Gastropoda > Stylommatophora > Arionidae > Arion > Arion vulgaris. The sequence continues at coordinate 26,027,333 of CM036768.1, forward strand.
ACTGGAAGAAGATTTTGATGACCTATGCTCCGTTGGGAACTGAAGAGCAAAGAAGAAGAGTTCAAGAACTCCACATCTTCATAAACACACAACTTCATTAGTTCACACAACTTCATTAGTTCACACATCTTCATTAGTTCACACATCTTCATTAGTTCACACAACTTCATTAGTTCACACATCTTCATTAGTTCACACAACTTCATTAGTTCACACAACTTCATTAGTTCACACAACTTCATTAGTTCACACAACTTCATTAGTTCACACATCTTCATTAGTTCACACATCTTCATTAGTTCACACAACTTCATTAGTTCACACAACTTCATTAGTTCACACATCTTCATTAGTTCACACAACTTCATTAGTTCACACAACTTCATTAGTTCACACAACTTCATTAGTTCACACAACTTCATTAGTTCACACAACTTCATTAGTTCACACAACTTCATTAGTTCACACAACTTCATTAGTTCACACAACTTCATTAGTTCACACAACTTCATTAGTTCACACAACTTCATTAGTTCACACAACTTCATTAGTTCACACAACTTCATTAGTTCACACAACTTCATTAGTTCACACAACTTCATTAGTTCACACAACTTCATTAGTTCACACAACTTCATTAGTTCACACAACTTCATTAGTTCACACAACTTCATTAGTTCACACAACTGCATTAGTTCACACAACTTCATTAGTTCACACAACTTCATTAGTTCACAACTTCATTATTCAACACAACTTCATTAGTTCACACAACTGCATTGTTCACCTCATTAGTTCACACAACTCATTAGTTCACACAACTGCATTAGTTCACACAATCTCATTAGTTCACACAACTGCATTAGTTCACACAACTGCATTAGTTCACACAACTTCATTAGTTCACACAACTTCATTAGTTCACACAACTTCATTAGTTCACACAACTTCATTAGTTCACACAACTGCATTAGTTCACACAACTTCATTAGTTCACACAACTTCATTAGTTCACACAACTGCATTAGTTCACACAACTTCATTAGTTCACACAACTGCATTAGTTCACACAACTTCATTAGTTCACACAACTTCATTAGTTCACACTATTATACAACTTTCTATTAGTTCACACAACTTCATTAGTTCACACACTCATTAGTTCACACACTTCATTAGTTCACATGCCTGTGTGTTGCCAGGGCTCACATGGGAAGCAAAGAATAGTACCACTGCGACCAACAAGGCATATCGTAAGAGGCAACTGAGGTAGGAACCTAGGAAGATACCTAGTAGATAAAACCATCACAGAAATCGGATGTGCTGGTCTACTTGTAGGCGCATAACTGGTACAACGTACAATCGCTCTTAGGCTCAGGTCACATGCATATCACAAACAGGGGTTAACAAGTGGTCGATATGGAGCGTTAGAAGAAGAAGAAGCAAGAGAGAGTTAAGACTGAAGGGAGATTTGGAAGACCTATGCTCTGTGGGAGCTGACGGTGAAGAAGAAGAAGCAAGAGAGAGTTAAGGTTGAAGAAGATTTGGAAGACCTATGCTCCATGGGAGCTGACGGTGAAGAAGAAGAAGCAAAGAGAGGTTAAGGCTGAAGAAGATTTGGAAGACCTATGCTCCGTGGGAGCTGACGGTGAAGAAGAAGAAGCAAGAGAGAGTTAAGGCTGAAGAAGATTTGGAAGACCTATGCTCCGTGGGAGCTGACGGTGAAGAAAAAGAATTCAACAACTCCACAACTTCATAACCACACAACTTCACTAGTTCACAACTCCGTTACTCCACCACACAACTCCACAACCCGGACTGCAGCAACCACTACACACAAGTTACTCACAGAGGCATCCGTATCGGCCATAATGCTTATCAACCCCAAGAGCAAGAATGCGGTTACCACTAAAATGACTACAGTCTGAAAAAGAGGAAATATATTACCACTTCTACCGTACCATCTTCATCATCAGTAGCAAGCAACAATCACCACATTAGCACCACTGACACCTTCACAACATATACTATGACAATAAATACCACAATTGCACTCACCATCTTAGTCACTACCTCAAATATCATTAGTACAAACACCATCACCACTAGCATTACTACATCTGCAACAATTACTGACAGCAACATCATCGCAACCATCACTGCTACTATTCCCACTTTCACCAACAATTATCATTAGCACTGTCGTTACCATCATAAGGAACACCGTCCCTGACATCATCACTATCTTCATCACCCCAAACACCATCCTCACTGTCATCACAACTTGCGCCACCATCGTCACAACCACAACCATCAACCATCCACACATCACTATAAAAAGTGGATAACACGTTGAGGTTGCCTGGTGGCAATGTGGAAAACAAGCTGATGTTGCCTGGTAGCAATGTGGAAAACAAGCTGAGGGATGTGGTCCTGATGGTGGAGTGGAAAACAAGCTGATGTCGCCTGGTAGCAATGTGGAAAACAAGCTGATGTCGCCTGGTAGCAATGTGGAAAACAAGCTGATGTCGCCTGGTAGCAATGTGGAAAACAAGCTGATGTCGCCTGGTAGCAATGTGGAAAACAAGCTGATGTCGCCTGGTAGCAATGTGGAAAACAAGCTGATGTCTGCAGCTGGTCAGCAATGTGGAAAACAAGCTGATGTCGCCTGGTGGAGCAATGTGGAAAACAAGCTGATGTCGCCTGGTAGCAATGTGGAAAACAAGCTGATGTCGCCTGGTAGCAATGTGGAAAACAAGCTGATGTCCCCTGGTAGCAATGTGGAAAACAAGCTGAGGTGGCCTGGTAGCAATGTGGAAAACAAGCTGAGATGGCCCGATAGTGGAGTGGAAAACAAGCTGATGTCGCCTGGTAGCAATGTGGAAAACAAGCTGATGTCGCCTGGTAGCAATGTGGAAAACAAGCTGATGTCGCCTGGTAGCAATGTGGAAAACAAGCTGAGGTGGCCTGGTAGCAATGTGAATAACACGATGGTGTCACTGATATAGCATACACACGACAAATTAATGCATATAGAACAGTAGTAATTCATTAAGTAGCAAGTCCCTTGCAGAACGTCGCTTTCATCATAGCTCGCCTGAAAAACTCTCTGTCTTTAGCAAGTTCTCCTGCCGCCTCCAGCGTCATGTTTAATGTATCTTTAATGTCATGCAGTAATCTTCGCCTGGGTCGTCCCGCTGCGTCGTACTCCAGGAAGCATGCCCCCCATTACCGTTCTCTCCAAACCACTGTGACGTTTAACATGGCCGAAATATTTCATCTTCCTGGACATGATATTATTTAATAGTCAATGCTCCTCGATATGCAGGTCTTGCAGGATTAGCAATTCATAAATATACATATACATGTGCATATATTTCACTCGTACCGTTATACATTATATAGGGCCTGCAAGTAAATTCTCCATACCACTCTGTCCTGGGCAACTCGCTCAATCTTTTCCATGGAATTGAGTCCGATATATCTTGCCTCTCTCAACAAGTTTCTTTTCAGGGTTTTCCTAGAGCGTCCCTTCTTTCTTTAACACTGTGCCTCCCATTACAATGCCTGCTTTGCTATTTTTGATCATTTCTGCTCATGGTATGCCCAACATACGACTACTAGTGATTAACCAGACATTTCTTTGATTTCATCACTTCTACTGAATTGGTCCTATACAATAACAATAAATAATGAAATAATAATTAGAAACAGATGAATAATTCAATCACAAAATAATGTTATTACAGGCAATCTACCTACCACAATAAGGACAAGCTTGTTGTGATTGAGTCCAGAGAACATCCCTAAGCAGGCGAATAGAACCGTTAAGATGGCGCTAGATAGGATCATGGATCCTAACAGATTTGTCCTACATGTCCATATCGGGTTGGAAGACAACATTAAGAGAAACAAGATATATTCACTTCATTAGCATATTCATTATGCACATCCAAATGTCATGTCATATTATTTATAAATAGATCAACATGGCGGCTAGTAGAAACTTTATACATCTTTCCGTGACCTCCGATAACTGGCCGGGCTCAGGTAAACATTCTAGGAAATCAGACCACAACCGTCACGTGACCTCGCATTCCAGTATTATTGTATACAAACTAATTCATTTTAAAAACAACAGAACATGCTAAATCAAGGTTAAATTATGTCAGAAGTCAAGTTAAACAATAAGAAATATCAGTATTATTACATGCTAAATCAAGGTTATATTATGTCAGAAGTCAAGTTAAACAATAAGAAATATCAGTATTATTCATATTTAAATCAATAAATAACCATGGAAGCATAGAATTGAACAAAATTGCAAATAAGCGTACATTGTTCTATCAAACATATATAAAAACCAACCCCCAATTAAACATAAATTTTCGATTTCCCGTCCGAGTTAGTCGGCCTTATGTTGCCGAGGGCCACTATATTTCTAACAATAGTTTAGGATTTTGTGTTCCTCTTCTGATTTCTCTTGTCGATAGATAAAGATCATTTCCTGCAGATGAAACTATCAATCATTTCTTCTTTTACTACTATCTTCTTCCATCATTGGTAATCTACTCTGTAGTCTTCCATCCGACTGTCTATTCTTACCATCTACAGTCTACTCCTACCATCTACAGTCTACTCCTACCATCTAGTCTACTTTTGCCATCTACTATCTACTCTTGCCATCTACAGTCTACTCCTACCATCTACAGTCTATTCTTGCCAACTACAGTCTACTCTTGCCATCTACAGTCTATTCTTGACATCTACCGTCTACTCCTACCATCTACAGTCTACTCTTGCCATCTACTGTCTACTCTTGCCATCTACTGTCTACTCTTGCCATCTACTGTCTACTCTTGCCATCTACAGTCTACTCTTGCCATCTACTGTCTACTCTTACCATCTACAGTCTACTCTGCCATCTACAGTCTATCTGCCATCTAAGTCTAGTCTTGCCATCTACAGTCTACTCTTGCCATCTACAGTCTATTCTTGACATCTACAGTCTATTCTTGCCATCTACTGTCTATTCTTGCCATCTACAGTCTACTCTTGCCATCTACTATCTACTCTTGCCATCTACAGTCTACTCCTACCATCTACAGTCTATTCTTGCCATCTACTGTCTACTCCTACCATCTACAGTCTACTTCTACCATCTACAGTCTACTCCTACCATCTACAGTCTACTCTTGCCATCTACAGTCTATTCTTGCCATCTACAGTCTATTCTTGCCATCTACAGTCTATTCTTGCCATCTACAGTCTATTCTTGCCATCTACAGTCTACTCTTGCCATATACAGTTTATTCTTGACATCTACAGTCTATTCTTGCCATCTACTGTCTATTTTTGCCATCTACAGTCTATTCTTGCCATATACTGTCTACTCTTACCATCTACAGTCTACTCCTACCATCTACAGTCTACTCCTACCATCTACAGTCTACTCTTGGTCATCTACAGTCTATTCTTGCCATCTACAGTCTACTCTTGCCATCTACAGTCTATTCTTGCCATCTACAGTCTATTCTTGCCATCTACAGTCTATTCTTGCCATCTACTGTCTACTCTGGCCATCTACAGTCTACTCTTGCCATCTACAGTCTACTCCTACCATCTACAGTTCACTCTTGCCGCATACTGTCTGGTTTAGCTATTTTTGGTTTCTGTTGGCGCTGCCATGAACTGAACAAGTGAATACAATAAACGTTTAAAAATTCAAGTTGTCCCTTCAATGATTACTAGACAGTCCATGTAATCTAACTGAGAAGGTCAGCGGTAAAGCACCAGCTTAGTATCTCCGTAGTTAGATTATTTAGACAAATCACGCACACAGTTTCACTTTTAAAAAAATTGAAGAACAATTGTACCGGTAAAGCCGGCATTTGACTGGAACATCAAACTCAGCGTTGCTAAACTACGTCTGTTTAGTAACTTTACTTTGGCATAGATCGATACATTATTGATGGAGATGGTACAGTGGTGCAGAGTTGATGGAGATGGTACAGTGGTGCAGAGTTGATGGAGATGGTACAGTGGTACAGAGTTGATGGAGATGGTACAGTGGTGCAGAGTTGATGGAGATGGTACAGTGGTGCAGAGTTGATGGAGATGGTACAGTGGTGCAGAGTTGATGGAGATAGTACAGTGGTACAGTGTTGATGGAGATGGCACAGTGGTACAGTGTTGATGGAGATGGTACAGTGGTGCAGAGTTGATGGAGATGGTACAGTGGTACAGTGTTGATGGAGATGGCACAGTGGTACAGTGTTGATGAAGATGGTACAGTGGTGCAGAGTTGATGGAGATGGTACAGTGGTGCAGAGTTGATGGAGATGGTACAGTGGTACAGTATTGATGGAGATGGTACAGTGGTGCAGAGTTGATGGAGATGGTACAGTGGTACAGTGTTGATGGAGATGGCACAGTGGTACAGATTTGATGGAGATAGTACAGTGGTACAGTGTTGATGGAGATGGCAGAGTGGTACAGTGTTGATGGAGATGGTACAGTGGTACAGTGTTGATGGAGATGGTACAGTGGTGCAGTGTTGATGAAGTTTGTACAGTGATAAGATAATGATGGAGTTGATAGAAGGATTATATATTGATGGAGTTGGTACAGTGATAAGATATTGATGGAGTTGGTAGAAGGATTAGATATTGATGGAGTTGGTAGGAGGATTAGATATTGATGGAGTTGGTAGGAGGATAAGATATTGATGGAGTTGGTACAAGGATAAGATATTGATGGAGTTGGTAGGAGGATTATATATTGATGGAGTTGGTACAAGGATACAATATTGATGGAGTTGGTACAATGATAAGATATTGATGGAGTTGGTAGAAGGATAAGATATTGATGGAGTTGGTACAAGGATAAGATATTGATGGAGTTGGTAGGAGGATTAGATATTGATGGAGTTGGTAGGAGGATTAGATATTGATGGAGTTGGTAGGAGGATTAGATATTGATGGAGTTGGTAGGAGGATTAGATATTGATGGAGTTGGTAGGAGGATTAGATATTGATGGAGTTGGTAGGAGGATTAGATATTGATGGAGTTGGTAGAAGAATAAGATATTGATGGAGTTGGTAGGAGGATTAGATATTGATGGAGTTGGTAGAAGAATAAGATATAGAGACATAAAAAAAAGCCACATGGTGAATGAAATGTTAGTAGGCTCTATCTAACCAGCTTCCCATGTTGATATCGTTAGTGATGTCTCCTGTTGGAGCTATATTCTGACCAGAAGGAGATGTGGCTGCATTCGAGTCTACATTAGCTTTGAAGTTGCCAATGATGCCACCTAGAACCGAACCGAACTTGAACCGAACATAGATCCCCGCAAATAGAAGTAGTATGCCCCAGACCTGTAGATAGAACATAAGTAGAGAAAGTTCAGTCTAAGATTAGATTACAGTAATTATAATAGCCATTAACATCATTATCATCATCATCTTCAGCATCATCATCATCCTTATCATCATCAAAGTCGTCCATCATTACAATATGTGTAATAGTAGTAGCTGCAGTAGTTGTAATAGTAGTAATTATAGCAGCCGTAGTAATTAATTTAGTTGTAACAGTAGTAATTGCAGTAATTGTAATATAAATATGATTGATTATAATAGTAGTTGTTATAATAATGTTGTAATTAGAATATTTTCAGTAGTTGATTTTAATTGTTGTACTATTAGAATATGTGTCAGTAGTTGTTGCAGTAATTGTAATTGTTGTACTATTAGAATATGTGTCAGTAGTTGTTGCAGTAATTGTAATTGTTGTACTATTAGAATATGTGTCAGTAGTTGTTGCAGTAATTGTAATTGTTGTACTATTAGAATATGTGTCAGTAGTTGTTGCAGTAATTGTAATTGTTGTACTATTAGAATATGTGTCAGTAGTTGTTGCAGTAATTGTAATTGTTGTACTATTAGAATATGTGTCAGTAGTTGTTGCAGTAATTGTAATTGTTGTACTATTAGAATATGTGTCAGTAGTTGTTGCAGTAATTGTAATTGTTGTACTATTAGAATATGTGTCAGTAGTTGCAAAAGTAGCAGAAGTAGTTGCGGTATTTACAATAGCTGTAATAACAGTAGTGATTGCAACAGTAGTAGTTGCAGTATTTGTTGTTGCCAAACTAGTTGCAATATCTGTTATATGACATAGACCACACGTTAACCCATACCAAAGCCACGGCCATTCCAATGGCCAAAAACTTTCCAAATTTAATCTTATCCTTGTCCATATCCCTTCTGGAGCCCCTGAAGATAAAACAAATGTTTGCAATTAAAAACAGCATTTTTTGTCAGTGGATAAATACAGTTTAATGATGATAGTACCATAATGATATCAAATGTCAAGGCTGTCCCACTTTGTGTAGCGGAGACATGGAGAACAACTAAGGGAAGCACCAACAAAGTTGCAGACATTCATCAATAGATGACTGAGCCTGGAAACTCCATCTGCGATGATATGACAGTACTACAAACAGGAAACTCCATCTGCGATGATATGACAGTACTACAAACAGGGAACTCCATCTGCGATGATATGACAGTACTACAAACAGGAAACTCCATCTGCGATGATATGACAGTACTACAAACAGGGAACTCTGGGATAGTGCGGGACAACGACAGGTGGAACGAGAAATAAAGGCTATATGGTGTCAATAAATACGACACAAACTGGGATCAGTGACAGCACAGTGACAGCATCACATGACAGCATCACGTACAGCATCACGTGACAGCATCACGTGACAGCAGCACGTGACAACATCACGCGACAGCATCACGCGGCAGCATCGCGCGACACATCACGGACAGCATCACGTGACAGACCCTCAAATGAAACCACAGGGTAAAAGAGGTAAGGGAAGACACAGAAACATCTGGAGACAGGAGTTGGAGACAGGAGTTGGAGACAGGAGTTGGAGACAGGAGTTGGAGACGGGAGTTGGAGACGGAGTTGGAGACGGGAGTTGGAGACGGAAGTTGGAGACGGAGTTGGAGACAGTAGTTGGAGACCGGAGTTGGAGACAAGAGTTGGAGACGGGAGTTGGAGACGGAATGCAAGAAAATGGGGAGAGAGTTTAAAGATTTGGAAAAGATGGAAAATTAAGGTCTTGGAAGGTCTTGGATGCGGACAAACAAACAAATGGCACCAATAAACATAGTAGTAACATATGGATAACACATGATGATGAGATCAGTGATAGAACAATTGAAAGATAAACATTGCAAAACAACGAACGGTAACTACGATAAACATATGACGTCATTGGCAGGAAGTCAAGTTTTTCTGTATGCCTTGTGTGTTCAATATGGAACACCATCTTGACATTAATTTGCATTTGATCTTTGAGCTCTCTTCTTGTTCTTTTTCATTCTTCTTCTTCTTCTTTTCTCTTGTTCTTCTTCATTATTGCTAAGTAATCGAGCATCGTCTGAACCTGTGTATTATATAGTATTTATATGTTGTACACAGCGTTGAGAGAGCAGCAATAGTGTAGTGGCTTTGCTTCGTAAGATTGTTGTTTCATGATCAAATGTCACAGTTGGAGTGAGATGGTTGTCTGATCGAACAGCTCTCAAGTTAACATAATCTCAGCTGGGCACCAGAGAAACATTAGGAAGTCAAGATGACCAGTCTGATGTTGATCACATGTTCCATCGTATGAAGACAGGTACGTGTCTAACACAGTTTCTCCCAATTTATCACATGGTATCTTCTTCTTCTACTTCTTCTTCTTCAGTCTTCAGCAATCTCTGGTTATGCACTTAGTTTACTGTGGACCACAAACTGGGCAGTCAGCTTCAGGTCTGTCAGTTTTCCCATAGATTTGTTTTCAGTTCGACTGGGTGTGGCCACATGTTGTTTCTCAGCTCACCCAGGAGAGGACAGTCTTGCAGGATATGCTCCAGTGTCTGTTCCGCCTGCTGACACTGACAGAGAGCTGTTTGATTTATTTCTAGTCTATGTAAGTGTCTGTTGAGTCTGCAGTGTCCGGTACATAGGCGAAATAAAATAACCTGGTCTTTTCTGCTAATGTATTTGAGGAAGTCTTTACCATAATCATATCCAGTGTTTGTCTTTCAGTCTACCCCTTGGTTATTCTTTACTAAAATGACGTCATTGCACTCCGGACAAACCCATAGGTGCTCAGTCTCCCCAACAGATATATAAGAGTATGCATGATGATAGTTTCCGTACGTCACTGGTTAAACACACTTCTCGCTCTGCCCCTCAGGTATCCAGTTCTACTTGTACAACGGGTAACTCCAAACAGCTTAAATAGCTATTTATCTATCTATAATCTATCTATCTATCTATATCTATCTATCTATCTATCTATCTATCTATCTATCTATCTATCTATCTATCTATCTATCTATCTATCTATCTATCTATCTATCTATCTATCTATCTATCTATCTATCTATCTATCTATCTATCTATCTATCTATCTATCTATCTATCTATCTATCTATCTATCTATCTATCTATCTATCTATCTCTATCTATCTATCTATCTATCTATCTATCTATCTATCTATCTATCTATCTATCTATCTATCTATCTATCATTATCTATCTATCTATCTATCTATCTATCTATCTATATCTATCTATCTATCTATCTATCTATCTATCTATCTATCTATCTATCTATCTATCTATCTATCTATCTATCTATCTATCTATCTATCTATCTATCTATCTATCTATCTATCTATCTATCTATCTATCTATCTATCTATCTATCTATCTATCTATCTATCTATCTATCTATCTATCTATCTATCTATCTATCTATCTATCTATCTATCTATCTATCTATCTATCTATCTATCTATCTATCTATCTATCTATCTATCTATCTATCTATCTATCTATCTATCTATCTATCTATCTATCTATCTATCTATCTATCTATCTATCTATCATCTATCTATCTATCTATCTATCTATCTATCTATCTATCTATCTATCTATCTATCTATCTATCTATCTATCTATCTATCTATCTATCTATCTATCTATCTATCTATCTATCTATCTATCTATCTATCTATCTATCTATCTATCTATCTATCTATCTATCTATCTATCTATCTATCTATCTATCTATCTATCTATCTATCTATCTATCTATCTATCTATCTATCTATCTATCTATCTATCTATCTATCTATCTATCTATCTATCTATCTATCTATCTATCTATCTATCTATCTATCTATCTATCTATCTATCTATCTATCTATCTATCTATTCTCTAATCCTCTAGAAAAGAGAACGCCAGAGCTAGCTCTCTATGTGCCTTGTCTTTCTTCTTTCTTCAATCTTTTGTCTCAAAGCTAGGTAAGAAGAGTTCTAGCACGGCTTTTTATGCGCTTCATAAACTGTTTTCGTCGTCTCTGTTATCCTGAGGTTCACCTTTTGCCTGGCCGGCTTTTGTTTACATCCACTGTATCGGAGTAATATTGCTCTTTGCGCACTGTCTGTTGGTAATCTGCTTATGTGGTCGTATCATTTAATTTGTGTTCTGATGAAGTCTGTATATGTTGTTTCTGATGAGTCTAGTACTATGTTGTTTGTTCTTGATGAAGTCTAGTACTGATGTTGTTTCTGATGAAGTCTAGTACTGATGTTGTTTCTTGATGAAGTCTAGTACTGATGTTGTTTCTTGATGAAGTCTAGTACTGATGTTTGACCTCCTGTTTTCCTGATGTCTTCATTTTTGCGGTCTCTTTGTTATTCCAAGAATTATGGTAGACACTTCATCTCTCTTGTGACTAGTTTTCAGAGTCAATGATAAATTATATATATATATATATATATAGAAAGGTGAAAGGATTAGACCTAACTTCGAATATAGTTAGTAAGTTCGAAGAAAAAACGTTATTTGCGCAGCTTTTGAGATCGGTCGTTCAGTTTGCCTCTAGTGTATACTTACAGTTGTAGAAGATCTGACGTGAGAGGATAGAGAAGACAAAACGACTGATCGATGTACAACATCGCAAATATTACAAAATACCGTGAACTACCAGCTTAAACTGAAGCTTCCGTGAGGAATCCGTGGCGATGGATACGGATGTCAGTGCCATCATTAATAAAAACTGTAATGAGGATCACGTTGTGAGTTACATGAATGGATTATTAGTTCGCCACCAAAAGTCCGATTGGGACTTCTCTGCAAGCAACGTATGAACGGCAGAAAGATCAAGGAAGCCAGTGGTGAAATTTAGTACAACAACAATTAGCATAACAATGGACGTAGGGACCTACTGGAGGTAACTAAGGCACTACTCTGGCTGGAGATACAAAACTACACTCACGTGTGCATTCTAAGTGATCCATCGAGTATGATTAGGAAGTTGAAGGTTGATTCTGTGCAATGAACTGAATCACTACACATGTCAACGATTTGCAAATACAGTTGACAATTCTGCTTCGTCTATAACTTGTAAACTGTATTTATTTTGTGTAACACTTGCCAATAGAAAACTTGTTTATATTTTGAAGTTTCAGTTTAACTTTCAGTTGGAATATCTTCATTGCACTCAGGACATGTTCATAGGTGGTCCGATCTCCTTCGCAATATCTCCCACAGCATCCAGCGACTGACCGTACCAGTTCAATGTTGATTGATGAGCCTGTTGCGCTGCTCTTCTTGGCCACTCCAATCTTCAATCCAAGCTCTTGCAATCTAGCAGGTGGCGTTGATTGGTTTAGATGAAAATCCGCTTTGCGTTAACACTCTTTAAGGGCGTTGAGAATGTTAGCTCTATCCATGAAATGACCACCCGATATGGTGATAGAACCAGCCAATTTGTCTGTTCCGTCAATGTCATCGACATCCATGTACCCAGAACGAAGATGAATACAACTGTGCGAATTGTTGACGGTAGCATTGATGCAGCTCATTGTCTGCGCATCGAACCAGCACCCAACTCCGGATTACACTCAATGAATCACTCAGAATGCACGCATGAGTGTAGTTTTGTGACTCCAACCAGAGTAGTGCCCTAGCCACCGCTAACGCTTGCATTGTCATGCTACCCGCTGTCATGCCAAATGCACCAGTGGCCTCCCTGATCATTCCACTGCATGAGCCTGCAGAGTAGAGCAATTCGGACCCTATATATATTAAAGTGTTTCTTTCAAGAACATCAACCGTTGCTATATGATCAATGTTTGAACTATTAACACATTTCTGTAGAGAACGGTTTAAAATAAAGGTAAAAGAAAATCACTTACGGAGGTGGTTTAGGCATCTTCCAGCTGGACGATGAACACAGGGACTTTAACTAACAGTTAACCTCTAACCCCCCAATAACAGGCCAATGCAGTAGTGATTGATAAGGAATCCAGAAGATTGTTTATAACTGGTGCGTCAACTTAACGTACGAAAAACATGATGGTTGAGGCAGTACTGCAAGTGGCGCGTTCATCTACAGTGCTTTTAAGTGCTGAAGTTAGCAGTGGAAAATAACATGAGATCCGGTGTGGAAAATAATATGCACAACTTTATTTTGGACATTTCTGTGATATAGGGGCTGGGAGACTGCACTAAAACTATGGAAAATAGGGAAACACGTAATAACAAAGTACTGTAGTTTTACAAAATACAAAAACAATGATAATATACATCAACGTTTCGATCAAAAAGCCTTAATAAAGCAAACTATACAACAGGAGTGACGAATTGCATAGCACACTATATATAGACTACGACAGAGCCAACAATCGATGCTTTCGATGTCCGCTCTCTCGTTGCCGCGAGCACCCGCATGTCCAGGACAGTAGATCCACATGAGTCTTTGTAGGTTGGAAACCTCTATAGACGACATCCACTCATATGGCAAACTGCCATTCTGGATCTTGTGAAGCATCGACTGAGAACCAGAAACAACAACGGTTATGTACGAAGTCAGTGGATGTAATTAATACAAAACTCGACAATCCAGATACTTACCTTCATCTTTGTCCCGGGTCACGCTGGAGTGAAGGGCAATGCGAGAGAAGATGAACTGGCGTGCAATGCTACTATTGAGAATGGGTCTTCTGTGGACAGTAGCGACATCATCAACGCTCTCAGAGAAAACATACACTCTGAAGATTTCAACGACGAAGATAAAGGGTATTCTCTTTCTCGGTTGAGCAAGTTGTGCATACCGATAACTGCGGCAAGGCGGGAAAAACCATGAGAGAAAACCCAGTAGATACATCAATCAACACAGAACGGAGTTATTAGCCCAAACATACTGAGATACATGCTTGGAGGAGATTGAAGCAATTATGGACATGCTATGGACATCCGATGCGCAATGAAGTTGATTCTCATATGCTTTACGTTGGCTGGAGTCACAAAACTACACTCATGCGTGCATTCTGACTGATTCATTGCGTATGATTCGCAAGGTAGAGGCTGGTTCGGTACGCAGGCAATGGACTGATTTATTACATGCGTCAACAATTTGCAGAATCACACTTATTTTCGTTCCGGGGTACATGGGTGTCGTTGGCAATGAGAGAGCAGACAGGCTGGCTGGCTCTGCCACCACAACAGAGGGCCAGCCAATGGATAGAGCTGATATTTTGAACGCCCTCATAGAGTGTGGCCGCAAAGAAGATTTTTATTTAAACCAATCCACGTTAACTGCTAGATTGCAGGAGCTATGTTTGAAGATTGGAGTAGCAAGAAAAGAACAGCATAACAGGTACGTGAGTAGGCTCATCAATCAAATTCGAACTGGTTTGGTCAGTCGCTGGACGCTGTTGGAGATATTGCGAAGGAGATCGGAGCACCTATAAACATGTCCGGAGTGCAATGAACTTATTCCAAACTGAAACTGAAACGGATTCTCAAATAAACAATGAACAACAACGGCCCCAGTAAACAGTCACAGGGAACCAATGGAGGGCAACAGTAACGGCCTCAACCTCCATCCTCACACTCGTCATGTTTCTCTCCTGAGTTCGATGTACAGTGGATGATGGTGTGTGTCAGCATTGATTCAGTAATAGGTCCCGTGCACATCAAGTTCTTGCTCTAACTTCAATGTATGAAAAGTCAAGAAGGTATCACATCATGCACCGCATATCTTTGGTGCACCCAAGTATGATGCACATAGCCTCAATCTGTATTCTTTAGAGTCATTTTCATCTACATATGACGGAGAGGCAGGAGCATACCCAATGACAGACAGAACCAGACCCTGATATAAGAGACAAAGATGGCTTAGTTCACAATTTGTCGCAGCCATTTCCTAATCCCCGTCATACACTTCCTAGTCTTCATTATCACATGGTCTATGTGTTCCGTAAAAATACGATTTCGATCAAACCGCAATCCCAAGTATTTCATAGCCTGAGATCTCTCCATCACCTCCGAACACGAAGCCACTCATAATATTGAATATATAGATAATACGGTCAATCAGAGACCTATATCACAGCTGTCTTCGTCCGGTCAGAGATGTGAACAGAGATAAATTTGATGTGGGCAGAGATAAACTTGATGTGAACAGAGATAAACTTGATGTGAACTGAGATAAACTTGATGTGAACAGAGATAAACTTGATGTGGGCAGAGATAAACTTGATGTGAACAGAGATAAACTTGAAGTGGTCAGAGCTAAACTTGATGTGGTCAGAGCTAAACTTGATGTGGCAGATATAAAATTGATGTGGACAAAGATAAACTTGATGTGGTCAGAGAAAAACTTGATGTGAACAGAGATAAACTTGATGTGAACAGAGATAAACTTGATGTGAACAGAGATAAACTTGATGTGGGCGGAGCTAAACTTGATGTGAACAGAGATAAACTTGATGTGGGCAGAGATAAACTTGATGTGAACAGAGATAAACTTGAAGTGGTCAGAGCTAAACTTGATGTGGTCAGAGCTAAACTTGATGTGGCAGAGATAAAATTGATGTGGACAAAGATAAACTTGATGTGAATAGAGATAAACTTGATGTGGGCAGAGATAAACTTTATGTGGTCAGAGCTAAACTTGATGTGGCAGAGATAAAATTGATGTGGACAAAGATAAACTTGATGTGAACAGAGATAAACTTGATGTGGACAGAGATAAACTTGATGTGGGCAGAGATAAATTTGATGTGGACAAAGATAAATTTGATGTGGACAGAGATAAACTTGATGTGGGCAGAGATAAACTTGATGTGGACAGAGATAAACTTGATGTGAACAGAGATAAACTTGATGTGAACAGAGATAAACTTGATGTGAACAGAGATAAACTTGATGTGGACAAAGATAAACTTGATGTGGACAAAGATAAACTTGATGTGGACAGAGATAAACTTTATGTGGACAGAGATAAACTTGATGTGGACAAAGATAAACTTGATGTGAACAGAGCTAAACTTGATGTGGGCAGAGATAAACTTGATGTGAACAGAGATAAACTTGATGTGGGAAGAGATAAACTTGATGTGAACAGAGATAAACTTGATGTGGGAAGAGATAAACTTAGGTGAACAGAGATCCACTTGACGAAGAGTGAATCTTAGTTGTTGTAAATGAATATAGATTTACAAAGTCGAGATGTTAGTTGTTGTAAATGAATATAGATTTACAAAGTCGAGGTTTTTATGGTGCCGGGCCCAGAAGGAAGCAAAAATAGTAACACTGCGACTTACAAAGCATGTCGTAAGAGGCGACTGAGGTAGGGGTCTAGGAAACTACCCTAGTAAATAAAAAGCGTCGCAGAAATCGGATGGGCTAGCCTACTTGTAGAAGCATAAATGGCACAACGTACAATCGCTCTTAGACTCAGATCACATACAAATCACACAGAGTGGTTTAACAAGAGGTCGATATAGAGCGTTTGAGAAAGAAGAAGAAGAATAAGAAGCTAGTAGTGTTAGTAATATGATTGACAGCTTATTATATCTGTCAAGTAAAGTTATTTCATCATTAAGTCTTATACCGGCTGGCATAGGTGATCATGAATCTCCATAAACATCTCCCCCTTGGTGCTGACTATCAATTCGGGTGTTGACACTCTTTCGTTCCATGACGCTAGACTCTCCAGAATGTTCTTTCTCTCTGTCCACACTTCCGTGCCATGACGCTAGACTCTTCAGAATGTTCTCCCTCTCTGTCCACTCTTTCGTTCCATGATGCTAGACTCTTCAGAATGTTCTCTCTCTCTGTCCACACTTCCGTGCCATGACGCTAGACTCTTCAGAATGTTCTCTCTCTCTGTCCACACTTCCGTGCCATGACGCTAGACTCTTCAGAATGTTCTCTCTCTCTGTCCACACTTCCGTGCCATGACGCTAGACCCTTCAGAATGTTCTCTCTCTCTGTCCACACTTCCGTGCCATGACGCTAGACTCTTCAGAATGTTCTCTCTCTCTGTCCACACTTCCGTGCCATGACGCTAGACTCTTCAGAATGTTCTCTCTCTCTGTCCACACTTCCGTGCCATGACGCTAGACTCTTCAGAATGTTCTCTCTCTCTGTCCACACTTCCGTGCCATGACGCTAGACCCTTCAGAATGTTCTCTCTCTCTGTCCACACTTCCGTGCCATGACGCTAGACTCTTCAGAATGTTCTCCCTCTCTGTCCACTCTTCCGTTCCATAACGTTAGACTCTCTAGAAGTTCTCTCTCTGTCCATTCTTCCGTGCTATGACGCTAGACTCCAGAATGTTCTATCTTTCTATCCCATCTCCCATTGATATTCCGTCTCCCATTGATATCTCGTCTCCTATTGATATCCCATCTCAATTGATATCTCCGTCTCCACACTTGTATCCATCTCCATTGATATTCCGTCTCCCATGATATCCCATCTCTCATGATATCCCATCTCTTGATATCCATTCCACATTGATATTCGTCTCCATTGATATCTCATCTGCAATTGATATCCGTCTCCAGATGTTGATTCATCCCATTCATTGATATCCATATCCCATTGATATCCCATCTCTATTGATATCCCATCTCCCATTGATATTCGTCTCCTTGATATCCTTCCATTGATATCCCATCTCCCATTGATATTCCGTCTCCCATAGATATCCCATCTCTCATTGATATCCCATCTCTCATTGATATCCCATCTTCCATTGATATTCCGTCTCCCATTGATATCTCATCTCCCATTGATATCACGTCTCCCATTGATATTCCATCTCCCATTGATATCCCATATCCCATTGCTATCCCATCTCTCATTGATATCCCATCTCTCATTGATATCTCGTCTCCCATTGATATCCCATCTCCCATTGATATCCCATCTCTCATTGATATCCCATATCCCATTGATATCCCATCTCCCATTGATATCCCATATCCCATTGATATCACATCTCCCATTGATATCCCATCTCTCATTGATATCCCGTCTCTCATTGATATCACGTCTCCCATTGATATCATGTCTCCCATTGATATCCCATCTCCCATTGATATTCCGTCTCCCATTGATATTCCGTCTCCCATTGATATCTCGTCTCCCATTGATATCTCATCTCCCATTGATATCTCATCTCTCATTGATATCACGTCTCTCATTGATATCCCATCTCTCATTGATATCCCATCTCTCATTGATATCCCATCTCTTATTGATATCCCGTCTCTCATTGATATCTCGTCTCTCATTGATATCTCATCTCTCATTGATATCTCATCTCTCATTGATATCCCATCTCTCATTGATATCTCATCTCTCATTGATATCTCGTCTCTCATTGATATTTCGTCTCCCATTGATATTCCGTCTCCCATTGATATTCCGTCTCCCATTGATATCTCGTCTCCCATTGATATCTCATCTCCCATTGATATCTCATCTCTCATTGATATCACGTCTCTCATTGATATCCCATCTCTCATTGATATCCCATCTCTCATTGATATCCCATCTCTTATTGATATCCCGTCTCTCATTGATATCTCGTCTCTCATTGATATCTCATCTCTCATTGATATCCCATCTCTCATTGATATCTCATCTCTCATTGATATCCCATCTCTCATTGATATCCCATCTCTCATTGATATCTCGTCTCTCATTGATATCTCGTCTCCATTGATATCCGTCTCTCATTGATATCCCATCTCTCATTGATATCCCATCTCCCATTGATATCCCATATCCCATTGATATCCCATCTCCCATTGATATCCCATATCCCATTGATATCACATCTCTCATTGATATCCCACCTCTCATTGATATCTCATCTCTCATTGATATCTCATCTCCCATTGATATCCCATCTCTCATTGATATCGCGTCTCTCATTGATATCTCATCTCCCATTGATATCTCGTCTCCCATTGATATCACATCTCCCATTGATATCCCATCTCCCATAGATATCCCATCTCCCATTGATATCCAATCTCCCATTGATATCTCGTCTCCCATTGATATCACATCTCCCATTGATATCCCATCTCCCATTGATATCCCATCTCCCATTGATATCCCATCTCCCATAGATATCCCATCTCCCATTGATATCCGGTCTCCCATTGATATCCCGTCTCCCATTGATATCCCAGCTGACACTATATTTGCGCTAAAGCTCCCTATCTCATCACATGTTTAAAGAATTGATGACTGCCTCTTTCTTATATTGATATTAGTTTTTCTGTGCCTTGATCGCTTTCAGATCTTAAACATTATAGCAGTCCATGGAATTCTTAAACATTAGTATTATTGATTTTAACTAGTTATTTCAGTTTCCTTTGAGATATGTTCTTAAACATTCTATCGACAAAATGCTATCCAATATCTCCATCGACAATCGCCAATTAAAACAAATCAAAGACTTTACATACCTAGGGAGCATTTTTTCAGCAAACGGTAGAATAACTAAAATCGAAAAGGAGGAAGACTGCAGTAAAACTTGGTAAAATGACTAACGAAATCCAACATAGAATGCAATTAAGCAAATACAAAATAGGACCAATTTTGCCAATTTAAAAATGCAAATATGTCACCATGAACACAAACAGAGAATTGTTCAACATACAAATATGTCACATGAACACAATCAGAGATTTCAACATACAAATATGTCACCATGAACACAAAAAGATCATTGTTCAACATACTCTTTCTTCTCACATTATGCTATCAGTGTCAAACCTAGACGCTGACATCAACTGATAGAAGAAAACTAGTCATGACATAGATGATTCGTTTACACAGAATGCTGGGATTATCAAGAAGAGACCAGTTTAGAAATGAAGACATCAGGAAAAAGTGGGTACAACATCAGTACTGAACTTTATCAAGAAACTATACAATTAAGTGATTAGGCCACATAAGCAGATCAGCAGATCAGCACGATCAGCAGATCAGCACGATTATGTTAATTCTTGGATTCTCCGAAAGAAGTTAATTCTTATTTTTCATGTTTGTTGGCCTACACGCTCTGATATAACCAATAAAAGGTTTTCCTTAGGTTGAAAGGGGCGTGCCTCGGCTTAAAGAGGTTTTAATCCCCTACTAAACAAACAAACAACATAAGCAGATTACCAACAGACAGTGAGAGAAATGCTACTCCGATACCGTGGATACAAAGCAAAAGACTGTCCACGCAAACAGTCGACATCAGAGATAACAAATACGACGAAAAACACTATAAAGCGCAAACAAAAGCTCGTTCTAGAAATCTCTTCTTATCCTGACACTGTGAGTCAAAATAAGATTAGAGAACAGAACAAAGAGACTCTCATTATATCAGACTTGTTGTACATATACAACAATCAAGTAATCTATACATCATTTCTTCTCTCTTCTCGTCTCTTCTCTGTCTCTCTGTCTCTTTCTCTCATTCCTTATCAAACATCCTTGTTGTCTTCTATGTATTAGAAAACATCCTCGTCAACAAATATTATGCCGCGCCCATTACAAAAAAGAAATGTATACAAATCACTCTAGAATCAAACAACGACATATGTTTTATTTAGTAATAGTTTCAACAACATTTTGATTTGCTTTTTTTCTTCTCTGATGTTGACTTTGATGACACTCATTATAAATACATCAATGTTCAACGATACATATTATGAACAACCATTGATAAATTGTTGATGTAAATGTTGAAAAGATGATACATGTTTTGTTGATACAATGAAATGTGGTTGCTGTGTGGTTGCTGTGTGGTTACCGTGTGGTATTTTTCATGAGGGTAAATAAATACAAAGAAAACATCACTGGTAACCCAACCAGACTCCAATAATATTTTAGCTATTTCCCTTGAGATTTGTTGAAATGACATGGTGGCGAGTTTAGAAAAGTGGACACAGACGATTTGGGGGAATGAAAGAAGAAATCATAGAAACACACACACATATATATATATATATATATATATATATACATACTGTAGCCAAAGAAAGAGAAAGAGAGAGAGAGAGAGTGAGAGAGAGAGAGATATAGAGAGAGTGAGAGAGAGAGAGAGACAGAGAGAGAGAGAGAGAGAGAGAGAGAGAGAGAGAGAGAGAGAGATAGAGAGAGACAGAGAGAGAGACAGAGAGAGAAGAGAGAGAGAGAGAGTGAGAGAGAGAGAGTGAGAGAGAGAGAGAGAGTGAGAGAGACAGAGAGAGAGAGAGATAGAGAAAGAGATAGAGAGAGAGAGAAAGAGTGAGAGAGAGAGTGAGAGAGAGAGAGAGAGATAGAGGGAAAGAGATATAAAGATGACGATGTAGAGTTATACAAGTAAACACAAAGAAAGTGAGAGAGAGATAGAGGGAAAGAGATATAAAGATGACGATGTAGAGTTATACAAGTAAACACAAAGAAAGTGAGAGACAGATAGAGGGAAAGAGATATAAAGATGACGATGTAGAGAGATACAAGTAAACACAAAGAAACTTTATCAAAAGAATAAGATTCAGACAAGCAAAGTTCATATAATGCCAAGAGAAGGTTTAGAACATTTGGTGACAATAGGTAAAATTCAGCGAAGGAGATATCGTGGAAGACAGAGGGAGAAGATGTTGGATGGTCTGACGTCTTGGTTCACAAAAGACTGATGTGAAAACTGATTATCTGCACGATGGAGAGCGAATTGTGGAGAGACATGATCGCCTACGCCGGAAGGCATGGTAATTGATTGATTGAAACAACATGGTCCCCAAATAAATTCCCAAGAAAGAAAGATCACAACATGTGAAATGAAATGTTTAAGAAAGATCACAACATGTGAAATGAAATGTTTAAGAAAGATCACAACATGTGAAATGAAATGTTTAAGAAAGATCACAACATGTGAAATGAAATGTTTAAGAAAAAGCTGTCAATGTTACAAGACGAGATAGATTGAGAAATGAGAAAATTAGAAATGCCATTGGAAATCACAAGAAATGTAATGGTTCATAGTTCATAAGTACGGTTCCAACTTCACTGCAACGGTCACCCCATAATTGCTCCGTTCCTGTGCCAATGAATATCACACTAAATACACTGTGAAACGTTCGTGAATAATTCCAGAATGAACGCCCGAACGCCACAAAACCGCTGCATAATGCATACAATGCTACCAATGAAATCACTGAGACTAATTCCAGAGATGAAAACCAGCACGCGTAACTAAACTCCACTTTAAATAGGAAACAGCAGACAAGAAAGGATATGGAAAAGAAGGATACCATAGTAAATGAGAGAAAAGAGATGATACCAGTGTAAAAGAGTAGAGAGAACCTGGATCAGAGTAAAGGAATCCAGTATAAAGTGAGAAAGATAAAAGAGAGATACCAGAGAAAGTGAGAAGAGAGAGAGATGAGAAAGAGGAGAGAGAGATCCAGAGGAAAGAGAGGTGAGAGAAGAAACAGAGAAAAGTGAGAGAGAAAGAGAAAGAGAGAAGATACCAGTAGAAAGTAGAGAGAAGGAGAAGAGAAGGAGAGATATCCAGTAGAAATGTGTGGGAGAGAGAGCAAGAGAGAGAGAGAGAAAGATCAGGAAACAGAGTGAAAGTGAAGAAAGCTATAGAAAGAGAGAAAAATAGAACAGAGAAAAGATGAAGATGAAAAGCTAATGAAATGAGACAGAGAGAAACTGATGAAGAGATAGAAATAAGAGGTTATAATGAGAGTAATGAGTCAAGAGAGAGAAGAGTTACCAGTAAAGAGATGAGGTTATACATTAGAGAAGGAAATAGAGAGAAGAGATACATTGAGTGAGTGAGAGAAGATGAGAGTTTCAAATGTAAGTGAGGAGAATTGAAAGGAGAAAGATACCAGTAGTTGAAGAGAGTACAAGTGAGAAGAGAGATACCAGTAGAAAGTGAAGAGAAGAGAGATGCGTAGAGAAAGTGAGAGAGAGAGAGAACTCAGTGAGGAAGAGAGATCGTAGGAAGAGAGAGATGAGAGAGAGAGATACCAGTAGAGAAAGTGAGAGAGAGAGAGAAGAGAGTGTAGAAAGGGGGAAGAGAGAGAGAGAGAGTACAGTGAAAGAGAGAGAGAGAGTGAGAGAGAGAGATACCAGTAGAGAAAGTGAGAGAGAGAGAAAGAGAAAGAGAGAGAGACTCAGTAGAGAAAGTGAGAGAGAGAGAGTGAGAGAAAGAGAAAGAGAGAGATATACCAGTAGATAAATTGTGTGGTAGAGAGAGAGAGAGAGAGAGAGAAAGATAGAAACAGAGGTTGCAAGATGTGAAGAAAGCTATGGAGAAAGAGATAAAAATAGAGACAGAGAGAAAGATTGATAGATGAAAAGGCTAATAAAGAGACAGAGAAAACGATGAAGAGATAGAAATAAGATGGTTTCCATCACATTTGATCGATGTAATGGTTTCCATCACGATTGATCGATGTAATGGTTTCCATCACATTTGATCGATGTAATGGTTTCCATCACATTTGATCGATGTAATGGTTTCCATCACATTTGATCGATGTAATGGTTTCCATCACATTTGATGGATGTAATAGCAAGACGATAGATAGCCAGTGTTTTCTAACTTGTTAATGTATGATTGTGAGACATTGCACAAGCGACAGA
This sequence comes from Arion vulgaris, assembly GCA_020796225.1. NCBI lineage: Eukaryota > Metazoa > Mollusca > Gastropoda > Stylommatophora > Arionidae > Arion > Arion vulgaris. The sequence goes on from CM036768.1 coordinate 26,051,365, forward strand.
AAAGATTGTCAATGCCTTTGAATGCAAGTGCTACATAGAGTGCTTAGAATATGATAGACAGAGAAATGAAAAAAATGCTTCTCTTCTGCAGCAGCTTAATATTCAAGAAAGTTGGCTACTAAAGAACATAAAACAAGAAAGTTGGCTACTAAAGAACATAAAACAAGAAAGTTGGCTACTAAAGAACATAAAACAAGAAAGTTGGCTACTAAAGAACATAAAACAAGAAAGTTGGCTACTAAAGAACATAAAACAAGAAAGTTGGCTACTAAAGAACATAAAACAAGAAAGTTGGCTACTAAAGAACATAAAACAAGAAAGTTGGCTACTAAAGAACATAAAACAAGAAAGTTGGCTACTAAAGAACATAAAACAAGAAAGTTGGCTACTAAAGAACATAAAACAAGAAAGTTGGCTACTAAAGAACATAAAACAAGAAAGTTGGCTACTAAAGAACATAAAACAAGAAAGTTGGCTACTAAAGAACATAAAACAAGAAAGTTGGCTACTAAAGAACATAAAACAAGAAAGTTGGCTACTAAAGAACATAAAACAAGAAAGTTGGCTACTAAAGAACATAAAACAAGAAAGTTGGCTACTAAAGAACATAAAACAAGAAAGTTGGCTACTAAAGAACATAAAACAAGAAAGTTGCTATAAAGAACATAAAACAAGAAAGTTGGACTAAAGAACATAAAACAAGAAAATGACATATTTTGGACACATTAAACAACATGAATGCCTAGAGAAGATAATTCTAGAAGGAACAGAAGAAATGTGAGAGTAAGAGCTAGACGACGTTGAGTTCAGGGGATGTCATTGACGAGCTGAGAATCACTGTTGCTGACGTCATCTTGCACAGAACAGAGAGATTTTCATGGATGCTGTCATGGAAGCCAAGTTACTGAAGAGACGGCATACTTGATGATGATGATGATGATGCATTGCAAATCTACATCACAAATAACAAGCAATAGTTAGACTAGTAGACGATACAAATAACAATAGACTAGTAGACGATACAAATAACAATAGACTAGTAGACGATACAAATAACAATAGTTAGACTAGTAGACGATACAAATAACAATAGTTAGACTAGTAGACGATACAAATAACAAGCAATAGTTAGACTAGTAGACGATACAAATAACAAGCAATAGTTAGACTAGTAGACGATACAAATAACAATAGTTAGACTAGTAGACGATACAAATAAACAATAGTTAGACTAGTAGACGATACAAATAAACAATAGTTAGACTAGTAGACGATACAAATAACAATAGACTAGTAGACGATACAAATAAACAATAGTTAGACTAGTAGACGATACAAATAACAATAGTTAGACTAGTAGACGATACAAATAAACAATAGTTAGACTAGTAGACGATACAAATAAACAATAGTTAGACTAGTAGACGATACAAATAACAATAGACTAGTAGACGATACAAATAACAAGCAATAGTTAGACTAGTAGACGATACAAATAACAAGCAATAGTTAGACTAGTAGACGATACAAATAACAATAGTTAGACTAGTAGACGATACAAATAACAATAGTTAGACTAGTAGACGATACAAATAACAATAGTTAAACTAGTAGACGATACAAATAAACAATAGTTAGACTAGTAGACGATACAAATAAACAATAGTTAGACTAGTAGACGATACAAATAACAATAGTTAAACTAGTAGACGATACAAATAAACAATAGTTAAACTAGTAGACGATACAAATAAACAATAGTTAGACTAGTAGATAATACAAATAACAATAGTTAAACTAGTAGACGATACAAATAAACAATAGTTAAACTAGTATACGATACAAATAAACAATAGTTAGACTAGTAGATAATACAAATAAACAATAGTTAAACTAGTAGATAATACAAATAAACAATAGTTAAACTAGTAGACGATACAAATAAACAATAGTTAAACTAGTAGACGATACAAATAAACAATAGTTAAACTAGTAGACGATACAAATAAACAATAGTTAAACTAGTAGACGATACAAATAAACAATAGTTAGACTAGTAGATAATACAAATAAACAATAGTTAAACTAGTAGATAATACAAATAAACAATAGTTAAACTAGTAGATAATACAAATAAACAATAGTTAAACTAGTAGGCACCAAGACAGATAACAACCTCGATAACAACTACAATTTAATCAACGAACTACTCTTTGCAGATGATCAGAGTATAATTTACAACAACGAACACAAACTTCAACAACACATAAATGCCCTGCAAGCGACATGCGAAAAATATGACATGAAAATTAACACCTCCAAAACAGAAGTCTTGACAATAAGCAGGTCAACAGATCAACTAAATATACACGTGAATAATGTCAAAATACAACAGACTCCAGAATTCAAATATCTCGGGAGTATATTCACAGCAGATGGAAAGATGGACAGAGAAATCGAGACTAGATGCCAGAAGGCAAATGCAGTGACATACCAACTGTCACCACTATTAAAACATCCAAGCATTAACATGGTAGTCAAACGACAACTGATAAACTGCATATTTATTCCAACTCTCTGCTATCAGTGCCAAACATGGCCTTGGACTAAGACACAAGAAAGAAAGATTACTACATGTGAAATGAGATGTCTTCGAAAAGCTGTCAACGTTACAAGGCGAGATAGAGTGAGAAACGAGAATATCAGAAGCATCGTTGGTACTATACCATGCATACAGTACATTGAGAAGCAAAGATTCAAGTGGTTCGGCCATTTAATGAGAATGGAACCACATTTACTACCATCACGTGCCTATAATAATCGACACTCAGGGCGCAGAGCACGAGGCAGGCCAAGAATACGATGGATAGATAACATCTCAGAGTCCCTGCGAAAGCATGGACTGACAACGTCAAGCGCAACACACCAGGCACAAGATAGGAAACTAACTCTCCCCACGAGGCTTCACGGCAAATGTGGTTAAGATAAGATAAGATAAGACTAGTAGACGATACAAATAACAATAGTTAGACTAGTAGAAGATACAAATAACAATAGACTAGTAGAAGATACAAATAACAATAGTTAGACTAGTAGACGATACACATAACAATAGTTAGACTAGTAGACGATACAAATAACAATAGACTAGTAGACGATACAAATAACAATAGACTAGTAGACGATACAAATAAACAATAGTTAGACTAGTAGACGATACAAATAACAATAGACTAGTAGACGATACAAATAAACAATAGTTGACTATAGAGATACAAATAACAATAGACTAGTAGAGATACAAATAACAATGACTAGTAGAAGATACAAATAACAATAGACTAGTAGAAGATACAAATAACAATAGACTAGTAGACGATACAAATAACAATAGACTAGTAGACGATACAAATAACATAGACTAGTAGAGATACAAATAACAAAATAGACTAGTAGAAGATACAAATAACAATAGACTAGTAGAAGATACAAATAACAATAGACTAGTAGAAGATACAAATAACAATAGACTAGTAGAAGATACAAATAACAATAGACTAGTAGACGATACAAATAACAATAGACTAGTAGACGATACAAATAACAATAGAACTAGTAGAAGATACAAATAACAATAGACTAGTAGAAGATACAAATAACAATAGACTAGTAGACGATACAAATAACAATAGACTAGTAGACGATACAAATAACAATAGACTAGTAGACGATACAAATAACAATAGTTAGACTAGTAGACGATACAAATAAACAATAGTAACTAGTAGAGATACAAATAACAATAGACTAGTAGACGATACAAATAACAATAGTTAGACTAGTAGTCAGACAGACTATAGCAAATAACAATAGACTAGTAGACGATACAAATAACAATAGACTAGTAGACGATACAAATAACAATAGACTAGTAGACGATACAAATAACAATAGTTAGACTAGTAGACGATACAAATAACAATAGTTAGACTAGTAGACGATACAAATAACAATAGTTAGACTAGTAGACGATACAAATAACAATAGTTAGACTAGTAGACGATACAAATAACAATAGACTAGTAGACGATACAAATAACAATAGTTAGACTAGTAGACGTAGTAGCATACAAATAACAATAGTAGACTAGTAGACGATACAAATAACAATAGTTAGACTAGTAGACGATACAAATAACAATAGTTAGACTAGTAGACGATACAAATAACAATAGTTAGACTAGTAGACGATACAAATAACAAATAGACTATAGACTGATACAATAAAGTAACAAGACGATACAAATAACAATAGACTAGTAGACGATACAAATAAACAATAGTTAGACTAGTAGACGATACAAATAAACAATAGTTAGACTAGTAGACGATACAAATAAACAATAGTATAGAACTAGTGAAACAGTACAAAACAATAGTATATAGTAAATCAAAACATATAGACTATGACACTAAACAGCAAGTTCATCATACAAGCTTTTCACAACAACTATAACAGAGTGACAAATTAAAATGAAACACAAATGGACGACCAAATACCAACGTATCTAAGGAAAATCTGGAATAAAAACGAATAACGAAATAAATGTAACACAAAAAACACACATAAAACTAGAAATAAAAAAGAAACAATGAAACATCTAGTAAATATATAACTTGAATACATGCAACATATACCCATATAGATTATAAAGCATGGGAAGAGAAAGACTAGTAGTTAGTATACATCAGTATACTACAAGCCTACTGATGCACATAGTTTTCTTCTTTATACCTCTTCTCATTCCCAGGCTTGTCGTGATTCTTTACCATTCTCTCAACTCTTGCGCCTTCGTCGCCTCTGTAGCGAGGACGACGATTTCCTCGATAGAGCTCACGAGATGCTGGATTTCTTTCGTAAGCGCTTATACCCGGATAAGGTGCTTGCTTCTGCTATGCGGCGCGTTCAGCAAATTTCTCGCCAGGAGGCTCTCTCTAACCAGCATAGAACTTCCAATTCTGACAGGGTGAAACTTGTCTTAACTTTCCACCCTCATAGTTCCCTTGTGAAGAAAGTCTTATTCCGTCATCTCTCCATTCTTCAGTCTGATCCTGATACACGTTCAATCTTCCAACACTATCCTTTGGTGGCGTACAGACGGGACAGAAGCCTTAAGGATATGTTAGTTCACAGTCGCCTCAAGCCTAACATCCAGAGTCATTTTGGCACCATCCAGTGTGGCCGTCGGCGCTGTAACACTTGTGCTTATGTAATACAGACCCGCACGGTGTCTTTTCCAAAAGCCACGTTCGTTGTTGAAGACAGTTTCACGTGCGAGTCCGTAATATTATCTATGCCATTATCTGCAAGCGGTGCAACAAGGCCTATATTGGGAAACCGGCAGGAGACTCAGTGACCGATTCGCCCAACACTTGCGCGATATACGCCAATGCTCTGTGACCCTGTAGCTACCCATTTCAATGATACTGGCCATTCAGGAGCTTGCGATGTCCAGGTCACAGCCATCCGATCATGTTCCTCTGATGATCGTAGTCGATTTGCTCTGGAGAATCGGTTGATTTCTTTGTATGGTACCTTGCGACCACGCGGCTCAACGTATTACATTCTTATGCTTCTTAGTACTTTCTCTTCCCATGCTTTGTAATCTCTATGGGTATATGTTGCATGTATTACATTCTTATGCTTCTTAGTACTTTCTCTTCCCATGCTTTATAATCTATATGGGTATATGTTGCATGTATTCAAGTTATATATTTACTAGATGTTTCATTGTTTCTTTTCTATTTCTAGTTTTTATGTGTGTTTTTGTGTTACATTTATTTCGTTATTCGTTTTTATTCCAGATTTTCCTTAGATACGTTGGTATTTGGTCGTCCATTTGTGTTTCATTTTAATTTGTCACTCCTGTTTGTTCGTTTGCTTGATAAAGGCCTTGTTGGTCGAAACGTTGCTGTTTATCGTCACTGTTTATGTATTTTGTAAAACTATAGTACTTTGTTTGTACGTGTTTCACTATTTACCAAGTTTTACTGCAGTCTTCCCCTATTTCAATAGTTAGACTAGTAGACGATACAAATAAACAATAGTTAGACTAGTAGACGATACACATAACAAACAATAGTTAGACTAGTAGGCGCTATATCAGACTGGCTCAAAAATCGAAATTAAGACAACCTTGCATTCTCAATTTGTATCGATCAGGTATCAATCAAACGTGATTGAGCACGTGACGGGAAGGTGAATACATCAAACCAAAGTAGATACTACCATGATGAGAAGGGGAAGATCACGGAGAAGATGAATTCAGGAGGCAATTGATGGTTTAAGCATGACGGCTGCAGGGGCGGCACATATAGTATGTGAGAGAGATACATTCTGAAGAGCTGTTAGAGTGGGAAACTTCTGATCCTGACAAGCTATTTGATGATGATGAGACACGTAGAACATAAAAGAGAGCGAAGACAGGAAATAATGAGACCAAGAAATGGACAATTTAGTCTTGAACGAGTAAACAATACACTGAGAGGAAACAGAGGGCATATATTGCTAGTCTCGTTCACTGAGTAGCACATGATGTTGATTTTTGTAAAACTGCAATGACGTGGAGCTGAGCGTCCATTACCACCGGAAGTTGCTCCTAGTTAAATGTTAAACGTACAAATGTCCCAGATAATAATTTTGTATGTTTCTCACAAACCACAGGTTACCTGGTTCACCTCCTGAAGATAAAAACCATAAACGTTACTTGTCATTTTGATTACTGCCACACATCTTTTTAGCTATTAGTCCCTAGATCCATTCATCCATAGATCTATCCAGACATATATACATTCAACCATAGATCTATCAAGACATATATACATTCATCCATATATCTATCCAGACATCTATCCATTCATCCATCCATTCATACATTCATCAATAGATATATCCAGACATCTATCCATCCATTCAGTCATTCATATGTCTATTCATTCATCTATCCATTCATTCATATATCTACTCAGACGACTATCCAAACAACTATCCCTTCATACATCTATTTATCCATAGATCTATCCAGACATTTATCCATTCGTAAATAGATCTTTCTAGACATCTATCCATTCATCCATAGGTCTATCGAGCCGTCTATCCATTCATCCATAGATCTATCCAGACATTTATCCATTCGTAAATAGATCTATCTAAACATCTATCCATTCATCCATAGATATATCCATTCATCCATCCATCCCCATTCATCCATAGATCTATCCATTCATCCATCCATTCATTTATAGTTCTATCCAGACAACTATCCATTCGTCCATAGATTTACACATCCATCTATTCATCCATTTATCAATCCAGAAGTCTATCCATTCATCTATAGATCTATAGAGACATCTATTCATTCATCCATAGATCTATCCAGACATCTATCCATTCATCAATCCATTAATAAATAGATCTATCCAGAAACATATCCATTCATGCCTCCATTCATACATAGATCAATCCAGACGTCTATCCAGACATCTATCCATTCATCCATTCACTCATCCATAGATCTATCCAGATATCTATCCATTCATCCACAGATATATCCATATATTTATCCACTCATCCATAGATCTAACCAGACGTCTATCCATTCATCCATAGATCTACCCAGACATCTATCCTTTCATCCACAGATCTGACAAGGCATTTACCCATTCATCCATAGATCTATCCAGAAATCTCTCTATTCATCCATCCATTCATTCATAGATCTATCTAGGCGTCTATCCATTCATCCATAGATCTATCTAAACTTATATCGATTCGTCCATAGATCTATCCAGACGTCTATCCATTCATCCATAGATCTATCAGAGGTCTATCCATTCCTCCATAGATCTATCCATTCAATCATCCACTCATTCATGGATCTATCCAGATATCTATTCATTAATCCATAGATCTATTTAGACGTCTATCCTGACATCTATCTATTTATCCATATATCTGTCCAGATGTCTATTATGCATCCATCCATTCATCCATAGATCTATCAAGACATTTATCCATTTATCCAGAGATCTGTCAAGATAATTATCCATTCATCCATCCAGTCATCCATAGATCTGTCCAGACCTCCACCCATTCATCCATAGATCTATCTAGACATTTACCCAGACATCCATCCATTCATTCATCCATTCATCAATAGATCTATCCATACGTCTATCCATTCATTCATGTATCTATCCAGACACGTAACCATTCGTCTCTAGATCTATCCAGACATTTATCCATTCTTTCATCCATTCATCCACTCATCCATAGAATTCACACATCTATCCATTCAACCATCCATTCATCTATAGATCTATCTAGACATCTATCCATTCATGCAGACATCTATTCAAACAACAAATCCACTCAACCATACACATAACCATTTATCTATACATATATAAAGATAATAAATATATATATATACAATCATTCATATATCTATCCATTCGTCCACAAATCTATCAAGTCATCCACAAATCTATCCATTCATCGATCACTAAATGTATCAATTCGTAATCCATCCATCCATACATTATCCCATCATCCAGGCATCCTTCCCATCATATATGCCATACATACATGCAATCTACCGCAGCTACATACCAGTCCGTATCTATCTCTATCTGTTTCCATCTATACATCCATGCTATCCATACATCCATGCTATCCATACATCCATGCTATCCATACATCCATGCTATCCATACATCTATGCCATTCATACATCATCCTATCCATACATCCTCCCATGCATACATCATCCCATCCATACATAATCATATCCATGCCATCCATACATCATCCCATCCATACATCATCCCATCCATACATCATCCCATCCATTCATCATCCTATCCATGCATCATCCCGTCCATACATCATCCCATCCATACATCATCCTATCCATACATCATCCTATCCATACATCATCCTATCCATACATCATCCTATCCATACATCATCCTATCCATACATCATCCTATCCATGCATCATCCCGTCCATACATCATCCAATCCATACATCATCCTATCCATACATCATCCTATCCATACATCATCCCATCCATACTTATAGATTTATCCATACACATTTATTATTTATTTACATTAGATTTATCCATACATCATCCCATCCATACATCATCCCATCCATACATCATCCCATCCATACATCATCCTATTCATACATCATACCATCCATACATCATCCCATCCACATCATCCTATCATACATCATCCTATCCATACATCATCACATCCATACATCATCCTATCCATACATCATCCTATCCATACATCATCCTATCCATGCATCATCCCGTCCATACATCATCCAATCCATACATCATCCTATCCATACATCATCCTATCCATACATCATCCCATCCATACTTATAGATTTATCCATACATATTTATTATTTATTTACATTAGATTTATCCATACATCATCCCATCCATACATCATCCCATCCATACATCATCCCATCCATACATCATCCTATTCATACATCATCCCATCCACACATCATCCCATCCATACATCATCCTATCCATACATCATCCTATCCATACATCATCCTATCCATACATCATCCTATCCATACATCATCCTATCCATACATCATCCTATCCATGCATCATCCCGTCCATACATCATCCCATCCATACATCATCCTATCCATACATCATCCTATCCATACATCATCCCATCCATACTTATAGATTTATCCATACACATTTATTATTTATTTACATTAGATTTATCCATACATCATCCCATCCATACATCATCCCATCCATACATCATCCAATCCATACATCATCCTATTCATACATCATACCATCCATACATCATCCCATCCACACATCATCCTATCCATACATCATCCATCCATAAATCATCACATCCATACATCATCCCATCCATACATCATCCCATCCATAAATCATCACATCCATACATCATCCCATCCATACATCATCCCATCCATACTTATAGATTTATCCATACATATTTATTATTTATTTAAATTAGATTTATCCATACATCATCCATCCATACATCATCATATCCATACATCATCCCATCTATACATCATCCCATCCATACAGATAACATACATCATTCCATCCATACTTCATCCCATCTATACATCATCCCATCCATACATCATCCCATTCATACAGATAACATACATCATCCCATCTATACATCATACCATCCATACAGATAACATACATCATCCCATCTATACATCATCCCATCCATACAGATAACATACATCATCCCATCTATACATCATCCCATCCATACAGATAACATACATCATCCCATCTATACATCATCCCATCCATACATTATCCCATCTATGCATCATCCCATCCATACAGATAACATACATCATCCCATCCATACTTCATCCCATCCATACATTATCCCATCCATACAGATAACATACATCATCCCATCCATACATCATCCCATCTATACATCATCCCATCCATCCCATCGGTACATCCACGCCATCCATATATCCATGCCATCCATACAAGTCATCTATCACAGTTATATACCACTCCGTCTCTACCTCTACCTGCATCGCCATACATCCATTCAAGTACACACCATACTCAGTCATCTCTGCTCTACTCAGAAGCAGCAAGAACTGTAATCCTACCAGATCTCAGTGGATCTGATTCTGTCCTTTATTACTCAGTAGATAGGAACTAATCTTCAGTATAAGGACAATTCTTCAGTCTTAATTCACTCTCTTATTTACTCTCTATCAAGTGGAGTCTTCTGACACACTTCCTGGGCAACAGTGTGATGACCAAATCAGAATAGTCAGGGCTTAATCTGAACCACCTGTTAATGGATAAACACATCAGTTTTACTTGTTGTTACTTGTTGGTAGTGCAGTCGTATTAGTCAGAGGAAGCTTGAATGTGAATGGGTTCGATGCAGTGGCAATGGATGTGTATGAACAATATATAAATGTATGGTTGTCATTGTATAGATGTATAGATGAATGGGTGTCTAGATGATGAGATGGATAGATGGATAGTGATACACAGATGGATAGATGGATAGATGAATAAGTGATACACATGAATGAATGGATGGTAATACCGCCATGAATGAATGGATACGTGAATAAGTAATACGAATAGATGAATGGATGATGAATGAGAGCGAAATGTCCTGGAAAATGGGATGAATGGATAGATGAATGAAATGACTCTTCGTGGATGAAATGGATATATGGAAGATAAAATGATAACTTCGTGGATAGTGGATATAGAATAGTGATACTTCGATGGATAGATGAATGCCAGACAAGTGATAGCGAATGAATGAATGAATATATGAATGAACATTACGTTGAATGAATGGATATATCAATGAAAATATTACACAGATGGATAGTAGATATGAGAACAATAATACCAGATAGATAGATAGAATATAAAATGAAAATAAATACAGATAGATAAATGAATATATGAATAAAAGTATACTTAGATGAATGGTAGTACTATGAATGAAATAATACACATTGGATAAATGAATATATATGAATAAGTAATACGAAAATAGATGGATGAATATATAGATAATATTACACAGCACAGATGAATAGAATAGAATAAACCAATGCACATGAATGAATATAGAAGTATTAATCTTCTATGTCAATAAAATATTGAATATGAAATAAAATATTTTAGTTAGATAGATGGATATATAGATGAGAAAGTAATACACGGCTGAATAGATGAATACAAAATAAACAATGCATGGATGAATATAAAGAATGAAATAATACTTGTATGGAAAGATGAATATAAAAATGAAACAATACTTGCTATGAATAGATGAATATAAGAATGAAATGATACTTGTATGGATGAATGGATATATGAATGAGAAATAATATACAACATGGATAAATAGATATATAGATAAATATTGCTGGATAGTAGATATAAGAATAAAGAAAATGACCTACAGCTGAATGAATATAGAAATAGAAAATAATACTTATATGAATAGATAGATAAAATTTGAAAATATTACTGTATGAATGAAATAGTTATGAATAAAGGAAACCAATATATGGATGGAAAGATAGAATATATGAATACAATATTATATGGATGAATGAATTGCAATGATAAGCTTCTTACACTAACATTAATTATATATTTGTAAAGTGAGTGAAATAATTGGTAATGGATATATTTATTTCTTTTAATTTTCCATCATTTCCATTTTGTTGCTGTGATGAACAGATATTCACAACTGTTCATTTATTTCATTTCATTACATAGTGAATAAGATAATACAACTATTCACATTTCATTTGTTCTTAGCAGTGAACCAAGATATTTACAACTGTTCATTTCCATTTGTTGCTAACTGATAGAACCAAGATATTCTGTATTCATGTCCATTTGTTTATAACAGTAGACAAAAATATTCTAGCTGTTCACCATTTCCATTTATTTAACTGTAGTGAACCAAGATATTCATAACTGTTCACATTTCCATTTGTGTAGCAGTAGACAGATATTCACAACTATTTCACGCTTCCATTGTTGCTAGCAGTGAGCAGATATTCACAACTGTTCACATTTCCATTTTGTTGCTAACGGTGAACCAAGATATTCACAACTGTTCACATTTCCATTTATTTGCTTCTTGAAACGAACCAGATATTTCCCTAACTGAACACTTTATATTTGCTCGCCAGTTGATATTTTGCTTCTAGAATTACGCGCTATGGAGCATGTGATTGGACAATGATCAAGGATATCAGGCGTCAGACACTATTTAATGTGGACAAACACATCAGTTTCCTTGTTTATTACTTATTAGTAGTACAATCGTAATTAAGAAAGCAGATGTAAATAAATTTCGGTAGAGGATAACAGTGATGCCATCGACAATATACTCAAATACCGTTCAACCTCAATTATACTATTCTTCGATGGATAAGTAGTACACATGCCTGGATAGATAGGATGTAGATAGATGAAAACAATACATGAATGAATGAAATGATATAGAATGAAAATGATACTTATTGAATGGGCTAGATAAAGCAAATAGAAACCAATACAAATAGATATATAGATGAAACCATTATATTTGAATGAATGGATGACAGTAAAGCAATACTTAGATAAATAATGATACCTCTAGATAGAAATGATACATTTATTAGATAGAATATATAAAATAATAATACATAATTTGGAATAAAGAATATATGAAATAAAATAATATGAATGAATGATGAATATATAATATTACTAATACATTAGATAAATAGATATATGAATGACAATGCAGTAGATATATTAATGCTATGAATAAGTGACCACATTAGATGATAAATATATAGACAAAATATCACCCAGATGGGCCGATGAATGATAAAATAATGTGGATGGATAGATGGACTTCATAAAATGAAATGATACCACGATTGGATGATGGATATAAGAAGGAAATGATATGAATGGATATATACAGATATAGAATCGTGATACTTGATGAATGAATGAATAGAATGATACAAGTACTGGATATATGAATGGATATATAGATGATAATCTACAAATGGATAGTGGATATGGATGAAGTGATGTGAGTGAATGATGGATATAGACCAGTATGATACCTGATTGGATAGATGGATATGTGAATGAAGTCATACACACTGATTGGATGATGGATATATAGAATGAAGGTAATGCAGCTGGATGAATAGATACGATTAGATAGATGGATATAGATGAAGCGGTAAATAAATAGACTGGATATATAGATAAATGATACTACGATTGGATTAAATCGGATATAAGATAAAATGATACTTGGATGAATAGATGGATGTAGATGATATGATACTTGATGGATAGATGAATATATGGGCGTGAAATATTGCGGATCGATAGATGAATACTGAGCGTATGATACTTGGATTAGATAGATAGATATAATAATGAAATGATACACGATTGGATAGATGGATATATGGTAGGCGTACGATCCGATGAATGGATATATGAATGAAATGATACACGATTGGATGAATGGATTTATGAAGTGATACACGATTGGGTGAATGGATATATGAATGATGATAGCGAATGGATAGGTGGATATATAGATAGGAAGCCAATGCCAGTGGATAAGTAGATAGATGGAGGCCAATGCAGCTGGATAGATATAGAATGAAATGATACTTGTATTGGATAGATGGATATCAAGTAAGTATTCACACCGCTGGATGGATATAAGAATAGATGATACTTGTGTGCAGATAGATGACACTCAAGACTAGTGATGCACCCTTTGGATAGATGGATATAAAAATAAGTATGTTATAGTTGGACAGATGGATATGGATACCGTATATGGTGGACCGACATACATAACGATAATTATGTAATAAAGTAGTCAGAAATAATTGTGTGGATATATTGTTCATTTTTAATTTTCTTCATCATTTCCATTTATTGCTGCTTGATGAGCCAGAATAACTACAACTGTTCTGTTCATTTGTTGCTAACAGTGAACCAAGATATTCACAACTATTCCACATTTCATTTATTGCTAATGATAAACCAAAGATATTCTAACTATTTCACATATTTTCCATTTGTTGCTAACAGTGAACCAATATGGCCCTAACTATTCACATTTCCATTTATTCTTTAACAGTAGACAGATACTTTACAACATTCACATTTCTATTTGTTTGCTAGCATTGAACCAAGATATTCTAAATGTTCACATTTCCATTATTACTAACAGTGATCAGATATTACAACTGTTCACATTTCCATTTGTTTGCTAGCAGTGAACCAAGATATTCTAACTATTCACATTTTCCATTTATTTGCTAGCAGTAGACCAGATATTCTAACTGTTCACATTTCCATTTATTGCTGTGGTGAACCCAAGATATTTGTATTGCATTTCCCATTTGTGGCTGGCGCTATCGGAAGTGAACAAGATATTCTAACTGTTCCACATTTCCATTTGTTGGCACTGTGGTGAGCCAAGATATTCACAAATGTTCACATTTCCATTTGTTGCCTAATGATGAACCAAGATATTTACAATAATGTTCCACATTTCCATTTGTTGCTGTGATGAACCAAGATATTACATTTGTTCACATTTCCATTTCATTTAACTACTTGATGAATATGAGATATTCTAACCTATTCATTTCCATTTGTTTATAACAGTGAACCAAGATATTCTAATATTCTTATTCCATTTATTTGCTAACGTGAACCGAGATATTCTAACTGTTCACATTTCCATTTGTTGCTATGATGAACAAGATATTCACAACTATTCATTTCCATTTTGTTTAATGATAAATAGAATAACTACATATTCACATTTCCCTTTTTGTTGCTAACATTGAACAAGATATTCCACAATACACGCTCCATTGTTAACTACTTGTTGATCCAAGATATTCTACAACTGTTCCTATTCCATTTATTTACTGCTTCACCCTGAACTTAAGATATTCATAACTCATTCACATTTACATTTGTTAGCAGTGAACCAAGATATTTACAGCTGTTCCATTTCCATTTGTTGCTAGCAGTGAGTAGATATTCCTAATATTCATTCCATTGTTATGTGATGAATCAAGATATTCCTTCTTCATTGCCATTGTATAACACAGTGAACTAAGATATTCTAACTGTTCACAATTCCATTTATTTATTTAGTAGTGAGCCAATATATTCTGTTCCATTTCCATTTAGCTTGTAGCAGTGAATAAGATATTCACAACTGTTCACATTTCGTTTCATTGTGATGAATCAAGATATTCCATAACTGCTCCATTTTCCATTTATTTGCTATGGTGAACTAGATATTCCTTTATTCCTTATTGCATTTGTTGCTAGCAGTGAATAAGATATTCACAACTGTTCCACATTTCCATTTATTTGCTAACAGTGAATGAAAATGTTTACAACTGTTCTTTGTTTCATTTGTTACTGCTCAGTAGACAAGTCATTATAATAATATTCCATTTGTGCTATTAATAGATTAAAAGATATTCACAACTATTCACATTTCCATTTGTTGCTAGCAGTAGACAGATATTCACAACTGTTCGCATTTCCATTTGTTGCTAGCAGTAGACCAATATATTCTAGCTGTTCACCATTTCCATTTGTTGCTTTAGCAGTGAATAGATAATATTCACAACATTCACAACCATTATTTGCCTAACAGTGAACCAAGATATTCACAACTATACTATATTTCCATTTGTTGCTGATAGATGAATATTCACAACTGTTCACATTTCCATTTTATTTGTAGCAATTGAACCAAGATCTTACCCATTGTTAAATTCCATTTGTTCTTTAACAGTAGACCAAGATATTCGCTTTATTCACATTTCCATTTGTGCTAGCAGTGAACCGAATAATTCGCTGTTCACATTTCCAATTATTATTTAGCATTGAACAAAGATATTACAACTATTTCTGTGACATTTCCATTTATTATGCAGTAGTCAAGATATTCACAACTATTCATTTCATTTATTATATGATGAACCAAAGATATTCTAACTGTTCACATTCTATTTATTATGTGATGATTCTGAAGATATTCCACAACTGATACACATTTCATTTGTTTGCTGTGATGAATCAAAATAGCTACGGCTATTCACATTTCCATTTTGTTTGCCGCAGTGGACCACAGATATTCAGAACTGTTCATTTTTTCTGACTGCTCGCAGTTGATATTTGTCTAGAACTTCACCTTCCACACAGGGCTGCAGGTGGGATGATGATCAGGATAATCAGAGATGACTGAACCACCTGTTAATGTGGACAATACATCAGTTTTACCCATTGTTACTTATTGGTAGTACAATCGTAGTCAGAAGCAGATGTGAATAGTTTCATTAAGATGGCAATGGATATAGACAAATATATAAATGTATCAATTTATCATCGTTATATAGAAGTATATAGATAATTGAGTATACACATGGATAAGATGGACCGATAGATAGTAATACAGATAGATGAATGGATAAATGAATGATGATGCACCAGATGAATAGATGAATAGTACGAATGAGTAGATGAATGAATAGATAGAAATGATACTTGGATGAATGAATGGATAGATGGATAAATGATACTTAGATGAATAGATAGATATATAGATAAACCGATACGATTGATAGATGGATATAAGAAGGAAATGATACATGAATGGATATATGGATATAGAATCAAATGATACATGGATGGATAGATGGATAAATGAATGGGGGAAATGATACTTTGGATGGATAGATGGATAAGATGAAATGATACTTGGATGGATGAATGGATATATGAATGATATATGATATGGATAGGATAGATGGATATAATATTAGAATGATGAAACGATTGGATAGATGGATATACTTGAATGAAATGACGATTGGATAGATGGATAAATGCACTAGATTAAACCAGTTATTGGATGGATAGATGGATATATGAATGAAATGATACACTATTGGATAGATGGATATATGAATGAAGTGATACCTCGATTGGATAGATGAATATATGAATGAATAATACTTGGATGGATAGTGGATACATAGATGAAATGATACTTGGATGGATAGATGAATATAAGAATGAAATGATACGATTGGATAGGTGGATATAGAAGGAAATAATACATGATGGATATATGGATATAGAAATCAAATATGATACAGATGGATAGATGGATAAATAGATAAATGATACTTGGATGGATAGATGGATATATGAATAGAAATGTATGAATGAATGAATAGATATGTGAATAATGTGATACTTGGATGGATAGATGGATATAATAATAAATGATTAACGATTGAATAATGGATATATGAATGAAACAATACATTGGATAGTATATATATATGATGAGTACGGCTTTAGATAGATGGATATATGATAGAAATTGATACACGATTGGATAAATGGATATGAATAAAATGATACTTGAATGGATGAATGAATGTAAGATAGAAATTTACACAGCTGGATAGATAGATATATAAATGAAATGATACTTGGATGGATAGATGGATATATGAATGACAGTACTTTGATATGAATGAATGGATATATGAATGAATGATACTTGGATGAATGAATGGATATATGAATGAAATGATACTTGGAATGAATATAAATGGATATAATAATAAAAATATTACGATTGGATAGATGGATATAATAATGAAATGATACACGATTGGATAAATGGATATATGAATGAAATGATACACGATTGGATAGATGGATATATGAATGAGATTATACTTGCTGTAGATGAATGGATATATGAAGATTAATGTGATACTTGGATGAATGAATGGATATGTAATGAAATGATACACGATTGGATAAGTATGAATGAAATGATACGACTGAATAGATGAATATATGATTAGTGATGCGGTGAATAGATGGATATATGGGACAAATAAACAGATGGATAGATGAATATAAGAAAAGTATATACACTCTGCTGAATGATAAATATATGAATGAAATATTATAGATAGATGAGCGATATATAGATGATATGATACTTCAGATGAATGAATGGATATAATATTAAATATTACACGATTAGATAGATGAATGTATGAATGAAAATGATACACGTTAGATAAATGGATATATAGACCAAGTAAACTTTTCACGATTGAATGAATGAATATATAGATAGAAACTCAGTATAAATGGATAGTGGATATATAGATGAAATGATACTTGAATGATGGATAAATGGATATAAGAATGAAATGATACACGGCTGGATAGGATATAAGAACAAATGATACTTGTATGGATAGATAGATATAGAATGAAATGATACACCGCTAGATAGATATAAGAATAAGTGATAACGGATAGATGGATAGGCCAAATGATAACATGAATGAATGCGATATAAGAATGAATGATATATGGATGAACGAATGGATATATGGAGTACAATGATAGATGAATGAGTCAAACAGATAACATACTGCAGTAATTATAGTAATAAAGTGGTCCAGAAATAGCCCAGTAATGGATATATTTGTTCTTTTAATTTTCTTCATCACATTTCCATTTAGTGTGCTAGCAGTGAATAAGATATTCACAGCTATTCCACATTTCCATTTATTGCTAACAGTGAACCAAGATATTCCCTGATGCTGCATTTTCATTTGTTGCTAACTGATGGGCAAGATATTTAACACATACATTTCATTTATTTGCTAGCAGTAAAGACAGATATTCTGGCTGTTCACATTTCCATTTATTTACTAGCAGTGAACCAAGATATTCACAACTGTTCACATTTCCATTGTTGCTATCAGTAGATAGATATTCACAACTGTCCACATTTCCATTTATTGCTAGCAGTGAACCAAGATATTCATAAAATATTCCTGTTTCCATTGTTGCTAGCAGTGAACAAGATATTCACAACTGTTCCATTCCTGATTTATTGCTCTTGATGAACAAAGATATTCACAACTGTTCATTTCCATTTGTTTGCTAACAGTAATCCAAGTTCACAACTATTCACATTTCATTTATTTATATGATGAACTTGAATTCTAACTATTCACATTTCCATTGTTGCTGGGAGAAGAGCAAGATATTCACAACTGTTACATTTCCATTTGTTTACTAGCAGTAGACAAGATATTCTAGCTATTCTGCATTTCCATTTGTTTTGCTAGCAGTGAACCAAGATATTAACTTTTCATTTTTTCTATTTGTGCCATGGTTGATATTTAGCTACAGAGACACTTCATGGAGCAGCAGTTGAAGAGATGATCAGGATAATCAGGAATGTCTAGACCACCTGTTAATGCTGGACAAGCCTGTCAGTTTATGTTCTGACTATGTTGAGTAAAAGTGCAATCGTATGGTCAGAGAAAAGCTGCAGATGTAAATAGGTTTGATACGAATGTAATAGATCATATAGACAAATATAAAATGTATAGTTGTATCGTTGTATAGGTATATAGATGGATAGAGTGATACACATATGGATAGATGGATAGATGAATGAAATGATACACAGATGGATAGATGGATATGGGAATAAATGATACTTGGATGGATAGATGGATAGATAGACAAATGATACTTGTGTGGATAGATGGATGATAGACAAATGATACACAGATGAATAGATGGATATGGGAATGAAATGATACTTGGTGGATAGATGGATAGATGAATGAAACAAATGCCCAGTGTGGATGAATGGATAGATGAATGAAGAATAGATACACAGATGGATAGATGGATGAAGTGATACACAGAATGGATAGATGGATAGATGAATGAATGATACACAGATGGATAGATGGATATAGGAATGAAATGATACTTGGATGGATAGATGGATTTATGTGAAATGATACTTGTATGGATAGATGGATAAATGAATGAAATGATACAGATGAATGAATGGATATATTGAATAGGTAAAACACGATTGGATAGATGGATATAAGAATGAAATGATAGATAGATAGATAGATAGATAGATAGATAATAGATAGATAGATAGATAGATAGATGGATGAATGGTGATGAATGAATGAATGAATGAATGAGTGGAGTAGGTGGTGAGTGGTAGGTGGGTAGGTGAAGTGGGTAGGTAGGTGGGTGATGCAGTGAAGTAGTTAGATGGATAGATGAATAGATGAATGAATGAATGAATGAATGAATGAATGAATGAATGAATGAATGAATGAATAAATGAATGAATGAATGAATGAATGAATGAATGAATAGATAGATATAGATAGATAGATAGATAGATGAATGATAGATAAAATGAATAGATAGATAGATAGAATGAATGAATGAATGAATGAATAGATAGATAGATAGATATATAAATAAAATAAATACTTGGACAGATAGATGGATCTTTAGATGAAATACTACAATTGAATATATAGATATTGAATGAAAATGATACACGGCACAGATAGATGAATATAAATGAAGCATTTTACAACTTATTATATATAGATGAAACAATGCCAGATGAATATATATAGATACATAAATGTAAACAAATACAGTTAGATGAATGAATATAAAGAATGAAAATAATATAGATATAGTAGATATATAAAATAATGTAAATACTTGAATGAATATATGAATCTATAGACAAGCCAATACTTGAATAGATAGATGAATATGAATAGAAATAATACTTGAATGAATGAAATGGATATATAGATAATGTAATCTATAATTGAATGGTGATATATGAATAAGGAAAATGATACGATTTGAATAGATGGATACTATAAGTGATACACGATTGGATATGGATATATAGGTAAGTGATACCAGATAGATGAATGGATATATGAAGAAATGATACTTACAGATGAATAGATGGAATATATGAACAAAATGATATAGATGAATAGATGAATATATGAATGAAATGATACCACGATTGAATGAAATGGATACTAGATGAAATGATACACGATTGGATAGATGGATATATGAATGAAATGATACGATTGAATGAGTGGACTATAGATAAGTATTTTACGGTGGATAGATGGATACATAGGTAAAAACAATGCCCAGATGAACAGATAGATATAAAGTAAAAATAAATACACGATTGGATAGATGGATATAGAAGGAAATGATACATGAATGGATATGGATATAGAATCAAATGATACATGGATGGATAGATGGATAAATAGATGAAATGATACTTGGATGAATGAATGGATATATGAATGAAATGATACTTGGATGAATGAAGATGAACATGAATGATATGATATAGATGAATGAGTAGATATGTAATTAAATGATAAACAGTTGGATGAATGGATATATGAGCCAAATGATAAACGATTGGATAGATGGATAAATAGATAGAAGCGTGATTATTGGATGGATAGATGGATATGAATGAAATGATACACTATTAGATGAATGGATATATGAATGGTGATACACGATTGTAGATGATGGATATATAGAATAGAATAATACTTGAATGAATGAATGAACACATAGAGTAGAAATGACCACTTGAATGGATAGAGTAGATAAGTAGAAATGATACACAAATTGAATGGAGAAATGGATATAAGAAAACCAATACATGAATGAATATATGAATACTAAAATCAAATGACCACCTTGAATGAATGAATGAATAAATAGACCAAACTAATCATGGATAATGATGGATATATAGATAAAATAATGCATAAAATGAATAAATGAATATAGACAATGTAAATACTTGAATGAATGCTAAATGAATATAATAATGGAAGCCAATCGCTGATTAGATAGATGAATATATATTAAACCAATACAATTGAATGATCTATATATAAAATGAAACCAATACGATGGATAGATGGATATATATGAATGAAGTGATACTGATTGGATAGATGGATATATGAATAAATGATACTTGGATGGATAGATGGATATAAGAAATGAGAATTCTACGGCTGGATAGATAGATATATAAATGAAATGATACTTGGATGGATAGATGGATGTATGAATGAAATGATACTTGGATGGATAGATGAATTATATAAATGATATGATACTTGGATGGATAGATGAATATATGAATGAAATAATGCGGATGGATAGATGGATATAATAATGCAAATGATGATTGGATAGATGGATATAATAATGAAATGATACACGAATAGATGAATGGATATATGAACGAAATGATACACGATTGGATAGATGGATATATATGAATGTAAAGGTGATATATGTATGGATGAATGGATATATGAATGATATGATACATGGATGGATAGTGGATATAATATTGAAATGATACACGATTGGATAGATGGATATATGAATGAAATGATACACGATTGGATGAATGGATATGAATGAAAAGTGATACTTGGATGGATAGATGGATACTATGAATGATATGATACTTAGATGAATGGTCGTTATAATATGAAATATTTTGATTGGATAGATGAATATATGGTAGAATGATACACGTGACCTGGATAGATGGATATATGAATGAAACGACCTACGATTGGATAGATGGATATATGAATAAAGCTGAAACTTGGATAGATAGATGGATATGAAAGAATTATACTGCATGAATAGATGAATATATAATAAGTGATCTTGAATGAATGAATGAATATATGAATGGTATTTTACATTGAATGAATGAATCTATGATAAATATTTACATGAATGGTGATCGTGTATATGAATGATATGATATAGATGAATGATGAATATAATATTAAAATATTTTGGTGGATAGATGGATGTATAGATAAAATGATACACAATTGAATAGATGGATATATAGATAAACAATGCACACGAGAATTGAATGAATGAATATAGACGTGGCTCACGGTGGATAGATGAATATATAGATAAAGCAATATGAATGAATGATGAATATATGAATGAAATGATGCTTGTGTGGATAAATAGAATATAAAATGACATGATACCCGCTGGATAGATATAAAGGTACAAAAACAATACATATGAATAAATGAATATAAATATAAAAGCCAAATACACCACTTTGGATGAATATAAAATGAAAATCAATCACCAGCGCGAATCATGATAATGAGAAGAAGCAAACGTATTATATGGATAGATGGATATAAGAATGAAATGATATATGAATGGATATTGAATGGATATATGGATACAATGATAACAGATGAATGATTGTGAATAACATACATAAATAGTATCTTAATCATTGGTCAAAAATAGTGTAATAGATATGCATTCTTGCATTTTTTTCATCATTTCCATTTGTGCTGTGGTAGACAAGATATTCACGGCTGTTCACGGCCTCCATTTATTTGCTTTAACAGTAGACAAGATATTCAGCTATTCACATTTCCATTTGTTGCTGTGATGGTTAAGATATTCTACAACTATTTCACATTTCCATTTATTGCTAGCAGTGAACAGATTCACAACTATTCTATTCCATTTATTTCATGATAGACTTCCAAGATTCACAACTATTACATTCATTTCATTGCTAACAGAAGAACAAGATATTCCCCAACTTCTTCACATTTATTTATTTGCTAACGTGAACAAAATATTCCACAACTGTTTCACATTTCCATTTGTTCTTAACAGTGACAGAATATTCACAACTATTCACGTCTCCATTTATTGCTGTGAATAGATATTTAAACTTTTCATTTTCTCTTTGCTCTGGTTGATGTTTCACTTCTAGGCAACCTGGAGCAGCGGTACAGGATGATCAGGATATCATAGATAATCAGATCTACTATGTTAATGTGAATAAGCATCGTTTATTATTACTTGTTGGTAGTGCAATCGTGGGTCAGAGAAGAAGCAGATATGAATGAGTTCGATACAGATGGCAATGGATATAGACAAATATATAAATGTGCATAGTTTATGTCGTTGTATAGAGCATATAGATGGATAAGTGATACACAGATGGATAGATGGATAGATGAATGAAATGATACACAGATGGATAGATGAATAGTAGTTGAAATGACACAAATGGATATATGGATAGAAATGATACCAGATGGATAGATGGATGGTAATGCACCTTATGGATAGTGGATAGATAGATGAAATTGATACACAGATGGATCAGATGGATTATAGAAGATGAAACTAATTACTTGGATAAAGATGAATGGATATATTGAATGAAGTATTACACGATTGGATAGATGGACATAAAGAATGAAATGATAGATAGATAGATGAATGAATGAATGAATGGATTAGATGAACAATTGACAAGATAGATAGATGAATGAATAGATAGATGAATGATAGATAGATAGATGAATAGATTAGTGAATGAATGAATGGAATGAATGAACGAATAGATAGAGACGAATAGATGAACAGACGAACGATGAATAGACAGACAGATGAATAGGTAGAACAGATAGAGAGATAGACGGGTGGTGAATGAATGAATGATGAATAGATAGGTGAATATGAGATAGATAAAAATATAGATGAATGAATGAATGAATGAATGAATGGGTGAATGAATAGATAGATAAGATGAATGAATGAATAGATAGATAGATAGATGAATAGATAGATAGATAGATAGATAGATAGATAGATAGATAGATGAATGAATATAGATGAATGTGAATGAATGAATGGATAGATGATAGATATAGAATGAATGAATGAATAATTAGATAGATGAATAGAATGAATAGATGAATAGATAGATAGATAGATAGATAGACTAGATAGATAGATAGATAGATAGATAGATAGATAGATAGATAGATATGATAGATAGATAGATAGTGGATGGATGGATGGATTGGATATGTTGGATGAATTGGATGGATGGATGGATAGAGAAGAAGAGATGAATGAATAGATAGATAGATAGATGAATGAATGAATAACATAGAATGAATGGATAGATGGATAAATAGATGAATAGAATAGATAGATAGATGAATGTATTAGATGAATAGATAGATGATGATGATGATAGATAGATAGATGATAAATAGATAGATAGATAGATAGATAGATAGATGAGATGAATGAATGATAGATAGATAGATAGATAGATAAATGAATGATACTTGGATGGATAGATGGGATATTTGGACCAAATGCTGAGTGGATATATGGATATTTGAATGAAAATGATACACAGCTGAATAGTAAGATATAGAATGAAATGATACACGGCAGTGTATATATGAATCAAATGATACTTAGATGGACAGATATTATAACAGAATGATATGATATGAATAAGATATATGAATATATAGAATAGAAATGATACCATGGCTGGATAGATGGATATAAGAATGAATAGATACGATTAGATGAATGGATATATAGACTGATGATACGGTGGATAACGATAGATATAGACAGAAGTGATACTTGGATGGATGTGAATAGATATATGAGTAAACAATGCCAGATGCTATAAATGGATGTATAGATAAATGATAACTGATGAATGATTGTGATATATAGATAGAAACAATCTTAGATGAATGGTGATATATGAATGAATGAAACACGATTGGATATGAATGGATATATGAATAAATGATATAGATGGATAGATGGATATATGAATAAAGTAATAAGCTTACGATTGGATAGATGAATATATAGATGACAATACTACCCCATTGAGTGAATAGATGGATATATAGATAAGTATTCACATTGGATAAGAATGAATATATAAATAGAGCCAATGCTTGGATGGATAGATGAATATATGGGTAAATGATTCTTGGATGGATAGATGAATATAGGAAATAAGTATTTTGGGATTGGATAGTCATTATAAAATAGAAATAATACATTAATGGATATATCATGATATAAGAATGAAATTATACACGGCTGGATAGATGGATATATAAATGAAAAATGATATGAGATGAATTAGATGGATATATGAATGATAGAAATGCTTGGATATAGATGAATATATGAATGAAATATTACGGTGGATAAGATGGATATATGAATGTGTATGAATGGATAGATGGATATATGAACAAGGGAAATGATACGCTGGATAGATGGATATAGAATGATGATACAAGATTGAAATGGTGAATATGTGACAAATAATGCACAGATGGATAGATGGATTTAAATGAAATACATGCAGATGGATGAATAGATATAAGAATTTAATGATACACAGATGGATAGATGGATATATGAATGAGAATTATATACTTGAATGGATAGATGAATATATGAATGAAGCCATTACGATTGGATGAATGGATATAATTAGGCAGTACATGAATGAATGAATGGATATATGAATGATACTGATGGATGGATGGATGGATATATGAATGAAATGATGTGAATCGATGAATGGATATATACGTCAGAAATGATGGAATGGATGAGCGATATAAGGACAGAAAGATACCTACAGTTGGATAGATGGATATATGAATAGTGATACACACGATTGGATGGATGGATATATGAATGAAATGATACGGCTGGATAGATGGGTATAAGACAGAGTGACTAAACCAGTGGATATTAGAATGAAATGATACTTGTGTGGATAGATGGATAAAGAATAAAAATAATGCAGATGGATAGATGGATATATGAATGAAAATGATACAGATGGATAGATGGATATAGAATGAAATGATACACGGCTGGATGGATATAAAGAATGAAATGATACTTGTGAATGAATGGATAAAAAAGTAAGTGATACTTGTACATGGATAGTCGGATATGGGAATAAAAATGATACTTGTATGGATGAATGGACAAAGACTGAAATGATAACTTTGTATGGATAGATGGATATAAATGAAATGATACGGCTGGATGGATATGAGCAAATGATACTTGTGTGGATAGATGGATATAAGAATAAACAGTACTTATGTGGATAGATGGATATAGGAATGAAAGTGATACTTGTAGTTGAATGGATATAAAGATGAAATGATACTTGTATGAATGAATGGATATAAGAGGCTAGAAAATGATACTTGTATGGATAGATGGATGGGCAGAAATGATATATGGATAGATGGATATAAGAATGAAGAGCGTATATGAATGGACAGATAGATATATATAGATACAATGATATATGGTGGATAGAACCAAGCGAATACATACCTAACTTATACCATTCACATTAATTATGTAATAAAGTGGTCAATAAATATTGGTAATGGATATGGCTGTTCTTTTAATTTTCTTCATCACATTTCCATTTATTTTCAGCAGTGAACAGATATTCACAATATTCACATTTCTGCATTGTTGCTAGCAGTGAATAAGATATTCACAACTTTATTTATGTTCCATTGTTACTAGTGATGAACCAAGATATTCACAACTGTTCACATTTCATTTGTTTTTAATGATGAACAAAATATTCTAATACTGTTCTATTCCATTTGTTGCTAACTGATGAACAAGATATTAATACAACTATTCTGCATTTCATTTATTGCTGTGATGAACAGATGTCAACTGTTCACATTCCATTTGTTGCTACTTGTGAATCAAGATATTCGCTGTTGACATTTCCATTTGTTGCTGTATTGAACAAGATATTCTGTGTTCATTTCCATTTGTTGCTAACAGTGAACCAGAATATTCACAACTGTTCATTTCCATTTGTTCTTTGTGATGAACCAAGATATTCACAACTGTTCACATTTCATTTATTGCTAACAGTGAACAAGATATTCCCCCAATATTCACATTCCATTTGTTACTAGCGATAGACCAAGATATTCTAACTATTCATTTACCATTGTTGCAACGATGAACAAGATATTACCTTTCTTCACATTTCAACATTAGTATTGAATAAGATATTCTAACTATTCATTTTCCATTTTATTTATACTTGATGAACCAAGATATTCACAACTATTCACACATTTCCATTTGTTGCTAGCAGTGAACCAGATATTCACAACTGTTCACATTTCCATTTGTTTGCTAGCAGTAGACAGATATTCCCACAACTGTTACACATTCCATTTATTGCTACTTCAGTGGGAGCAGATAATCTACAACTGTTCACATTTATTTGTTGCTAGCAGTGAATAAGATATTCTACAACTATTTCACATTTCCATTTGTTGCTAACAGTGAACCAAGATATTACAACATTCTATTTCATTTATTTGCTAACAGTGAACCAAGATAATATTCCCCAACTATTCATTTCCATTATTATGTAGTAGACCAGAATATTCACAACTTATTCACATTTCCATTGTTGTAACAGTGTCAGATGTGCAACTGTTCACATTTCCATTTGTTTGCTGTGATGAACAAGATATTCTGTATTTCTACATTTCCATTTGTTTACTTTAGCAATGAATCAAGATATTCTATTAGTAAATATTTCCATTTATTGCTATGATGAGACAAGATATTCTAACTATTCTATTTCTAAATTTTATTTATATTAGTGAACCAAAATATTCTAATGTTCTATTTTCATTTGTTGCTAGCAGTGAACCAAGATATTCTAACTATTACATTTCCATTTTATTTGCTAGCTTTGAACCATGATAACCAGAACTGTTCATTTTTTCTATTTGCTCGCAGTTGGTAAATATCTTTTGTAATATTCTTTTATCTGTTTTCATTATTTTGTTTTTTTTTTCTACACATTTTGTTTCTCGCTTTTTCTCTTGAACTTCTATATTCAAATATCTCATTATCCGTACTAAGATATTGGCAGTAACACTATAGCATTCAACATTAAGTAACTATAGATTCACATGACTGCTATCAATCTTATCTAGCGGAATGACGCACATGCGATAAATACTTGCTTCCCAAATAGACTTAAGAACAAAGCACCTTCCCAATAGACAAGACAGAGCTTTTCCCAGATAGATAAGACAAGTAGCCATTCCCATATAGACAAGACAAGTGCCCACTTCTGACTATACAAGACAAGTGTACTTCACAATAGATAAGATCAAGTACTTCTTCCCCTAATATACAAGACACTGTGCCTTCACAATACGTGAACAGCTCTTGCTTTCAAATAGACAAGACAAGTGCTTACTTCCCATATGGTGGGACAGTACTTACTTCACAATATGCAAGATAGTGCCCACTTCCCCAATCATCCTAAAATGCCACTTTACATTAAGACAGAGACAAGTTCTTACTTTCCAAATAGACCAAGATGTGCTACTTCCCCAAAATGGGTAGACAAATCTTGCTCAAATAGACAGAACAAGTACTTACTTCCACCTTAGATAAGACAAGTGCCTTCCCAAATAGACAAGACAAGTGCTTACTTCCCAAATAGATAAGACAATGCTATATACAGTTCAGTGAATAATTTGCTTCCCAAATAGACAAGACTTAGTGCCATTTAAAATGAATGAGACAGGTACTTACGTCCCAAATATAAGACAAGTATAGCCCCAAATAGACAAGACAAGTTCTTACTCAAATAGACAAGACAGAAATTGCTTTACTTCCAAATAGACAGAACAAGTACTTATACCCATAGATAGATAGTGCCACTTCTAGATGGATAAGACAAGTGCCTTCCCCAAATAGATAAGACACGTATACTTTTCCAGATTGATAGACAAGTCTTGCTTCCCCCAAATAAAACAGAACAAGTACTTACTTCCTAGGCGAGCAAGACAAAGTAATACATTTAAAATAGACAAGATAAATACTTGCTTAGACAGACAGACAAGTTCTTGCATTCCAGATAGACAAGACTGAGTACTTTACTTCCCCAAATAGATCAGACAAGTGCTTACTTCCCAAATGAATAGGACAGAATGCTAACCCATGAACAGAGACAAAGTACTTACTTCCCAGAAATGCCTGGAAGAATAGTGCCATGCGATCAGAATAAATAATACCCTTTAAATAAACAGACTAAGTACTTACTTAGAAATAGACAGATAAATGCCTTCCCAAATAGACAGAGACAAGTTCTTACTTTCCAAATGAACCAGACAATGCCACTTCCCAAATAGACAGAACAAGTGCCTTTAGATAGACAAGACAAGTACTTGCCTTCCCACATAGACAGAACAAGTACCTGCTTTAAATATGTTAAGACAAGTATACTTTCCAGGCGGGCAAGATAAATACTTGCTTCCCAAATAGACAGACAGGATGCTTGCACTTTCAATGACAAGACAAGTGCCGCTTCTAAGCTGGGTAAGACAAGTACTTGCTTACATAGACAGAACCGGTGCCTTGCTTTGAATGAACAGAATAGTACTTCCGTCTTAGAACGATAAGACCGTGACAATCAATGTCCCGCAATTGTTATCAGTGGTGTAGAACTTCCACCGAATAGCAGCCCTGCAGATCACTGAATATAGATTACTCAACGGGTCGCATTCAACAGATGTCAAGTGTAGGTCCCACTTAGCACCTGGAGGTCATATAGGAAGTTCACAATATAGGTCATCAAGTGCGGTCATAACATGAACATCAAGTGAGTCATGCTAAGTCATCAAGTGTATGTCTCTACTTACAAGGTCATATAGGATGTTCCATGTGGGTCATCAAAGAGGTTTCATCAGAGAGTCACCAGAAAGAAGAGTATCAGAATATGTACCCAGAGGCATCGAGAAAGTCCCCATAGACAGGCATCAGACAGGAGCAGCCATAGGCCAGGTGCTGAGAAAGGAGGGCATCAGAGGGCACATCAATGAAGAGTCTCAGAAGGGCATGTTAGAGGTCACAGAAGAGGCATCAGGAAAGTTCCCCAGAGAGGAGACATCAAGAGAGTTTCCCAGAGAAGTGTCAGGGCATCAGTGAAGGTCCTGCAGAGAAAGAGGCACATGTAAATCAGAGGCATCAAAGAGAGACGTCTCCAGAGAGAGATGGTGGAAGAGAATTGCCCAGAGAAGGCGCATCAAGGGATTGTCAGACAGTCAGCGGTCAGAGGTCTCAGAGAGAAGGTCATCTGCAGGGGGTCAGCTGCAGAGGTCAAATCAAGAGAATGGTCATCGGTGAAGTCGTGAGAAAGGATCATCTGAAGTCATGACGCAGATCTCGATGAGAGGTGTTAAAATTGATCAGTCAGAAGTTCTCAGAGAGGTTATGCAGAGCGGTCATCAGAGAGAGGTCATAAGAAAGACATCATTAAACAGACGTCAGCAGTCAGAGGTCAGCAGAGAGAGGTCATCGGTCAGAGGTTATCAGAGAGAAGTCATCACACAGAGGTCACTAAATTATTTCTGAGTGTAAAATGTACAAGCACCATGTAGCAACATGTAGCAGCATGTAGCACCATGTAGCACCATGTAGCACCATGTAGCACCATGTAGTAGCACCAAGTACTGCTCCTTTATGGTTGCCATGTTTGTTGAATCAAATGTAGCTCTCATTTACATCACCACCAACTACAACAGCTACTATACTAACTACCACCACTACAATAACTATCACCACTACCATAACTTTCAGCATTACAATAGCAGTAACCACAACTATTACAACAATTTCAACCACTACTACAACAATTACCAACACTACAACAACTACCGCCACTATTGCAACAACTGCCGCCACTACTACATCCTCTGCCGCCACTACTACATCAACTGCCGCCACTACTACAACGACGTCAACCACTACTAATACAACGTCAACCACTACTAATACAACGTCAACCACTACTACAACAACTATAACTATTACTACAACAGCTACCTCTACTAACACCTCTACAACAACTTCCACCATTACAACAACAATTTTAACCACTACTACCACTACTACAACAACTTCCCGTACTGCTACGTCTACTACAACAACTACAACATCTCCTACAAATACTACAACAACTTCTACCACTACTACATTAACAACAACCACCATTACTACATTAACAACAACCACCATTACTACATTAACTACTACCACCATTATTACATTAACTACTACCACCATTACTACATTAACAGTTACCACCATTACTACAACAATAACTATAGAAAAACTCTTGTTAGACAAATATATTCTCATCAACTGCTTTACGTTCATGTCAGTTTAGGAATATTGTCAATGATATGTTATCTGGTATTTGAGGATTACATTCTAAGCACGAAATGTGGGTGTAAAATTGTACTCATCCTCATGTAGGTGCTTACCTGGTCTATCCTCATGAGGTACCTTACTGGTCTATCCTCATGTAGGTGCTCTTACCTGGTCTATCCTCAGGTAGGTGCTCTTACCTGGTCTATCCTCAGGTAGGTGCTCTTACCTGGTCTATCCTCAGGTAGGTGCTCTTACCTGGTCTATCCTCAGGTAGGTGTTCTTACCTGGTCTATCCTCATGTAGGTGCCCTTACCTGGTCTATCCTCAGGTAGGTACTCTTACCTGGTCTATCCTCATGTAGGTGCTCTTACCTGGTCTATCTCATCGAGGTGCCTACCAGACTCTATCCTCAGAGGTGCTTCTGAATCTGATCCTCTGAAAGCAGGCTACCTGGTCTATCCTCAGGTAGGTGTTCTTACCTGGTCTATCCTCATGTAGGTGCCCTTACCTGGTCTATCCTCAGGTAGGTACTCTTACCTGGTCTATCCTCATGTAGGTGCTCTTACCTGGGTGTTGATGTTTTCTATCTGAAGGTAGCCAAAAATAGCGCAAGACTTCAACACCGCAAAAGCTTCATGAGGATTGGTGTTGAACAGGATCCTCTTGCAACAAGCAGGGGCAACCTGGCGAGTAGGGCAACACACAGTTGTAATATCATCTTCCTTATGTGTACTTACAAAATGTATTAAGATAAGATAAGATGAGGTAAGATAAGATTAGGTGAGATAACGTAAGGGTAAAAATGATGAGGTAAGATACGGTAAGATAATATGAGAAAATGTAAGATACGGTAAGTTAAGACAAGAAAAGATAAGGTAAGATAAGTTAAGAAAAGAAAATATAACATGGGTTAAGATAAGATAAGTTAAACGATAAGTTAAGAAAAGATAAGATTAGGTGAGATAACGTAAGGGTAAAAATGATGAGGTAAGATAAGATAAGTGATAAGATGTATGAGAAGTTTAGATAAGATAAGTTAAGATAAGGTAAGATAAGATGAGATACGATAAGAAAAGATTAAATAAGATACGGAAAGGTAAGATGAGGTAATATAAGGTAAGATCAGATAAGATAAGATAAGATAACGTAAGGTAAGATAAGATCAGATAAGGTAAGATAAGGTAAGGAAAGATAATGTAAAAAAGGAAATATTAGGAGATATGAAAAGGTAAGATAATGTAAGGTCAGGTAAGATAATGTAATTAAAGGTAAGATAAAGTAAGATAAAATATGGTAAGATAAGGTAAGATAAGATAAGAAAAGATACGATAAAATAATATAAGATAAGTTATGATAAGGTATGCTAAGATAAGGTGAGATAAAACAGACAACCGTAAAGTAGACAGTTTCATCGTCCTGTTCTGCGTCGACGAAGGTCAAGTTTTTGAAGTCAGCCCGGGCCTCGAATACCACAGCATTGAGCCTGTACAGGAGGATAAGAAATCTGGCAATATTATCTTTGATATATTTGTACATATATATGTGTTTATGTACATTGTTTGTTATTTGATATATTTTACATATATATGATATATATGTATAATATATATATATATTATACATATTGATAATATATATTGTATATATATGTAAATATATATCAATTATCATTAATACCAACACTGTGCTACAAGAGCCAAACATGGCACTGACAAGAACAAGAAGTGAAATACCACTTGAAATGAGATCCTGAGAAGATAATAAACAAGAGACCATATAAGAATGGAAATTAGAAGAACAGTTGGAACAACACCTGCTTTTAGATTTATTGAAAAACAGACTAAAATGGTTTGGCCACTTGGTCAGAATGAACCCGAATACACCAGTTGCAAGAGCGTACAACCTGAAAATGGAATCATCAAGAGGAAAGGGCAGACCAAGAAAAGATGGGTTGATGGAGTTACAGAGATCTTAAAACTCCACAATACCACATCATATCAAGCAACCGAGCGTGCATTATCTCGGAACCGATCATCAGTTAAACCTGCTACGCCTAGCGGCAAAAAAGCAGAGGAGGGACAAAAGAAAGAAGATCAGTTATATGAGGACTATTATCATAGCACTCGGGACATATCCATAGGTGCTCCAATCTCCGCCTCAGCAAATCCAGCAGCGTCCAGCGACCCAACACGCCAGTTCGATGTTGATTAATCAATCTCTTTGCATATTTAGTATGCCGTTTTCTCGGGCTGCACCAATATTGACACCAATCTCTCTCAATCTGGTCAGCGAGTGGGATTCACAGCCCTGAAACTCCTCAGTTCGGAAAGATTCTCTCAATGCGTGAAGAATGTCATTTCGATCCATGGCAGCTTCCTCTGATATTGTAGCCAAGCCAGCCAATCTATCAGCTGGTTCATTACCCTTAACTCCTGCGTGTCCAGGGACAAAAATGAAGGTGATTTCTCTGATCATTGTCTGTACCAGTACCTCCACCCAGTTGCGTCTCACCATTCCTGATTCGACTTTACGAATCATGCTCATGGAGTCACTGAGTATGAAAATACGAGAGTAATTGTGAGATGCCAACCATTTCACCGCCTCCGTAAACGCCCGAACCTCCATTGTCAAACTACTTGTAGTTGTTGCGTAGGCCCCACAGGCCTCTCTTATTATTTTTCCTCCTGAGCGTGCTGAAAAAGCCCACGTACAGCGTTGTTGGCGAATGACTGAGCCATCGGTGTAAATAACCACATCTGTATCATTGATGATGTCGCTCAAGAGGACCTCCACCGCCACGTTAATCAGTGATAGATTATTTTGTTCACGGTGAAAGCAGTCTGAAATTGAGGTGGCACGGCAATCCATTCCTCTCCTGTTTCAATTCCGGAAGGATCACATATTTTCCTAAGAGTATCTTCCGCCTGACTCAGCCATGATCTGCCTCTCTTGAGTCTACACCCTTTCTCTTTAATGAGTTCTTCATGGAGAGGATGTTCCTTGTTTGCATTGATTCTTAGATATGATCGAACCCTCCAAGTTTCAATTCTGTTAGCAATAGTGGGGAGGTCAAGAAGGAATCTCATTGACACTCCAGGTGTATCTTTGGTGCATCCCATAATGATGCGCATAGCCTCATTCTGAATTCTTTCCAGTCTCACTGTTTGCGTAGGACTAATTGTTAGGAGAGCGCATGCATATTCTATACATGACAGAACAATACCTTGGTACAGGAGCACAAGAAGGCGTTGCTCAATGTTAGCAACCGCCATGATTCTCAGTGCGGATAGCCGCCCGAGTGGTTACCGGGGCCCAAATTTGTGGTGTAAAGAATAGAAACACTGTTACCTGCCACTCATGTCGTAAGAGCGACTAAGGAGGTGTGGCTGAAATCGAATGCACATGTCCTAAATGTGTAGAAGTCTATGCGTTTAGGGCCTACCAAACCAATGTGCAGCGTATACACGTTCTTGGCAAAGATCAAAGATATCACAAAGAGTGATTAAAATTGGTCATAAAGAACGAACGCAAAGAAGAAGAAGAAGTGCGGATAGTGTGTTGCGAGCCTTGACAATAACTTGGTCGATATGGTCCCTAAAGCATAGACTGCGAACAAATGTTACACTCAAATAACTCATAGATGCTGTTCGGGTGAGTGTATGTCCATCTAAAGTGACATGTGGTGTGTCAGACTTCACAATGTGATTAGTTAGGGAGAACCATGATAGCACAGCTTTGGTATGGTTTATCGATGCACCAGAAACATCACACCAGGCCATGATGCAAGTTCAGTTCTTTCTGTAGTTTATTAGCAATTCCATCCCTGTTTCTTCCCTGTCTGTACACCATGATGTCGTCTGTAAATGACAGTGTTCATCCCCTGCCAGATAATTGCTGCTTCGTAATCATTATGGTGAATAGTACTGGAGATAGTGGGGACCTCTGGGGTAGGCACGGTAAACTTTTTGTCGGCATAGAGTACCAATTACCACACCTGAGTGCCACTTTTCTCTCGAACAGGGCCCTTGCAATCCATCTTATGAGTTTTTTTTATCGATATTGAGTAGCGTGAGCATTTGCATAAAGTAATGTGATTGGAACTTTGTTGTAAGCATCCTCGAGATCTAGTACAACAGCACAAGTCTCCAAACCAGCCTGGAAACCTTCAAAGACGTCATAGGAAAAGATCGATGCATTACACCAAGTTTCTTTATTCCGCCTGTATGCGCCAAGGGTGGAAGAAGGAAACATGCGACGTTCCTCCAAATCCCAATCGAGTCTGCATGCCACTAACTTTTCCAGAAGCTTGCTCACTGTGTTCTGCATTGCAATTATTCTAAAACCGCTTATGTGTTTGTGATTTTGTTAGGTTTTGCCAGTGGTATCAAGTAACTATGAAGCTATTCCTCCTTGATCTCGCCATTTTTTAAACTAGTGTTGAATTCTTTACTAAGCGCATTCATGTCTTCGTCCGATATCCTCCTTAAGTCACTGTATTGGATACCATCGGGGCCTGGTGCAGTATTGTGTGATCTCTTAAGCATTGCATGTATTTTATCATTCGTCAAGATCGTCATTCCACTCCGTGGCGACACATTGCTTCAATAACAGCGAAATTATATTGAGTCTTGCTTCTCTATAATTTCGATTCGTCAATTGAATAAAGTGATCCAGAAAGTCCATTCCTTTACCTTCATCAGTTTTCTGCCACACCAGATCGTGATCTTGAAAATCGGGTATGATACGTCTGTGTGTGTATGTATATATTTATATATATATGTCTCTGTGTGTGTGTGTGTGTGTGTGTGTATGTGTTTGTGTATGTTTGATATAGTTGTACACATATACGTGTGAGTACATGTGTTTGTGTATGTATGAGTACGAGTGTACATATGTGTGTGTGTGTGTGTGTGTGTGTTGATAATAATGATGGCGTACTCTTAGTCTCAGGAGACAATGAATGGAGATATCATTATTGTTGCTTTATTAAGGGACTAGCTAAAATACCCGGCTGTGTTCGGCAAATGTCGTACAAATAATGAAAATCGTGGCATATCCCTTACAGAATGTTGACATCAACACTAGTAAACGAGTCGTCTATTTACTTTGCAATACTTATACATTCAGTAGTTTGCCATTGCTTTCTGAGCGGTGAGATCTATTTTTACCGTTCGTAAAAATCCACGGAAACAAATTTGCGTCCAAATTTCCCGCCACGCTGTTTCTTCTTGTTCTTTGCGTTCGTTCTTTACGACCAATTTTAATCACTCTTTGAGATATATTTGATCTTTGCCAAGAACGTGTATACGTTGCACATTAGTTTGGTAGGCCCTAAACGCATAGACTTCTACACCTTTAGGACATGTGCATCCGATTTCAGCCAAACCTCCTTAGTCGCCTCTTACGACATGCATGGCAGGTAACAGTGGTTCTATTCTTTATATCCCAAATTTGGGCCCCGGTAACCACTCGGACGGCTGCGGTGTTTGAACCAGATACTCTTGGGTTGAGATCGAGCTCACTATTGCTGTCACAGACGCCCACAATATTCTAGTATATTTCAATTAACATTTCTCTTCGTAACGCACTCGCTTTTTCGATCCAGAAGCACTTGAGCTTATCAGCTCTTCGGCTCAGTGCCATGGACATCGTAACCCTTCGGTTCGGTGTCACGAACATCGTAAATCTGGAGAACCTGTGGCTTTTCTGCCAGCCCTCGGAATTAACCCGCACTCACAGAGGGCTTGTCACCCGTAGTCCAACGCGCTACGAACACGCTGGGCAGGCAAGCTAACACACTCTTTAAATCCTCAGCAACATACCCAATCCTATTATAATTAAAGTATCGTGACCCGGCTGACTGTAAACATGTGATACGTATTGAGGTTTTAGAAACATTTGTCACGCATTAAGGATACACTAGCGTCAAGCCGAATGGATTAGTGAGCAGGCTCCCAATTGGGAGATCCGTTTTCGATGTTCGGTAAGGCCAAATAGATCTTTATGTCGGGGCATTAAGAACAAATCCTAACCTGAACAGTTTGGCAGTTACTGCTCTATCCATGCGACCATTAAATTCTTCATTCTCATGCCCCCAACGTCCTACACCTCCCTGAAATACGGTAACACAGACAGCAAAGACAGTAGTAGTACAGGTAATTGTATGGATATTTGACGCTAAAGAAAGACATTCTAAACAAAAGTCAGGCTATCAGCAGAAAAATAAACATAGAATATAATGTAGATTATAATTTAATGTTAGGAGAAGTGTCCTCATTTCGGTAGGTCAAAATATGGCAAGCCTAGTATAACGGTAAGTCGTGTTAACTATTGATATTTAACAAGACAATGGTAAAACATATATGTGTTTTTGAATATAATTGTTACAGAAGAGTCATCGAATATCTTGCACAGAGAAGAGAACAAATAGATCTATCCAGAAAGAAATCAAAATTAAAGAAAACTGGCTGATGCTACAAATAAGATTAAGAAAATTGAGATATTTTGGACATATAAAGAGACACGAAGGGATCGAGAAGTTCATCATGGAAAGAGGCATACCGGCAAAGCGGTGACGAGGAAGACCACGGAGAAGATGTATTCAGGATGTAACTGATGGTTTGAGCATGAACGCTGCAGAAATAGGTGATCTGGCCTATGAGAGAGAGAAATTCCCATGGACTGTTAAGGTTGCAAAGTTCTGATCAAGACAAGCTATTTGATGATGATGATGTTTAACTATAAGTAAAACTTTACTAGCGGTGGAAGGTTAGTTAATCTAAACAAAATACCGATTCAAATAGAAGATTTAACAGAAGAAGAAGAAGAACAAAAATATACAAAGAAAATAATCAGAAACAAATCAATGTCTGACATGAAAGGATGTGACCTAGATCACAAGTTAGCCCGCCTGTTCAGCGTGTTCGTAACTCGTTGGACGACAGGTGACACGCTCCCTGTGAGTGCGGGTTAAATTCCGCGGACTGGCAGAAAGCCACAGGTTTTCCAGATTTACGATGTTCGTTGCACCGAACCGAAGGGTTGCGATGTCCATGGCACCGAGCCGAAGAGCTGTAAGCTTAAGTGCTTCTGGATCGAAAAAAAACATCAAAAGTTAACAAAACGATCAAAATCTATTGTTTACATATGAAGAAAGTAGTGCGTCTGGTGTAGTAACATTTACAGTTAACATAATGGCGTAGTAACACTTTCAGTTCGCTGACTAGATTGAAAGAATTGGGTGTCAATATTGGTGCAGTCTGAAAAGAACGACATACTAAATATACAAAGAGATTGATTAATCAACATCGAACTGGCGTGTTGGATCGCTGGACGCTGCTGGATTTGCTGAGGCGGAGATCGGAGCACCTATGGACATGTCCGGAGTGCTATGATGATAGTCCTCATATAACTGATAACTGATAATATTTTCAGTTAACATAATGGCGTAGTAATACTTACAGTTAACACAATGGCATAGTAATACTTACAGTGAACACAATGGCGTAGTAATACTTACAGTTAACACAATGGCGTAGTAATACTTACAGTGAACACAATGGCGTAGTAATACTTACAGTGAACACAATGGAGTAGTAATACTTACAGTTAACATAATGGCGTTCATAGTCCTAGAGAAAATATTCTTCTTGTTATCTACGTCATACTCTGAACGTATTAGACCTATTAGTTGATCCTGGCTTCTCGTGAACTGTGGAACACATGTGCAGACTAGACTTGTATCATTGATAGAATCATCTCGGTTTTATATCTATATATATCTATAGATAGATAGATAGATGATAGATAGATAGATAGATAGATAGATAGAGATAGATAGATAGATAGATAGATAGATAGATAGATAGATAGATAGATAGATAGATAGATAGATAGATAGATAATGATAGATAGATAGATAGATAGATAGATAGATAGATAGATAGATAGATAGATAGATAGATAGATAGATAGATAGATGGGATAGATAGATAGATAGATAGATAGATAGATAGATAGATAGATAGATAGATAGATAGATAGATAGATAGATAGATAGATAGATAGATAGATAGATAGATAGATAGATAGATAGATAGATAGATAGATAGATAGATAGATAGATAGATAGATAGATAGATAGATAGATAGATAGATAGATAGATAGATAGATAGATAGATAGATAGATAGATAGATAGATGAATGATGCGATGTACCTACTAAACTAATTCTAAACTAAGATTAAACTAAGACTAAACTAAGACTGAGACTAAAACTAAAAGTAAGACTAGGACTAAGACTAAGAGTAGGACTAAAACTACAAGTAAGACTAAGACTAAAACTACAAGTAAGACTGAGACTAAAACTAAGACTAAAACTACAAGTAAGACTAAGACTAAAAGTTGGACTAAGACTAAGACTAAAAGTTGGACTAAGACTAAGACTAAAAGTTGGACTAAGACTAAGACTAAAAGTTGGACTAAGACTAAGACTAAAAGTTGGACTAAGACTAAGACTAAAAGTTGGACTAAGATTAAGACTAAGACTAAAAGTTGGACTAAGACTAAGACTAAGACTAAAAGTTGGACTAAGACTAAGACTAAAAGTTGGACTAAGACTAAGACTAAAAGTTGGACTAAGACTAAGACTAAAAGTTGGACTAAGACTAAGACTAAGACTAAAAGTTGGACTAAGACTAAGACTAAGACTAAGACTAAAAGTTGGACTAAGACTAAGACTAAAAGTTGGACTAAGACTAAGACTAAAAGTTGGACCAAGACTAAGACTAAAAGTTGGACTAAGACTAAGACTAAGACTAAAACTAAGACTAAAAGTAAGACTAAGACTAAGACTAAAAGTTGGACTAAGACTAAAACTACAAGTAAGACTGAGACTAAAACTAAGACTAAAAGTTGGACTAAGACTAAGACTAAGACTAAAAGTAAGACTAAGACTAAAAGTAAGACTAAGACTAAAACTAAGACTAAAAGTTGGACTAAGACTAAGACTAAGACTAAAAGTAAGACTGAGACTAAAACTAAGACTAAAAGTTGGACTAAGACTAAGACTAAAAGTTGGACTAAGACTAAAACTAAGACTAAGACTAAGACTAAAAGTAAGACTAAGACTAAAACTAAGACTAAAAGTTGGACTAAGACTAAGACTAAGACTAAAAGTAAGACTAAGACTAAAAGTAAGACTAAGACTAAGACTAAGACTAAGACTAAAACTAAGACTAAAAGTTGGACTAAGACTAAGACTAAAAGTAAGACTAAGACTAAAACTAAGACTAAAAGTTGGACTAAGACTAAGAGTAGAAGTAAAACTACAAGTAAGACTAAGATAAAAAGTAAGCTTACGCTGTTAAGACTATCAGTAGTAATGATCAACAAGTAATACTGAAGACCACAAGCCACTAATATTGTTACCAACACCTGCATGGAGCAGAAATATGTCAAACAAAACCACATCAGTTTAGCAACATTAGCCATTTATTATTTCTTATGTCTGCCGTATAGGAAGTCTGAATTTCCTGACTTCAGTTGTATCCTTTGTTTGATAAAGACTTGTTGGTCGACACGTCGTTGCATATTGTCTTTGTACTTCGTTTTGATCTTTGTTGACTTTGTCCCTCCCCTACCCAATGAAAACTCTTTCTTATTTCTGGAGAAATCTAAAACACATTGATGTCTGTCTCAACATTGTCTTATTACTGTGAAATATCTTCGGAGACACCGATTCTTCTTCTTCACATTTCAACTCCCAACGGAGCACAGTTCTTCAACAAACTTCTTCTAGCCCTTCATCTCTCTTGTCATCCGTTCCAGTTCTTTCCACGTTTTATCTATTATTTTAATATCAATTCCCAGCTATCTTCTTTAGGTATTTCTGAGCTTTCTCTTACTTTTATTTCCCCGCTGGTTCCAAAACAATGCATGTCTTGCCTGGCTTCCGTTCTGCCTTCTCATTGTGTTGTGTCCTATCCATTGTCAGCGTCTTGTACAATCTCAATATCATTTTGTCATCAACAAATTTAATCTAAATGGTTATTGAACAAATTTGAAACTACTTAAGGTCAAGCAGGATTGTGGACATCTGAGAGTGGGGTGTTAAATATCAAAGTGTGAGCATGCAGGATTGTGACATCTGAGAGTGGAATGTTAAATCAAGTGTGAGCATGCAGGATTGTGACATCTGAGAGTGGAGTGTTAAATATCAAAATGCACATGCAGGATTGTGACATCTGAGAGTGGGGTGTTAAATATCAAAATGCGAGCATGCAAGATTGTGACATCTGAGAGTGGAGTGTTAAATATCAAAATGCGAGCATGCAGGATTGAGAACATCTGAGAGTGGAGTGTTTAATATCAA
Organism: Arion vulgaris; assembly: GCA_020796225.1. Classification (NCBI taxonomy): domain Eukaryota; kingdom Metazoa; phylum Mollusca; class Gastropoda; order Stylommatophora; family Arionidae; genus Arion; species Arion vulgaris. The sequence goes on from CM036768.1 coordinate 26,094,500, forward strand.
AATGCGAGAATGCAGGATTGGGGGACATCTGAGAGTGGAGTGTTTAATATCAAAATGCGAGAATGCAGGATTGGGGGACATCTGAGAGTGGAGTGTTTAATAACAAATGATGTGCAAACAGGATTACTCAACATTGACCTACCAACACCAAGTAGCTATTACTCAACATTGACCTACCAACACCAAGTACCTATTACTCAACACTGACCTACCAACACCAAGTAGCTATTACTCAACACTGACCTACCAACACCAAGTAGCTATTACTCAACATTGACCTACTAACACTAGTATCTATTACTCAACATTGACCTACTAACACTAGTATCTATTACTAAAAGAATTGGACCTACCAGCACTAGTAGAAGAATATTGTGTTGAAGCCCTGCCACAAACCCAGTGATGGAGAAGATGATGACGATGACACCTGTCAGTATCACGATGTAGCCCAGAATGATTGACCTGGGGTGGAAATCAATGAATAACGGCATTGTTGAAAAATTGTCCAGGTAACAAATATCGTTGAGTAAATGAAGAATGCATAATAGGATTGAATAAATATGATATACTGTCCCAAATGTAGCTAATTAGATAATGATATACTGTCCCAAATGTAGCTAGATAGATAATGATATACTGTCCCAAACGTAGCTAAATAGATAATGATATACTGTCCCAAATGTAGCTAGATAGATAATGATATACTGTCCCAAATGTAGCTAATTAGATAATGATATACTGTCCCAAATGTAGCTAATTAGATAATGATATACTGTCCCAAATGTAGCTAATTAGATAATGATATAACGGCCCCAAATGTAGCTAAGGATAGAATAATAGACTGTTCCAAATGTAGCTAACGAGAGAAAATGATATACTGTAGCAATTGTAGCTAAAGAGAGAATGATAGACTGTCCCACTTGTAGCTAAAGAAAGAATAAGTTAGCCAAATTACTAATGCCATATGCCAGACATGAGAAGATGCTATCAGACTTACAAATGTCCCAAGCGAGATGTGAGAAGAAGCTATATAGCTTACTAATGTCCCATGCGAGACGTGTGTACAAACTTACCAATCTCCAAGGTTGATATTGTTACCAGGTTCCAATTCGATTGGACAAATGTTCTGACCAGCCTGGTTGACCGTCCCGTCTAAGCGTACAGATGTTGACACATCGCTAACGTAGCTGGCAACCAGTTGTCCAAGACCAAAGCGGATGATTGTTCCAATCAACAGCACGAAGATACCCCACAGCTGGTAACCAGAGATATCATTGTATTGTGATTGTTGGGTTAGGCTGGTGTTTGTGATTTTTGGGTTAGGCTGGTGTTTGTGATGATTGTTGGGTTAGGCTGGTGTTTGTGATTGTTGGGTTAGGCTGGTGTTTGTGATGATTGTTGGGTTAGGCTGGTGTTTGTGATTGTTGGGTTAGGCTGGTGTTTGTGATGGGGTTAGCTGGTGTTGTGATTGTGGTTAGTGGTGTGTTGTGATTGCTGATTAGCTGGTGTTATGTGATTGTGTGAGGTGGCTGTGTTTGTGATGTGGGTTAGCTGGTGTTGGATTGTTGATAGGCGTGTTTGTGATTGGGTTAGGCTGTGTTTGTGATGATGGGTAGGTGTGTTGGATGAGTGTTTGTAATGGTAGTGTTTGTATGATGGTGTTTGTGATGATGGTGTTTATGATGGTAGTGTTTAATGATGGAGTGTTTGTATGATGGTGTTTGTGATGGTAGTGTTTGTGATGGTAGTGTTTGTGATGATGGTGTTTGTGATGGTAGTGTTTGTGATGGTAGTGTTGTAGATGATGGTGTTTGTATGAGGTGTTTGTGATGATGGTGTTTGTATGAGGTGTTTGTAATGATGGTGTTTGTAATGATGGTGTTTGTAATGATGGTGTTTGTAATGATGGTGTTTGTAATGATGGTGTTTGTGATGAGGGTGTTTGTAATGATGGTGTTTGTAATGATGGTGTTTGTAATGATGGTGTTTGTAATGATGGTGTTTGTGATGATGGTGTTTGTGATGCTGGTGTTTGTGATGATGGTGTTTGTAATGATGGTGTTTGTAATGATGGTGTTTGTAATGATGGTGTTTGTGATGAGGGTGTTTGTGATGATGGTATTTGTGATGATGGTGTTTGTGATGCTGGTGTTTGTGATGATGGTGTTTGTGATGATGGTGTTTGTAATGATGGTGTTTGTAATGATGGTGTTTGTAATGATGGTGTTAGTAATGATGGTGTTTGTGATGAGGGTGTTTGTAATGATGGTATTTGTGATGATGGTGTTTGTAATGATGGTGTTTGTGATGATGGTGTTTGTAATGATGGTGTTTGTAATGATGGTGTTTATAATGATGGTGTTTGTATGATGGTGTTTGTATGATGGTGTTTGTATGATGGTGTTTGTATGATGGTGTTTGTGATGATGGTGTTTGTAATGATGGTGTTTGTAATGATGGTGTTTGTAATGATGGTATTTGTGATGATGGTGTTTGTGATGATGGTGTTTGTGATCGTAGTGTTTGTGATCATGGTGTTTGTAATGATGGTGTTTGTAATGATGGTGTTTGTGATGATGGTGTTTGTGATGATGGTGTTTTGCTGATGGGTTTGTAATGATGGTGTTTGTATGATGTGTTTGTGATGGTAGTGTTTGTGATGGTAGTGTTTGTGGTTGTAGTGTTTGTGATGATGGTGTTTGTGATGGTAGTGTTTGTAATGATGGTGTTTGATGATGGAGTGTTTGTGATCGAGTATTTGTGATGGTAGTGTTTGTGGTTGAGTGTTTGTATGATAGTGTTTGTGATGATGGTGTTTGTGATGATGGTGTTTGATGCTGGTAGTGTGTGATCGAGTGTTTGTGATGGTAGTGTTTGTGGTTGAGTGTTTGTGATGATGGTGTTTGTGATGATGGTGTTTGTGATGATGGTGTTTGTGATGATGGTGTTTGTGCTGATGCTGTTTGTGCTGATGGTGTTTGTGATGAGGGTGTTTGGGATGGTAGTATTTGTGATGGTAGTTTGTGATGGCAGTGTCTGTGATGGTAGTGTTTGTGATGATGTGTTGTGATGGATGGTGTTTGTGATGGTAGTGTTTGTGATGGTAGTGTTTGTGATGAGGGTGTTTGTGATGGTAGTGTTTGTGATGATAGTGTTTGTGATGATGGTGTTTGTGATGATGGTGTTTGTGATGATGTTGTTTGTGATGATGGTGTTTGTGATGATGGTGTTTGTGATGATGTGTTTGTGATGGTAGTGTTTATGATCGTAGTGGTTGTGATGGTAGTGTTTGTGATGGTAGTGTTTGTGATGGTAGTGTTTGTGATGGTAGTGTTTGTGATGTAGTGTGTTGTAGCTGATGGCGTTGAGATGGTGTTGGATGATGGTGTTTGTGATGATGAGTGTTTGTGATGGAGTGTTTGTGATGGTAGTGTTTGTGATGGAGTGTTTGTGATGGTAGTGTTTGTGATGGTAGTGTTTGTGATGGTAGTGTTGTGATGGTAGTGTTTGTGATGGTAGTGTTTGTGATGGTAGTGTTTGTGATGATGGTGTTTGTGATGATGGTGTTTGTGATGATGGTGTTTGTGATGATGGTGTTTGTGATGATGTGTTTGTGATGGTATGTTTGTGATGGTAGTGTTGTGAGTTGGATGGTAGTGTTGTGATGGTAGTGTTTGTGATGGTAGTGTTTGTGATGGTAGTGTTTGTGATGGTAGTGTTTGTGATGGTAGTGTTTGTGGATGGTAGTTTGTAGATGGTAGTTTGTGATGATGGTGTTTGTGATGATGGTGTTTGTGATGATGGTGTTTGTGATGATGGTGTTGTGATGATGGTGTTTGTGTGATGGGGTTTGTGATGATGGTGTTTGTGATGATGGTGTTTGTGGGTGTTTGTGATGATGGTGTTTGTGATGGATGTTTGTGATGATGGTGTTTGTGATGATGGTGTTTGTGATGATGGTGTTTGTGATGATGGTGTTTGTGATGAGGGTGTTTGTGATGATGGTGTTTGTGATGATGGTGTTTGTGATGATGGTGTTTGTGCTGATGGTGTTTGTGCTGTTGGGGTTGTGATGATGGTGTTTGTGATGATGGTGTTTGTGATGATGGTAGTGTTTGTGATGAGTGTTTGTGATTGTAGTGTTTGTGATGGAGTGTTTGGATCAGTGTTTGTGATGGTAGTGTTTGTGATGGTAGTGTTTATGATGATGGTGTTTGTGATGGTAGTGTTTGTGATGGTAGTGTTTGTGATGGTAGTGTTTGTGATGGTAGTGTTTATGATATGAAGGTGCAAGCATGAGATTTGTTATAAAAAGGTTCATGTTGGAGACAAGTCTATTGTCAAATTTAGAGGCGTCTAGAGTCTAGTCAAGATTAGAGGCATCTAGAGTCTAGTCAAGATTAGAGGCATCTAGTCTAGTCAAGATTAGAGGTAGTCTATCTTCATTAGAGGGATCTAGTCAGCAGATGAGGTCAAATCATGATGGAGTCCTACCATGGACATGCACATAGTCACAATCAGATAATAGTCCATACGTGCCATGGCCGGTATCGATTTTGATTTACGCGTTACCCACTTCCTAATTCCATCTACGACGCTGGATCTGCTAATGAAATAACAAATATATTCAGTTACTATTCCATTATATTTGACTATAACATGAGACGATATGTTACTATAGCAACTAATTGTCTGCATGTTCCATATTCATTTCAGAAATGTTGTTACAAATATAGAAATGTATTATTTCGCCGTCCAAGTGGTTACCGTGGCCCACATTTGGGGTGTAAAGAATAGAACCACTGTTACATGCCCCGCATGTCGTAAGAGGCGACTAATGAGGTTTGGCTGAAATCGGATGCATGTGTCCTAAACGTGTAGAAGTCTATGCGTTTAGGGGCCTACCAAACCAATATGCAACGTATACACGTTCTTGGCAAAGATCAAACATATCACAAAGAGTGATTAAATTTGGTCGTAAAGAACGAACGCAAAGAAGAAGAGGTAGACATGCATTAGACATTAGAGATAGAGATTATTGATAAATTAGCAGACACAGAGAGATTATTGATAGAATTAGCAGACACAGAGAGATTATTGATAGAATTAGCAGACACAGGGAGATTATTGGTAGAATTAGCACATACAGAGAGATTATTGATAGAATTAGCACACACGGAGAGATTATTGATAGAATTAACAGACACAGAGAGATTATTGGTAGAATTAGCAGACACAGAGAGATTATTGATAGAATTAGCAGATACAGAGAGATTATTGACAGAATTAGCACACACAGAGAGATTATTGATAGAATTAGCAGACACAGAAAGATTATTGATAGAATTAGCAGACACAGAGAGATTATTGATAGAATTAGCAGACACAGAAAGATTATTGATAGAATTAGCAGACACAGAGAGATTATTGATAGAATTAGCAAACACAGAGAGATTATTGATAGAATTAGCAAACACAGAGAGATTATTGATAGAATTAGCACAACACAGAGAGTTTTTTGATAAATTAGCAAACACAGAGAGATTATTGAAGAATTAGCAACACAGAAAGATTATTGATAGAATTAGCAACACAGAAAGATTATTGATAGAATTAGCAGACACAAGAGATTATTGATAGAATTAGCAAACACAGAGAGATTATTGATAGAATTAGCACACACAGAGAGATTATTGATAGAATTAGCACACACAGAGAGATTATTGATAGAATTAGCACACACAGAGAGATTATTGATAGAATTAGCAGACACAGAGAGATTATTGATAGAATTAGCAGACATAGAGAGATTATTGGTAGAATTAGCACATACAGAGAGATTATTGATATAATTAGCACACACAGAGAGATTATTGGAAGAATTAGCACACACAGAAAGATTATTGATATATTTAGCAGACACAGAGATATTATTGATAGAATTAGCAGACACAGAGAGATTATTGATAGAATTAGCAGACACAGAGAGATTATTGATAGAATTAGCAGACACAGAAGATTATTGATAAATTTAGCAACACAGAGAATTATTGATAGAATTAGCAACACAGAGAGATTATTGTAGAATTAGCAACACAGAGAGATTATTGATAGAATTAGCAGACACAGAGAGATTATTGATAGAATTAGCAGACATAGAGAGATTATTGGTAGAATTAGCACATACAGAGAGATTATTGATATAATTAGCACACACAGAGAGATTATTGGAAGAATTAGCACACACAGAAAGATTATTGATATATTTAGCAGACACAGAGATATTATTGATAGAATTAGCAGACACAGAGAGATTATTGATAGAATTAGCAGACACAGAGAGATTATTGATAGAATTAGCAGACACAGAGAGATTATTGATAGATTACAAGAGATATTGATAGAATTAGACACACAGAGAGATTATTGGTAGAATTAGCACACACAGAAAGATTATTGGTAGAATTAGCAGACAGAGATATTATTGGTAGAATTAGCACACACAGAGAGATTATTGGAAGAATTAGCATACACAGAAAGATTATTGATATATTTAGCAGACACAGAGAGATTATTGATAGAATTAGCAGACACAGAGAGATTATTGATAGAATTAGCAGACACAGAGAGATTATTGATAGAATTAGCAGACACAGAGAGATTATTGATAGAATTAGCACACACAGAGAGATTATTGATAGAATTAGCAGACACAGAGAGATTATTGATAGAATGTGGTAAGAACAACAGACGGAATGACAAACACATTAGAAACAAAATCAGGAGTAAGACATGGTTGTGTGCTCTCACCTCTTCTCTTCAACATAGACAGAATAGTGAAAGAGGCACAGTGTGAAAAAGACATTATCGACATAGACAATGATCACTAAGACCAATTAAATAATCAAATCAACGAATTACATTTTGCAGACGACCAAAGTTTAATCTATGAAGATGAAGATCAGCTACAACATCACTTGAATTCATTGCTAATAGCATGTAGGAAGTACAACATGAAAATCAACAAACAAAAGACCGAGACCATGAAAATCAGCAGAACACCAAGCCAAGCAAACATACAAATAGACAACACCAGAGTAAAACAAGTTTCCGAATTCAAATATTTAGGCAGCATTTTCACAGAGGACAGAAAACTCGATAGAGAAATAGAGACAAGCTGTGAAAAAAGCAAATGCAGTGATTTACCAGCTGGCACCATAACTACAACACTCAAAGATCAAGATGGAAATAAAAAGACAGATGATAAATAGTATTTTCCTACCAACACTTTGTTACCAGTGCCAAACTTGGTCTCTTACAGCCACACTACAGAATACCAACAAGAAAGAAGCAGAAGTCACCGTAAGACAACTAAAACTGAGGACTAGAACAAGGACAACTAGAGAATATGAGTAAAAGCAGGGGACGAGATGATATGGTAGAATCTAGCAGGAAAGGTTAGGAAAGCAGAGAAAGATGTATTGGTAGAATTAGCAGAGAGAAAGTGTATTGGAGAATTAGCAGAAGAGAAAGTGGTTATTGGTAGAATTAGCAGAGAGAGAGAAGTGGTTATTGGTAGAATTAGCAGAGAGAGAGAGTGGTTATTGGTAGAATTAGCAAAGAGAGGAGTAGATTAGCAGAGAGAGATGGTTATTGGTAGAATTAGCAGAAGAGTGAGAGGGAGAGAGAGAGATGGTTATTGGTAGAATTAGCAGAGAGAGAGAGTGGTTATTGGTAGAATTAGCAGAGAGAGAGAGAGTGGTTATTGGTAGAATTAGCAGAGAGAGAGAGTGGTTATTGGTAGAATTAGCAGAGAGAGAGAGTATTAAATTGGTAGAATTAGCAGAAGAGAGATGTTATTGGTAGAATTAGCAGAGAGAGAGAGATGGTTATTGGTAGAATTAGCAGAAGAGAAAGTGGTTATTGGTAAAATTAGCAGAGAAAAGGGTTATTGGTAGAATTAGCAGAGAGAGATGTATTGGTAGAATTAGCAGAGAGAGATGGTTATTGGTAGAATTGCAGAGAGAAGTGGTTAGCAAATTACAGAGAGAGGTAGTTATTGGTAGAATAGCAGAGAGAGAGATAGATTGGCTAAATTAGCAGAGAGAAGTGTTATTGTAGAATATAGAGAGATAGGTGATATTGTAGAAAGCAGAGAAGAGAAGGTGGTTATTGGTAGAATTAGCAGAGAGAGAGAGTGGTTATTGGTAGAATTAGCAGAGAGAGAGAGAGTGGTTATTGGTAGAATTAGCAGAGAGAGAGAGTGGTTATTGGTAGAATTAGCAGAGAGAGAGAGTGGTTATTGGTAGAATTAGCAGAGAGAGAGAGTGGTTATTGGTAGAATTAGCAGAGAGAGAGAGAGAGAGAGAGAGTGGTTATTGGTAGAATTAGCAGAGAGTGAGAGAGAGAGAATGGTTATTGGTAGAATTAGCAGAGAGAGAGATTATAGGTAGAATTAGCAGAGAGAGAGATTTTTGGTAGAATTAGCAGAGAGAGAGATTATTGGTAGAATTAGCAGAGAGAGAAATTATTGGTAGAATTAGCAGACAGAGAGATTATTGGTAGAATTAGCAGAGAGAGAGAGAGAGAGGTTATTGGTAGAATTAGCAGACAGAGAAAGGTTATTGGTAGATTTAGCAGAGAAAGGTTATTGGTAGAATTAGCAGAGAGAGATTATTGGTAGAATTAGCAGAGAGAGATTATTGGTAGAATTCGAGACTGCCTACAATATCATATACTGATGCTAACTCACTAGTCTAGTGAAACAACACCCGACAGAAAACTACACCGACCTCTGTGAGCTACAAAAGACAGTGAAGTTTATACAAGAGATAACATAGAATATATAGACAATATTTCAAGCAAACGAAAGGAAGGAAGGATATAAAAAGTGCGTTTGTCGACAATATAAATGAGTGCATAGTTTTAACATACACTACCTACCAAAATGTAAACATTGCAGTCTTGACCTTTGACACTTGTTTACCTTTTTCATAGCAGCTGGCTTGTGTTGGTCTGAGATTGTGTGCCCGTTTTTCCATCTATTTATCTCAATATGGTTTAGAAAATATCATCAATGAACAAACATTTGACCAAACATTTGAACAAACATTTGACCAAACATTTGACCAAACATTTGAACAAACATTTGACCAAACATTTGAACAAACATTTGACCAAACATTTGAACAAACATTTGACCGAACATTTGAACAAACATTTGAACAAACATTTGAACAAACATTTGAACAAACATTTGAACAAACATTTGAACAAACATTTGACCAAACATTTGAACAAACATTTGACCGAACATTTGAACAAACATTTGAACAAACATTTGAACAAACATTTGACCAAACATTTGAACAAACATTTGAACAAACATTTGAACAAACATTTGAACAAACATTTGAACAAACATTTGAACAAACATTTGAACAAACATTTGACCAAACATTTGAACAAACATTTGAACAAACATTTGAACAAACATTTGAACAAACATTTGAACAAACATTTGAACAAACATTTGCTTGAAAAAAATATAAACACTGCTGTTACTGCCTGTAATACTGATTTGAGGACAGTGTAGGACAGGTTGGACGTGAGCCTGTGAAAGTTAATGGCCGTATGTATAGTGTAGTCACTGTGAAACTGTTCAAGTCTCATCATCAAATAGCTTGTCTTGAGCAGAACTTTACCACCCCAACAGTCCTTCAAGATTTCTCTCTCTCATAGTCTAGATGTCCCGCCTCTGTAGCTGCCATGTTCAAATATCAGTTACATCCTGAATTCATCTTCTTCGTGGTCTTCCTCTTCTTCTCTTTGCTGGTATGCCTCCTTCCATGATGGTCTTCTCTTCTTCTCTTTGCCGGTATGCCTCCTTCCATGATGGTCTTCCTCTTCTTCTCTTTGCCGGTATGCCTCCTTCCATGATGGTCTTCCTCTTCTTTTCTTTGCCGGTATGCTCCTTCATGATGGTCTTCCTCTCTTCTTGCCGGTATGCCTTCCAGATGGTCTTCCTCTTCTTCTCTTTGCCGGTATGCCTCCTTCCATGATGGTCTTCCTCTTCTTCTCTTTGCCGTATGCTCCTTCCATGATGGTCTTCCTTCTTTCTTGCCGGTATGCCTCCTTCCATGATGGTCTTCCTCTTCTTCTCTTTGCCGGTATGCCTCCTTCCATGATGGTCTTCCTCTTCTTCTCTTTGCCGGTATGCCTCCTTCCATGATGGTCTTCTCTTCTTCTCTTTGCCGGTATGCCTCCTTCCATGATGGTCTTCCTCTTCTTCTCTTGCCGGTATGCCTCCTTCCATGATGGTCTTCTCCAGCCCTTCATGTCTTTTTATATGTCCAAAATATCTCAATTTTCTTTTTCTTATTTGTAGCATCAGCCAGTTGTCTTTGATTTTGAGTTCTTTCTGGATAGATCTATTTGTTCTCTTCTCTGTCCATGATATACGAAGGACTCTTATGTAACACTTATATTCAAACGGACATGTTTTTCCACTGCCTTAGTAAATGTTAGGATGTTCAAGTTAGGATTTGTTCTTTATACCCACGATAGAAAAAAGCCTTGCATTACCGGAGATTGAACCAGTGTCTCATGAATGAGAGCCGTCGGTCTAATCCATTCGGCTAGAGGCTCCCACTATACAGTACTATATATAGCGAAACATGTAATCACAAAGTACTGTAGTTTTACAAATGACAAAAACAATGACAATATACAGCAACGTTTCGACCAACAAGACCTCTATATTGTGAGTACTATATATACTAACATTAGTATATTTCTAAAATAGTTTTGAGTTTACAGTACCTACAATTAAAGGTGTATCTTTCGTTGACAACTCCCTCAACAAGGTCACTCACTACCTTGTAGTAGTGGTGGGCAGCTTCCGTCAGGGTTGACAAATCTCAAATTGCTCTGGATGTTAGATTTGAGAAGGAAAACAAATGCTAGAAAATATTTTGTATATGATAAAAAAAATGTAAAAAAGTATTTGACTTATCAAATGTGTTTTATTCATTAAAAATCATAATAATTCCTCTCGTACCATTACACGTTACATAGGGCCTGCAAGTAATTTCTCCATACCGCTCTATCCTGGGTAATTCGCTCAATCTCCTCCATGGAACTGAGACCGATGTCTTGCCTTTCTCAGCAAAGTTCGTTTCAAGGTCTCACTGGGTCGTCCTCTCTTTCTTAAACACTTTTCATCCCACTTCAATGCCTGCTTTGATATTCGTTGTTTATTTATCCTCAAGGTGTGTCCAACATATTTCCATCTTTTCTTTCTTATAACAGTTGTGACTAGTGGTTGACTAGACATGTCTCTGATTTGATTAATTAAACAGTTCAAATAGTATTTCATCGTAATTTGAGAAGTCATACTACACATTTTCTGGGGCATTTGAGCAATCAGACTGCACATCTTCTGGGGCATTTGAGCAATCAGACTGCACATTTTCTGGGGCATTTGAGCAATCAGACTGCACATTTTCTGGGGCATTTGAGCAATCAGACTGCACATTTTCTGGGGCATTTGAGCAATCAGACTGCACATCTTCTAGGGCATTTGAGCAATCAGACTGCACATTTTCTGGGGCATTTGAGCAATCAGACCGCACATCTTCTGGGGCATTTGAGCAATCAGACTGCACATCTTCTAGGGCATTTGAGCAGGACATGCACATCTGTTTTTATAGGGCATTTGAGCTCTAGATTGCTACAATCATCATAGTGGCATTAACATCAAGTTGGCTGCACATATTTCTGGAACATCATATGACACATCATAGCTGCACATCATAGCTGATGCCATAATAGTGAGCAATCATGACTGCACATCATAGCTTGACTGCAGATCATGTTGATGCAACCAGTTGGTGCACAATGTTGATGCTAATTATAGGCTGCTAACATCATAGCTCCTAGTATGTGACTGCTAACATCATAGTTGGCTGCTAACATCATAGTTGGCTGCTAACATCATAGTTGGCTGCTAACATCATAGTTGGCTGCTAGTATCATAGTTGGCTGCTAACATAGGCCTAACATCTAGTGATGCTAGTATATAGTTGGCTGCTAACATCATAGTTGGCTCAGCTACATAGTGACGCTAGATCATAGCTGACTAGCATCATAGTTGACTGCCAGTATCATAGTTGACTGCTAACATCATAGTTGACTGCTACATATAGTTGGCTGCAACTCAAGCTGACTGCAGTACATAGTGGCTGCTAACATCATAGTTGACTGCTAGCATCATAGTTGACTGCTAACATCATAGTTGGCTGCTAACATCATAGTTGGCTGCTAGTATCATAGTTGACTGCTAGTATCATAGTTGGCTGCTAACATCATAGTTGACTGCTAGTATCATAGTTAACTGCTAGTATCATAGTTAACTGCTAGTATCATAGTTGGCTGCTAAGATCATAGTTGACTGCTAGTATCATAGTTAACTGCTAGTATCATAGTTAACTGCTAGTATCATAGTTGACTGCTAGTATCATAGTTGGCTGCAGCATCATGTTGGCTGCTAGTATCATAGATGGCTGCTAACATCATAGTTGGCTGCTAACATAATAGTTGGCTGCTAACATCATAGTTGGCTGCTAACATCATAGTTGGCTGCTAACATCATAGTTGCTGCCATATCATAGTTGGCTGCTAGTATCATAGTTGGCTGCTAACATCATAGTTGGCTGCTAACATCATAGTTGGCTGCTAACATCATAGTTGGCTGCTAACATCATAGTTGGCTGCTAACATCATAGTTGGCTGCTAACATCATAGTTGGCTGCTAACATCATAGTTGGGCTGCCAGTATCATAGCTGACTGCAGTATCATAGCTTCCGATAACATCATAGTTGACTGCTAGTATCATAGTTGGCTGCTAACATCATAGCTGGCTGCCAGTATCATAGTTGGCTGCTACATCATAGTTGACTGCTAGTACATCATAGTTGGCTGCTAATCATAGTTGCTGCAGTATCATAGTTGGCTGCAATCATAGTTGGCTGCTAGTATCATAGTTGGCTGATAACATCATAGTTGGCTGCTAGTATCATAGTTGGCTGAACATATCAAGTTGACTGCTAACATCATAGCTGACTGCTAACATCATAGTTGGCTGCCAGTATCATAGTTGGCTGCTAGTATCATAGTTGACTGCTAACATCATAGTGCCTAACATCATAGTTGGCTGCTAGTATCATAGTGCTGATAACATCATAGTTGTACTCACAGATGCATATCATAGCTGACTGCTAGTATCATAGTTGGCTGCAGTATCATAGTTGGCTGCTAGTATCATAGTTGACTGCTAACATCATAGTTGGCTGCTAACATCATAGTTGGCTGCTAGTATCATAGTTGACTGCTAACATCATAGTTGGCTGCTAGTATCATAGTTGGCTGCTAGTATCATAGTTGGCTGCTAGTATCATAGTTGACTGCTAGACATCATAGCTTGGCTGCTAACATCATAGTGCAGTGGCTGCAATCATATGCACTCATAGCTGGCTGCCAGCATCATAGTTGACTGCTAGCATCATAGTCTGGCTGCAACATCATAGTTGGCTGCTAGATCATAGTTGCTGCAATATAGTTGGCTGCAGTATCATAGTGGCTGCTAGTATCATTGCTGCAGTCATAACGCGTAGATCTGTGCTCAGTACATAGTGCGCAATCATAGCTGGCTGCGTATCATAGTTGGCTGCAACATCATAGTTGGCTGCTAGTATCATAGTTGCGCAACTGCAGTGCTGCAGTATCATAGTTGGCTGCTAGATCATAGTTGGACTGCTAGTATCATAGTTGCTGCAATACATATGCTGCTACATCATAGTTGGCTGCTAGCATCATAGTTGGCTGCAGATCTAGTCAGTGACTGCTAGTATCATAGTTGACTGCTAGTATCATAGTTGCTCAATCATAGTTGACTGCTAGTCATAGTCTGCTGCTAACATCATGGCTCGCGTAGCTATACATAGTTGGCTGCCAGTATCATAGTGGCTGCCAGTACTCATAGCTGGACTGCCAGTATCATAGCTGGCTGCTAGTATCATAGTTGCTGCTAATCATAGTTGCTGCTAGTATCATAGTTGCTGCAGTATCATTGATGCAACGTTGCTGCTAGCATCATAGTGACTGCTAGTATCATAGTTGACTGCTAGTATCATAGCTGACTGCAGTATCAAGTTGACTGCTAGTATCATAGTTGGCTGCCAGACATCATAGTTGGACTGCTAGCATCATAGTTGCTGCCAGTATCATAGTTGCTGCTAGATCATAGTTGACTGCTAGTATCATAGCTGACTGCCCAGTATCAGTCTGACTGCAGATCATAGCTGACTGCTAGCATCATAGTTGACTGCAGTATCATAGTTGACTGCCAGTATCAAGTTGACTGCTAGTATCATAGTTGGCTGCCAGCATCAGTGAGCTTGGATCATAGTGCTGCCAGATCATAGCTGACTGCAGATCAGTGGCGCAATCAAGCTGACTGCAGCATCATAGTTGACTGCCAGTATCAGTGACTGCTAGTATCATAGTTGACTGCCAGCATCATAGTTGACTCTAGCTATCATAGTTGACTGCCAGTATCATAGTTGACTGCTAGTATCATAGTGACGCTAGCATCATAGTTGCTGCTAGCATCATAGTTGACTGCTAGTATCATAGTTGCTGCTACATCATAGTTGGCTGCACATCATAGTTGGCTGCTACATCAAGATTAGGCTGCAGATCATAGTTGCGCTAGATCATAGTTGGACTGTAGACATAGTGACAGTATCATTACTGCACATCATAGTGGCGTAGATCATAGATGAGATCAAGATATAGTTGCTAGACAGCGATAAGTTGACTGCTCAGCTCATGTACTGCAACAATAGTGCGTAGCATAAGCTGGTGAGTATCAAGTGAAGCTGCAGATCATAGTGACTGCAAATAGAGTTGCAGTAGCACAAGATTCCATAGTTGACTGCCTAGATCAGCATTATGCATAATCATGGCTGAGATATAGTTGACCGAGATACAAGCTACTCGCTTTAGTCTTGTACATAGTTTGACTCAGCTTAGTTATCATAGTTGACTGACAGTCTTGCTGACTGCCTAGTACATAGTTGACTGCTATTACATCATATCTGAGCTTTTACATCATTTTACTGCAGCTTGTTACATATGTATGGCTTCTAGTATCGTAGGCATGAGTAATATTAGCTTCACACTACTCATAGTCTGAGTATAATCATATATGAGGAGAAGGAGGAAGATCAGGATGGGAGACATAGGAGCGAGGATCAGAGAGAACTACTAGAGAAGCTGAGGAGACAATAGAGTAAGCTGAGATATAGAGAGATAGTAGATCAATGAGACGAGTGACGAGCATCATAGGGAAGAAGACTAGTGAGACAGAATAAGTGAGATAGTAGATACAGATAGAAGAGAAAGTGGGGAGACATGAGTGAGTAAAGATATAAATAATAGAGAAGTGGACAAGATATATGTAATATATGAGAAGAAAGTGAGACAGACAGAGTGAGAGATAGAACAAGAGTGAGACTGCCATAGAAATAAGTGGACAGAGATCATAAGTGTTGCCGCTCGTATACATATGTTCTCAGCCGTTCTTTCAGCAGACTTCCAGATGTGTTGTTTTACTCCTTAGCCAGCTTTAATAATTCCACAAGTGTGTCCCCCTTTCACTATATGTTTCTCAAATGGCAGCGTCATAACATTGTATAAGTTCTATTAAAAGATATGAGTTTTACTTCCTGTCACCGAATCGTTGAGAAATGTTGTTTCCCTTTTGGTGTGAAGTACTCATAAATTAGTGACGTATGTCATGGAGATCGGAATTCATTGGTTTTCATAAACTCAAATAATGATGACGTTTTAGTTGATATTTTAATTTTATTTGTGATTAATAATAACCGTCCATCGCAAGCGATGATGACAACAACCTCAGACTGTACTGCTGCACCTCTCTGGTGTGTGCGGAGGTGACTGTAGAGTCAATCCTAGAACACAATCCCCTACCACAGGTGGGGCATACATAGTTCATATGAAACCTGGCCAGCAATGGCGGAATGCGGGAGGGCCATTCAGAGAACTGTCTGATTCTGAATACGACTTTGCTAGCGCATTTCCGACATGTTTGGTCGAAGCATACATTATCAAGGTAAGACATGTGGGTGTTGTGTATTCTGTCTTTTCGCGCATCTCGTTTTCTCTGTGCCTTAGCGGCAGGACGACTATCAGCTATGAGGTTCCTTTTGTGTTGTCACAGCGCCACATTTGGCGATCTTGCGCCAGGGATTCCTAGGACGTGCTGTCTATATGGAAGCATTTCAGAGACACGTTAAGAGTGTCTTTAAAGCTCTGTCCACCAGCAGAACGTCTGCCCCCTTCAAGCTTGCCATACATACACTGTTTTGGGATGCGTTTATCAGGCATCCAAGCAACGCGACCGGCCCATCTCACTTGGGCCTTCTGCAACAGTGTGTTGACGCTTGTGATCTTTCCTCTTAAGACAACTTCGGTATCTGGAATTTTGATTAAATTGACATCATAGCGCTCCGGACAGATGCATCTGTACATTCTCAGGGACATATTTTCACTGTGCTGTCTGTTGTATAGGACCACATTCTGTATCCCTTTTGTCGTGTATCCTTTTGGTAGAAACCTACCATATCTTGTTTTTGTTGTTGTTGTTGTTATAGTAGTTACATTCTCAGACATGGTCGAAGGGTATGCAAGCTGATAAGATTCCGGTGGCTCACTGGTATACTGCTGCGTATGTCCCTCAGACATCAATTTCTGCTTGTACAACGAGTAATTCCAATCACATTAAACCACTGACTATATTCAATATCAATGTTATCCAAAAGAGGTCGGTTTCGAAATGAAGCCATCATGAAGAGAAATAGTTACAATATCAGTACTGAACTTCATCCAGAAACAACACATTCAATGGTTCGTCTACATAAGCAGATTACCAAGAGACAGTGAGCCTCAAAGAGCAATGTTACTCCGATATAGTGAATACAAAGCGACAGACAGCCCATGCAGAAGGTGAACCTCAACCACAATAGAGACAGGGAAAACACTCTTTATGATACAGCATTTATTTACCCCAGTAGCCACTGTAGCCACTGTAGCACTATAGCCACTCATTTCAATGGAACTGACCATTTGGGAGCTCCCGACGTCCAGGTCACAGCCATCCGATCATGTTCCTCTGATGATCGTAGTCAATTTGCTCTGGAGAATCGTTTTATTTCGTTATATGTTACCTTTGTGATCTCATGAACGCTTTACATTTCTATGCTTCTTAGTACTTTCTCTTCTCATGTTCCATATTCTAAACGTGTATATGTTCACTGTATATAAGTTATATATTTACTTGATTTTTCATTGTTTCTCTTCTTTTTTCCACTTCTAGTTTAAAAATAATTTTTCGTTATTCGTTTTCAGTCACAGATTTTTATTTTATGACCATTGGAACATCTCTGTCGTATTCTATCTGTAGTGTGCTGTGAAATTCCTCACTCCTGTTGTTTCGTTTGCTTGATAAAGGCCTTTTGGTCGAAACGGTACTGTGTACTGTCATTGTTTTTGTATTTTGTAAGACTACAGTACTTTGTTATTACGTGTTTCGCCATTTTACATAGTTTTACTGCAGTCTTCCCTTTTATTGATATAACATTTATTTATGGAAATGCAATGATGATGGTCCTATCAATCAATTCAAAACAAATCAATCAAACAATCAAATCAATCAATCATTTTACATAGGTTGCAATATCATCAAACAGCACAGGGACTACCCCCTTCCCTCCCTTCCCCTCCCTCGTTTCCCTCTAATTCTCTAATACTATAGCAGTTAAATGTTATCTCCTGCACCTGGGAAATGCTGGGTAGAAAACACAGACTCCATTCTACTCCCAGCTCTTCACATTTGTGTACAACATACATACAACATTAATCAAACTCTTCTCAGACATTGAAGAAGATGAAGAAGAAGAAGAAGAAGAAAATAACAGAAGTTCGTCTGTGTATAATGATATATGTTGTTTATTATTTGATTGCTGGCAAATTGTACATTTGTTAATGACAGCATGTCATTGTAACAGTATGAGAGAAAGTTGTAACAGTATGAGAGAAAGTTGTAACAGAAGAGTGAAAAAGAAAGTTGTAACAGTATGAGAAAAGTTGTTTAACAGTATGAGAGAAAGTTGTAACAGTATGAGAGAAAGTTGTAACAGTATGAGAGAAAGTTGTAACAGTATGAGAGAAAGTTGTAACAGTATGAGAGAAAGTTGTAACAGTATGAGAGAAAGTTGTAACAGTATGAGAGAAAGTTGTAACAGTATGAGAGAAAGTTGTAACAGTATGAGAGAAAGTTGTAACAGTATGAGAGAAAGTTGTAACAGTATGAGAGAAAGTTGTAACAGTATGAGAGAAAGTTGTAACAGTATGAGAGAAAGTTGTAACAGTATGAGAGAAAGTTGTAACAGTATGAGAGAAAGTTGTAACAGTATGAGAGAAAGTTTAAGAAAGTATGAGAGAAAGTTGTAACAGTATGAGAGAAAGTTGTAACAGTATGAGAGAAAGTTGTAACAGTATGAGAGAAAGTTGTAACAGTATGAGAGAAAGTTGTACAGATGAGAGAAAGTTGAACAGTATAGAGAGAAAGTTGTAACATATGATGAGAAAGTTGTAACAGTATGAGAGAAAGTTGTAACAGTATGAGAGAAAGTTGCTACAGTATGAGAGAAAGTTGTAACAGTATGAGGATGCAAAGTTGTAACAGTATGAGAGAAAGTTGTAACAGTATGAGAGAAAGTTGTAACAGTATGAGAGAAAGTTGTAACAGTATGAGAGAAAGTTGTAACAGTATGAGAGAAAGTTGTAACAGTATGAGAGAAAGTTGTAACAGTATGAGAGAAAGTTGTAACAGTATGAGAGAAAGTTGTAACAGTATGAGAGAAAGTTGTAACAGTATGAGAGAAAGTTGTAACAGTATGAGAGAAAGTTGTAACAGTATGAGAGAAAGTTGTAACAGTATGAGAGAAAGTTGTAACAGTATGAGAGAAAGTTGTAACAGTATGAGAGAAAGTTGTAACAGTATGAGAGAAAGTTGAACAGTATGAGAAAGTGTAACAGTATGAGAGAAAGTTACTGGAAACATGATAAAGCAAAGGGCAATGTACATATAGTATATATTGTTAATGTGTAACATATCTATCTTTATCTATCTCACTGACTCGCCCACTGACTCACCCACTCACTCACCCCCTGACTCACCCACTGACTCACCCACTGATTCACCCACTAACGCACCTACTGACTCACTCACTGACTCACCCACTGACTCACTCACTGACTGACTCACTCACTGACTCACTCACTGACTGACTCACTCACTGACTCATATCTTTATCTAGCTCACTGACTGACACACTGACTCAATCACTGGCTCATTTATACAATATGTCCCTGCGTCATTCTATGTCTACAGAAATGAAGCATCTACACAGAATGCTGGGAGTATCAAGAAGAGACCAGTTTAGAAATGAAGACATCAGGAAAAAGTGGGTACAACATTAGTACTAGACTTCATCAAGAAACAATAAATTAAATGGTTCAGCTACATAAGCAGATTACCACTGCCTCAAAGAGTAATGTTACTCTGATAAAGTGGATACAAAGCAAAAGGCAGACCATGCAAAAAGGTAAACGTCAGAGATAACAGAGGTGACGAAAAACGCTGTTTATGAAGCGCACACAAAAACCCGTTGTAGAAATCTCTTCTTATCCTGACGCTGTGAGGCAAATCATGATTAGAGAACAAGAAGAAAGAAAAGAAGAAGAAGATTCTGTGACTTGTATATCTCTCTCTCTGTCAATCAATCAATCAATCAATCAATCACTCCATCCTTTATATTCTGTGACTTGTATATATCTCTCTCTCTGTCAATCAATCAATCAATCACTCCATCCTTTATATTCTGTGACTTGTATATCTCTCTCTCTGTCAATCAATCAATCACTCCATCCTTTATATTCTGTGACTTGTATATATCTCTCTCTCTGTCAATCAATCAATCAATCAATCACTCCATCCTTCATATTCTGTGACTTGTATATCTCTCTCTCTGTCAATCAATCAATCACTCCATCCTTCATATTCTGTGACTTGTATATCTCTCTCTCTGTCAATCAATCAATCACTCCATCCTTCATATTCTGTGACTTGTATATATCTCTCTGTCAATCAATCAATCAATCAATCACTCCATCCTTCATATTCTGTGACTTGTATATCTCTCTCTCTCTGTCAATCAATCAATCAATCAATCAATCACTCCATCCTTTATGTCTTCTCTCACTCACTCACTCTCCCACTCTCTTAATAAATCAATCACTCCATCCTTTATGTCTTCTCTCACTCACTCACTCTTCCACTCTCTCTCTCTCTCTCTAATGCTCTCTAACTTACTATCTCACTCTCTTATTCACACACACACACACATTCCTACATTGTCACAATATTACTAGTTCATATTATGGTATATGTACACACACACACGCCTGTACAAACTTGCACAAATACACACTTGCACACTACACACACATATATATATATATGTATAAAGTACCCAGGCATACCTACATACAATATGTATAAAGTACACAGACAAGTTCTCTACATACAATATGTATAAAGTACACAGACAAGTTCTCTACATACAATATGTATAAAGTACCCAGACAAGTTCTCTACATACAATATGTATAAAGTACACAGACAAGTTCTCTACATACAATATGTATAAAGTACCCAGACAAGTTCTCTACATACAATATGTATAATGTACCCAGACAAGTTCTCTACATACAATATGTATAAAGTACCCAGGCATACCTACATACAATATGTATAAAGTACACAGACAAGTTCTCTACATACAATATGTATAAAGTACACAGACAAGTTCTCTACATACAATATGTATAAAGTACCCAGACAAGTTCTCTACATACAATATGTATAATGTACCCAGACAAGTTCTCTACATACAATATGTATAAAGTACCCAGGCATACCTACATACAATATGTATAAAGTACACAGACAAGTTCTCTACATACAATATGTATAATGTACCCAGACAAGTTCTCTACATACAATATGTATAAAGTACCCAGGCATACCTACATACAATATGTATAAAGTACACAGACAAGTTCTCTACATACAATATGTATAAAGTACACAGACAAGTTCTCTACATACAATATGTATAAAGTACACAGACAAGTTCTCTACATACAATATGTATAAAGTACCCAGACAAGTTCTCTACATACAATATGTATAAAGTACACAGACAAGTTCTCTACATACAATATGTATAAAGTACCAGACAAGTTCCTACATACAATATGTATAAAGTACACAGACAAGTTCACTACATACAATACGTATAAAGTACACAGACGTACCGACATACAATATGAAGAAACAAAAGTATACATGAATCTATTGTATAACAGTAATACTAGCAAGTATTAAATCATAACAATATAGATAGAAGCATAATTTGTTTCATTTACTCTATCGTACCAGACATGCTCTGGGAAAGTAAAGGCGGCCGGCGTGATACTGACCACATCACCCATTGTGTGCCGACGGTCAATGAAAAATACAGGCCTAACACTGTATTGACCTATATACCACGAGGTATGAAAGGGTTCCTTTACCTTTTACTGTATCGTATCTTTCATGTCAATATTCGATCACATCAAGTTTTATTCATATCAAGTTTTAATAATGTCAAGTTTCATTCCTTGCATGTCTAGGTCATATCCAGTTTTGTTCATTTCAAATGATGTTTTGCTAATGTCAAATTTCACTCATGTCAAATTTCACTGTTGTCAAGTTTCATCCATGTCAAGTTTCATACATGTCAAGTTTCATACATGTCAAGTTTCATCGATGTCAAATTTCACTGATGTCAAGTTTCATCCATGTCAAATTTCATACATGTCAAGTTTCATCCATGTCAAGTTTTCTCCATGTCAAGTTTCTGCATGTCAAGTTTCTACTGATGTCAAGTTTCATCCATATCAAGTTTCACGGTGTCAAGTTCTGTTCCTATGCACGTACATACAACATGTCATTTCTCATTCCTTCCAACAGTGGCTATTGTTAAACTTTAGTTGTGATAAACATATCTCTCTGACAGCATTACTGGAGATTATGAAACTTTGTTCTCAGATCGTTAATGACACCCTGCACATAGTGTCGTCTAGGTCTTCCTCTCCCTCTTCTTCCAGGCACCGTTCCTTCTAAACATATATTCTCTAGGCACTCATGTCGTTCAATGTGTATCAAATATTTAATTTTCCTTGATTGTTTGCTCTTTAATAGCCAACTCTCTTTAATATCTAACTGTTGCAGGACAGAAGCATTTCTTCTTTTCTCTCTCTATGATATTCTAAGTATTCTTCTGTAGCATTTGTATTCAAATGCATTAATGATCTTCTCCGTCGCTTTGTCAATGGTCCATGTCTCACAACCATATGTTGACAAGGGAAAAACGCAGGCTCTTAAATACGTGATTTTTGTTCTTATGTCAGTTCCCTTCCATAAGTTAGTTAGTTTTTTTAGTTTTTGCAAAGCAATGCACGGCTTTCTTTTAATTTCTTTTATAGCATTCCCATCACTTGTATAGCAATCTCCTTTCTTGTACCTGCAACACAGATCTACTCAAACGTGACTACAATTTGTTCTTTCATACATGCATTAAAACAGAGATTCAATAAAACGGACATTTCTTAAAACAGACATTAATTAGCAGACATTTATAAACAAAAATTATAATTATGCCCCTTGGGAGCATAGGCCATCAAGCTTAGTTATCCAGTGACTCCTGTTCTAGACAGTTTTCTTGATGTCTCCCAGAATGTGTCTCATTTGTTTGATGCCTTTGTGAAGTTCTCTTCCACGTATGTTCCTTGATCTGCCTCACATCCATGGACACTGATATTCATAAAACCCTAGTTGATCTGCCTCACATCCATGGACACTGATATTCATAAAACCCTAGTTGATCTGGTTATTTAAAGGCTGTCATAATGTGGTCTGTAGCATTGTGGTCAAGATGTCAGCGCTTGGACTTCGCTTGAGATCCAGCACGTGCAGGGATGCCCGGTCTGTGAGCAGAGATATCAGATGTAACCAATCTCCGCTAGAGACAGGCTGTGGAGACGAGGATCAAGTTAGTTTCATAACATGTTAGAACAGAAATAATAATGTTCATTATTAGCCATTATCTTATTAATGACAGTTATAAATTGAGACAAATATAATGTGAGACATCATGATGTCTGTACCAGACTGTTGCAAGTATACATCAGTACACACCGGCACCACACAATTGTCTGACATGGATCAGGTCAAAGGTCACACAGGATAACTTATTTGTTTCTAGTTAGCCAGTTCATATTTATCAACATTGTTACCAAATTCTCTTCATACAACATTCTCTTCATACAACATTCTCTTCATACAACATTCAATAAGACGAACACAGAGGAGCCATTTATATTTCTTACTCATATACCACTGCAACAGTCCACAACTTGACAATCTTGATTGCATCTAACTTTCTAGTGAACTCGACCACTGTCCATCTTAAACATTGACTAAGACTTGAACTCGACCACTGTCCATCTAAAACATTGACTAATGACTTGAACTCGACCACTGTTCATCTAAAACATTGACTAAGACGTGAACTCGACCACTGTCCATCTAAAACATTGACTAAGACTTGAACTCGAATGCTGTCCATCTAAAACATTGACTAAGACTTGAACTCGAATGCTGTCCATCTTAAACATTGACTAAGACTTGAACTTGACCACTGTCCATCTAAAATATTGAATACACTTTGTACAAGGTAATTCTACTTTCACATTTTAAACAGAAAAATTGATGACCGCGTCATCTTCATTGGTTTCTTTTTTCTCAGGAGACAATAGGTATTGCGTCAGGTAGTTTGTTCTGCTCTGAATCACGTCGTCTTTTGTGGCTGTAACGGTATATTATGATGTGGCAATCCTTGCCACAGTTGCTGGAGGTAACACTGCAGACTGGAACTGATACATAGGATGTTCTCTGCTCTCTGCGCTCTTTTTTGCCTCCATGTGTGATAGTGTTTTTCTTGTTTTCTTTTTTGAGCCGCCACTCAGTGCCGCTTGCCATGCTTGCCTGTCTTTGGCCAGCCGCTCCCAATGTTCTTTGTCTACACCGAGCGTTGTTAGATCACGCTTGCAGGAGTCAATGAAGCGTAATAATGGGCACCCATGCTGTCTAGTACCAGTTGCAAGTTGACCATATAGCATATTCTTTGGGATTCTATCATCGCTCATACGGCACACGTGTCCCAGCCATCTCAGACGTTGCTGACTCACCAAGGTGTACATGCTTGAAATGTCTTCAATGTCCAGGAAAACTTCTATATTGGAGATGTGGTCCTGCCATCAGGTGTTATATATTCGTCTGAGACAGCGAATATGGAAAATGTTACGACAATGCTCTTGTTCTTGAAGACCACAATGTCTTAGTAATAAATACCAATAAGGCTTCAATGATAGTAACATATCAAACATATAGATTCATAAGAGCTACAGAAAATATTGTATACAAACAACATATGAGATTCACATACAGAGAGCTACAGAAATATTATACAAACAACATATGAGATTCACATACAGAGAGCTACAGAAATATTGATACAAACAACTATAAGATTACATCGAGAGCTACAGAAATGTATACAAACAATATAAGATTCATACAGAGAGCTACAGAAAATATTGTATACAAACAACATATGTGTGCTCCGATTGGATATAATGAAAGTTAATGCTATCTGGGCCCTATAGGCTTGAATTGCTTTCAGACAGTTGAAGCTGTCAGCGGCAGAACACTTACACAGTAGCTATGGCAACGGTTAAATGATGAGTTAATGATATCAAAGTACAAATAGATGTCAAATAAGAAAGATTGCAACAACAAAGAAAAAGAAGAAGATTCCTACAACAAAGAAAATGAAGAAGAAGAAGAAGAGGAAGGAAGAAGAAGAGAAAACAGAACAAGAAGTAGGAGGATGAGAAGAAGTAGGAGGATGAGATGAAGTAGAGGATGAGATGAAGTAGGATGAGATGAAGTAGGAGGATGAGATGAAGTAGGAGGATGAGAAGAAGTAGGAGGATGAGATGAAGTAGGAGGATGAGATGAAGTAGGAGGATGAGATGAAGTAGGAGGATGAGATGAAGTAGAGAATGAGATGAAGTAGGATGAGATGAAGTAGGAGGATGAGATGAAGTAGGAGGATGAGAAGAAGTAGGAGGATGAGATGAGAGTAGGATGAGATGAAGTAGGAGAATGAGATGAAGTAGGAGAATGAGATGAAGTAGGAGGATGAGATGAAGTAGTAGGATGAGATGAAGTAGGAGGATAAGATGAAGTAGGAGGATGAGATGAAGTAGGAGGATGAGATGAAGTAGGAGGATGAGATGAAGTAGGAGGATGAGATGAAGTAGGATGAGATGAAGTAGGAGGATGAGATGAAGTAGGAGGATGAGATGAAGTAGGAGGATGAGATGAAGTAGGAGGATGAGATGAAGTAGGAGGATGAGATGAAGTAGGAGGATGAGATGAAGTAGGAGGATGAGATGAAGTAGTAGGATGAGATGAAGTAGGAGGATGAGATGAAGTAGGAGAATGAGATGAAGTAGTAGGATGAGATGAAGTAGGAGGATGAGAAGAAGTAGGAGGATGAGATGAAGTAGAAGGATGAGATGAAGTAGGAGGATGAGAAGAAGTAGGAGGATGAGATGAAGTAGGAGGATGAGATGAAGTAGGAGGATGAGATGAAGTAGGAGGATGAGAAGAAGTAGGAGGATGAGATGAAGTAGGAGGATGAGATGAAGTAGGAGATGAGATGAAGTAGGAGGATGAGATGAAGTAGGAGGATGAGATGAAGTAGGAGAATGAGATGAAGTAGGAGGATGAGAAGAAGTAGGAGGATGAGATGAAGTAGGAGGATGAGATGAAGTAGGAGGATGAGATGAAGTAGGAGGATGAGATGAAGTAGGAGATGAGATGAAGTAGGAGGATGAGAGAAGTAGGAGGATGAGATGAAGTAGGATGGAAGAGGATGAGATGAAGTAGGAGGATGAGATGAAGTAGAGATGAGATGAAGAGAGGATGAGAGAAGAGAGGATGAGAGAAGTAGGAGAGATGAGTAGGAGTGAGATGAAGAGAGATGAGATGAAGTAGGAGGATGAGATGAAGTAGAGGATGAGAAGTAGAGGATGAGTGAAGAGGATGAGATGAGTAGAGATGAGATAGTAGGATGAGATGAAGTAGGAGAATGAGATGAAGTAGTAGGATGAGATGAAGTAGGAGGATGAGAGAATGAGATGAGATGAGTAGGAGAATGAGATGAAGTAGAGGATGAGATGAAGTAGGAGGATGAGATGAAGTAGGAGATAAGAAGGAGATGGGTGAGATGAGAGAAGTAGGAGGATGAGATGAAGTAGGAGGATGAGATGAAGTAGGAGGATGAGATGAAGTAGAAGGATGAGATGAAGTAGGAGGATGAGAAGAAGTAGGAGGATGAGATGAAGTAGGAGGATGAGATGAAGTAGAGATGAGAGAAGAGGATGAGATGAAGTAGGTAGATGAAGGAGTGAGATGAAGTAGGATGAGATGTAGAATGAGGAAGTAGAGGATGAGATGAAGTAGGAGGATGAGAGAAGTAGGAGAGATGAGATGAAGAGTAGGAGGATGAGATGAAGTAGGAGGATGAGATGAAGTAGAAGGATGAGATGAAGTAGGAGGATGAGAAGAAGTAGGAGGATGAGATGAAGTAGGAGAATGAGATGAAGTAGGAGGATGAGATGAAGTAGGAGGATGAGATGAAGTAGGAGAATGAGATGAAGTAGGAGGATGAGATGAAGTAGAAGGATGAGATGAAGTAGGAGGATGAGATGAAGTAGGAGAATGAGATGAAGTAGAGAATGAGATGAAGTAGGAGAATGAGATGAAGTAGGAGAATGAGATGAAGTAGGAGAATGAGATGAAGTAGGAGAATGAGATGAAGTAGGAGAATGAGATGAAGTAGGAGAATGAGATGAAGTAGGAGAATGAGATGAAGTAGAGGATGAGATGAAGTAGGAGAATGAGATGAAGTAGAGGATGAGATGAAGTAGGAGAATGAGATGAAGTAGCAGGATGAGATGAAGTAGGAGAATGAGATGAAGTAGAAGGATGAGATGAAGTAGGAGGATGAGATGAAGTAGGAGGATGAGATGAAGTAGTAGGATGAGATGAAGTAGGAGAATGATATGAAGTAGGAGAATGAGATGAAGTAGGAGAATGAGATGAAGTAGAGGATGAGATGAAGTAGGAGAATGAGATGAAGTAGGAGGATGAGATGAAGTAGCAGGATGAGATGAAGTAGGAGGATGAGATGAAGTAGGAGGATGAGATGAAGTAGGATGAATAAAATAAGAAAAAGAAGAAGTAGAATAAGAAAAATAAAAGAAGAAAAATGAGAAGAAGTATTAAGTTGTAACAAACCTCAACTTGAGCCCCTAACTTAGCAAGTCTTCTGATGGCCTTGACTGTGTCTTCCATTTCATTGAGTTCATGTAATGGTCCTCGAGTTTGACTGATATTGTTGGAGAGAGCTTCTAAAGTATGTTGTAGTATTGGTTGTCCAATGCTGGCTATTTTTATCATAATGTTTACCTCCTTACCCTACAGAGAATACAAATATAGAATATTTATACTTGAGTGACGTGTGGGCGAAGTGGCGTGTGGGCAGTGGCTGTGGGCGAGTGGCGTGGGCAGGGCGTGTGGGCGAGTGGCGTGGGCGAGTGGCGGGCGAGGGTGGGCGAGTGGCGTGGGCGAGTGGGTGGGGCGAGTGGCGGGCAGTGGCGGCAGTGGCGGGGAGTGGTGTGGGCGAGTGGCGTGGGTGGGCGTGGGCGAGTGGCGTGGGCGATGTGGGTGTGGTGGTCGTGTGGCTGTGTGTGCGGTGGTGCGTGCGTGCGTGGGGCGTGCGGCGTGGGGTGTGCTGCGGTGCTGGTGTGGTGAATGACTGTGTGTGAATGACTGTGATGGTGTGTTGTGAATGACATGGTGATGACATGTGGTGAATGACATGTGGATTGTGAATGACGTTTTGATGACATATGGTGAGTGACATGGTGAATGACATGGTGAATGACATGTGGGTGAATGACATGTGGTGAATGACATTTGATATATGGTAATGTTAAATTTGCCATCTTAAGTTATCAGTTATCACACATCGCCCATGTCACATACCATCTCATCTCACAACATCCTTCTTCACTTCACGCAGAAACACATCAGTTCACTTTATATTTTTACATTTCGTCACTTCCCTTCATTTCACTTCACACATAAAACAAATAACCGTTCTTCACCAGCCAAAAAAATTATTTTTACATCACATGTTACACTTCACCTTGTCACACACCACAATAGCTCACTTCACCTTGTCACACACCACAATAGCTCACTTCACCTTTTCACATACCACAATAGCTCACTTCACCTTGTCACACACCACAATAGCTCACTTCACCTTGTCACACAACACAATAACTCACTTCACCATGTCACACACCACAATAACTCACTTCACCATGTCACACACCACAATAGCTCACTTCACCTTGTCACATACCACAATAGCTTACTTCACCTTGTCACACACCACAATAGCTCTCTTCACCATGTCACACACCAGAATAGCTCACTTCACCTTGTCACACACCACAATAGCTCACTTCACCTTGTCACACAACACAAACATTCACTTCAATGTTCAAAGGAAATTAATCATCACTTTATTTAGTCACACAAAGTCGTTCTTCACTTCACACAATGACCAACAATATTACGTTAATTCATATCGTCATATGCACATATTATTCACTTCCTCATACCCACACACTTACTAATTTCACAACAGCTTTATTTAGCTTCTCCTTGTCACACAGAACAACAGCTCACTTCACTTCACCATACAACACAACACCTAACTTTACCCCATCACACAACACCCAACTTCACACAACACAACCCTAACTTCACCCGTCACACAATACAACAGCTCACTTCATCCCACCATACAACACAACACCTAACTTCACACAACACAACACTTAACTTCACCCCGTCACACAACAGCTCACTTCATTCCACCATACAACACAACAGCCCACTTCATCCCACCATACAACACAACAGCTCACTTCATCCCACCATACAACACAACAGCTCTCTTTACCCCGCAATACAATACAACACCTAACTTCACCTCGTCCCACAATACAACAGCTCACTTCACCTCACCACACAACATATTTAACAACTCACTTCAGCTTGCCACACACACACAACTCCTACCTCATCTCTTAAATTCTTCAACCACAGACAGATCCCATCTGAACTGGTGCTGACCGGAATACGACAAAAATAGATTGTGCCGTCAATTCGTTTAGCATGCTGGGATGTAAGATCGCTATTGAGCCAATCAACGAATACATCCTCTGCACGTGACCACTCTGACTTGGTAGTTCCATCATGGATGATTTGTCGGACAAATTTGTCGCCATGGTCACACTCAAGGGTGCAGACAACGACACTTTCTCCATAGTTTGTTCCATTCTCATTGATACACTGTTCAGAACTTGACTCGGGCTTGGCCTCACTGCATAATTTATCCACACCCGTCTTTGTAGGTTTATCTGCAAACTCATTCATCACTTTGTTTCGTGGAGATTGTCCATAATTGGCGTTTACACGATCATTGACATGGTGTTTTCTACTCTCGTTTTTGGCTGAGTTCCATAGCAAGTGAAATGCTGGAAGAAGTGGACTTAGATGTGTTTCCATTCTTTAGTTGTTAATTGAGAAATTGATCTGAAATATATACATGGAGTTAGAAATGATCATATCTCAAGCAAAGTTGATTAGATGAAGCTACAGCAATAATCTGTACAGACGCAATATTCGCCCTCAGACAGTTAGTAGAAAGGACTATCGAATCCGACAAACATTTACATGTTGCATTTGTAGATCAGGAAAAAGCGTTCGACCGCGTAGATAGGCACAAGTTGTGGAAAATACTAACAACCTATGGGGTTAATGACCACCTAATCAACCTTTGCAAGAGCACTTATACTGACAGCCAATGTACGATTAGAACAAATACAGGATTATCAGAAAAGTTTTACGTAGGGTCAGGAGTAAGACAAGGTTGCGTACTATCCCCGCTGCTATTCATCACGTACATTGACCACATTTGTAAAATAGCTAACACCAGCGAAGGAAACAACCTCGGAGAACTCTTAAATGAATTTCTTTTGCAGACGATCAGGCAATCATATCAACAACAGAAGAACAGCTACAACAACACATCAACAGACTCCAGTTAGCATGTAACGAATACAACATGAGAATTAACATCGACAAAACAGAAGTAATGACATTCGCCAGAGAGGAAAACACTACCAACATCTCCATCGATAATCACCTACTAAATCAAGTAAAAGATTTCACATACCTGGGAGCATTTTTTCAGCAAATGGAAGAACAGTGCACCTGGTCCAGATGGCATACGATATGGTGACATTGACGGGTTGTCTGAGGGGGAGTGGGAAGAACTGGCTGGCATCTACAACAAAAGCATTACGACTGCAATAATCAACGAAGAATGGTTGCACAGCTACCTGGTACCTCTGCCGAAGCCTGGCAAAGACCACACAAAAATTCAGGGCTATCGGGTAATCACCATGCAGAATACAATAGGCAAGTTGCTGGAGAAAATAATTGCCAGAAAAATATCCTGCCAACTAGAGAGGTTACGTCTCCTTCCACCCACCCTTGGAGGATACCGTCCATATAGAGAGACATGGCGTAACGCAGCGGTGTTCGCCTACGATGTCTATGAGGGTTTTCACTCGGGCATTGAGACATGTGCTGCTGCAATTGACCTTGAAGATGCCTATAATAGAGTGCCGTTGCATTTTTAATGGTGCAGCTGACTGAACTCAATATCAGCCCATTCCTCCTCAATTGGATCTTTGCGGCCCTCTTCCAGCGAAAGATAGTGTTTAAATGTGGCAGTTGGGCGTCATCAGCAACAACAATCCACCCTGGCTTACCACAGGGGTCACCATTATCTCCGGTGTTGTTCAATGCCTATACTGTGAGCATCACAAAGAGCAGATCACGGGTAGAGGAAGGACAATGTCATATGCAGATGATGTGTTGGTGTATCGTCAGGCAAGGATAGAGAACAGCTTGTGGAGGAACTTCAGTCAGAACTCGACCGCATAGGTAGATGGTGCGTTGAAGCAGGAGCATTGGTCAACCCCACAAAAGCAGCGGTGACATGGTTCTCTTTAAACAACCACATCGTCAACACTCCAACACCATCTGTGGTTTTGTGTTCAGAGGTAGTGGAGCGATCTCAGTCTATGAAATACCTGGGGTTGCGTTTTGATCGTAGTCTAGCTTTTACGGAACACATAGCTCATGTGATAATGAAGGCGAGGAAAGGTTTGCTGGCGATGAGGGTAATGGCTGCGGCGGATTGTGAACAGCGCCATCTTTGTATTTTATACCAGGGTCTGGTCCTTTCTGTGCTTGAGTATGCGCTGGCGATCCTGACTCTCAGTCATAGTCAGATAGAACGACTGGAAAGAATACAGAACGAGGCGATGCGCATTATACTTGGTTGCACTAAAGACACGTCGTGCAGGGCGATGCGCTATCTCCTTGACTATCCTACTATGGAGTATAGAATACTGATGAGCCGTGCACGAGCATACCTTCGAGTCAATGCTGACACACAACATCCTCTGCACTTGGAAATAAAGAGACAAAAAGGAAATAGGTTAAAAGAGGAAAATCTTGGATGGGTCAGGCCGAGGACTGTATTGAACAGGTGTGTACACTTGAAGACATTGATCCCGGTGAAGAATGGATACCAGTGCAAGAGCATTCGCTACATCCTTTTTTGTATGCATCGAACTTGATAAAGAATGCAGGCAACACAACCCACTTGTTGTGGAGGCAGAGGTTCATGCATTAATTTCTGAGAACGCATCTGAGCATGATGTAATCATTTATACGGATGGTTCGGTGATTCGACATGTGCGGAGCTCGTGGGCTTTCACTGCTCAGGTCGGAGGTGATGTTGTGAAGGAAGACAGTGGTGGTTTTGCCGTGACTACAAGCAGTCTCACTATGGAAATCATGGCGGTTACCAAAGCGATGATTTGGCTAGAATCACAGACTTTTATCCATGCATGTTTTCTCAGTGACTCAATGAGTATGCTCAGGAAGATTGAAACAGGATGGGCTAGGAGACATTGGGTAGAATCGCTGGGGAGGTCTAAGCTGACAAAGATCAGTTTTATTTTGTGCCAGGGCATGCAGGTGTAAGGGGAATGAACGTGCGGATAGGCTTGCAGGTATGGCTGCTGTCCAAAGCGGACGAGCAATGGACCAGGCTGATATTATAAATTCCTTAAGGGAGAGGGCGTGTACATGATTCACGTAATAGCGGTGCATCCACAACACTAACCAGACTGCAAGAACTCAAAGTTAAGTGTGGTGTAGCTCGACAAGAACGCTATGCTGGCAGACAAAGAAGAATTGTAAACCAACAAAGAACCGGTGTCGTTAGTCGCACACGCTGATGGACATACTGAGGAGAGATCGGAGCACTTATGGACTAATTTGTTCGACGTGCAGTGATGGTGATCCGACGACTAAACTAAACTAAACTAAGCTTTAAATAGCTGCCCATATTAAGATATAATGACAACAGCCATGGGAGGCGTGTTGTTACATATATCTAATGTGTGGGAAGGTAACTTGCTTGCCCAAAACTGCAATGCAATCCCCTACCATATGTAGAGCATACAACTACAATGCAATCCCTACCATATGTAGAGCATACAACTACAATGCAATCCCTACCATATGTAGAGCATACAACTACAATGCAATCCCTACCATATGTAGAGCATACAACTACAATGCAATCCCTACCATATGTAGAGCATACAACTACAATGCAATCCCTACCATATGTAGAGCATACAACTACAATGCAATCCCTACCATATGTAGAGCATACAACTACAATGCAATCCCTACCATATGTAGAGCATACAACTACAATGCAATCCCTACCATATGTAGAGCATACAACTACAATGCAATCCCTACCATATGTAGAGCATACATGTCCAAAACTACAATGCAATCCCTACCATATGTAGAGCATACATGGTCATGGAGGGCAAGTGGTTGTTATGTTTTTTCTCGCAGTTCGCTTTCTCTGCGCATCAACAGTACAACGATTCTCATCTATGCGTCCTCTTGTGGTGCTGCTTTGCAACATATGACAAACTTGGACAAGGGATTTCCAACACGTGGTGTCTGTATCGAAGCATATTAGAAACACTTTAAATAAATCAAGTGCCATGGCTGTCGGTGTAGGCGACCATGTCTCTCCACAAATCTCTCTCACCGATGCATTTATCCAGTTCTGTCATCGATCTTTTATTGAACCACGATGTCAGACCATCCAATATCTTCTCACTCTGTCTTACAGGATGTTTTATCGAACCACGATGTCAGACCATCCAATATCTTCTCACTCTGTCTTTCAGGATGTTTTATTGAACCACGATGCCAGACCATCCAACATCTTCTCACTCTGTCTTACAGGATGTTTTATCGAACCACGATGTCAGACCATCCAATATCTTCTCACTCTGTCTTACAGGATGTTTTATCGAACCACGATGTCAGACCATCCAATATCTTCTCACTCTGTCTTTCAGGATGTCTTCTTCATTATATTTGACCTGTTGTCACCAAATGTTCTAAACCTTCTCTTTGTGTTATATGCATGAAGATCCTTGATTGCTTGATTCTTACCTTGGGAAAATGGCTTTTTTGATAACACAGTTTATACTACTTCTTCTTCTAACACTCTATATCAACCACTTGTTAAATCACTCTTTGTGATTCGTATGGGATCTGAGTCTAAGAGCGATTGTATGTTGTGCCAGTTATACACCTACAA
Organism: Arion vulgaris; assembly: GCA_020796225.1. Lineage (NCBI taxonomy): Eukaryota > Metazoa > Mollusca > Gastropoda > Stylommatophora > Arionidae > Arion > Arion vulgaris. The sequence goes on from CM036768.1 coordinate 26,128,745, forward strand.
GTAGGTCAGCAGATCACATTTCTGCAACACTTTTTATTTACTAGGGTAGCTTCCCTAGGTCTCTACCTCAGTAGCCTCTTACGACATGCCATCTAGGTCGCAGTGCTACTATTCTTTGCTCCCCCCGCGAGCCCCGGCAACATACTGGCGACAAACACAGTTTATACCAATCTGTTCACCTCTATTTCCGCATAGTAAACAGTTTATACCAATCTGTTCGCCTCTATTTCCGCATAGTAAACAGTTTATACCAATCTGCTCACCTCTATTTCCGCATAGTAAACAGTTTATACCAATCTGTTCACCTCTATTTCCGCATAGTAAACAGTTTATACCAATCTGTTCGCCTCTATTTCCGCATAGTAAACTCTTTATACCAATCTGTTTGCCTCTATTTCCGCATAATAAACAGTTTATACCAATCTGTTCGCCTCTATTTCCGCATAGTAAACAGTTTATACCAATCTGTTCACCTCTATTTCCGCATAGTAAACAGTTTATACCAATCTGTTCGCCTCTATTTCCGCATAGTAAACTCTTTATACCAATCTGTTTGCCTCTATTTCCGCATAGTAAACAGTTTATACCAATCTGTTCACCTCTATTTCCGCATAGTAAACTGTTTATACCAATCTGTTCGCCTCTATTTCCGCATAGTAAACTGTTTATACCAATCTGTTCGCCTCTATTTCCGCATAGTAAACTAGCCACTAATATTTTTTAAGATTCATTTACCCCCACCTGGAAACATTTGCCCCACCTGAAACATTTGCCCCACCTGAAACATTTGCCCCCCCCTGGAAACATTTCTAAGGACACTCATGCTCGAGCATTTGTTCAGCGAAATTGTTTCCCCCTTTCGTTGCATAGACACACATCTCTAACCGAACAATTCCTGTTTCTTCTTTTCGTTTGCATACACACAGACACACATCTCTAACCGAACAATTTCTGCCTTGTATGTGTTTAGTAACAACAGATAAACAAACATTAGACTAGATCAGAGATATTAGGATCCCAGTTTTAAACGAGACATAACCGCCTAGTCCAAGTCCATGGCTAATAATAAATAAGGCCGACTAGTACAGTCATGAAATTGGAAATTCCTGTTTGTAATTACTTGTGTTTTATATATAATTGATAGAGAACACTGTAAGCTTTCATGAAATTTTACTAAATTCTATGAGTTGATTGATTGGTTGGTTGGTTGGTTGGTTAATTGGACGATTATCATTGCATTTCGGTGAGTAACCATGTGTGCTCCGACCTCTTTCGTACACAGGAATATCTCAGCGGCAGTGCACGAATTCCGTAGCACCGACGAGTGCACCCGATGTAAGTTAGAAGGTGGTGAGAATATTTTGCAGGAACTTTATTTTTTATTCTTTCTAATGAATTTTTCCCCGGCAGCAGTTTTCCAGCCTGCTCTTCTCTATTATGAACTGCCAAGTGTTCTTTTACGTACTCAACTTGAACATAGGATCTAATTTTGTCGTCCGTCTCCGATAGGACTAGAAACTCGATCTCACTTACACTAATGTCAGAGAAAAACATTTCGATGGCTCCACGAGGGAGTGAACCTATGGAGCATGAGGCGAGCACGTAACCTCTACGCAATTTAGATCGCCACTGAGATCGCCATTAACTCGATTGTTATTTATTTATGTAACATAATTAATCATATGTATATTTCTGTTATTTATTTATGTAACATAATTAATCATATGGGTATTCCTATATGTGAAATGAGTTTGTGACATCATATAACCTTCTTCTTGTTATCTTGTTATAACACAAACATTCAGTCATATAACCTTCCTCTTGTTATCTTGGTATAAGACAAACATTCAGTCATATATCCTTCTTCTTGTTATCTTGTTATAACACAAACATTCAGTCATATAACCTTCTTCTTGTTATCTTGTTATAAGACAAACATTCAGTCATATAACCTTCTTCTTGTTATCTTGTTATAAGACAAACATTCAGTCATATATCCTTCTTCTTGTTATCTTGTTATAAGACAAACATTCAGTCATATATCCTTCTTCTTGTTATCTTGTTATAAGACAAACATTCAGTCATATAACCTTCTTCTTGTTATCTTGTTATAAGACAAACATTCAGTCATATAACCTTCTTCTTGTTATCTTGTTATAAGACAAACATTCAGTCATATATCCTTCTTCTTGTTATCTTGTTATAAGACAAACATTCAGTCATATAACCTTCTTCTTGTTATCTTGTTATAAGACAAACATTCAGTCATATATCTATATCAATACTGGAATGTGAAGGTCAGTGACATAAGTAGTCGGTTTTCCCAAAATGTTTTTCTCTGAGTTGGTTGGTTTTATATTATCGGAGGTCATGTCCCAGTTCAGCTTACATCACGGTCAACAAGGTGATTAACCAGCTGTTTACATAAACAAAACTTGTGACTAATGTGTTACTCATGTGTTACACTTATGTAGCACATCACATTTGTAACTGAAGACGATAATCTTACAGTACTGTCAACTTTGACCGCGGTGTCATAGAATGGGAGCAGAATACGTCATCACTGTGAACTTTGACTGTAATGTCATGAAGAGTGAGAAGACAAAGTGCGCAATAATTAATATCTCTTGTTCCCGTGGATTGTTATGAACGGTAAAAATAGACCTCACCTTTCAGAAAGCAATGGCAAACTACTAAACGTATGTTATGTTATATGGTGCGTAGAAAATCAACGATTCGTTTACTGTGGTTGATGACAACGTCTTGTAAAGAAAATGCCACGATTTTCATGTAAATCTACATCAATATCCATAGTGAAAGAGATGGGGATGAGAATGTGAACTGTCAAACATGAACATTTTGTTAGAGGCACGAGACATTTGATTAATCAACACAGAACAGTATGATTATACGCTGCTTAAGATATTGGGAGGAGATCGGAACACGTATACACCTGTTCGGAGTCCTGTCATGATGGTTCTCACTAATCACTCCGAAATGAATTAGGTCAGTTTGATATAGTGCAGATCTGAATGAGTCGGTATTTCTAGCTTGATATGTTGGTTAAGCGTTGTTGATGAAGGTACATTGGCGACGGTTTTTAACACGACATTAGTCCATGATGCTTAGTATCTATGATAGGTTGAGCATCATCTGCCAACTGTTCAGTTCGTCTGGTAGACATATTTGATTAAACTATATGTGTTTTTAGATGTATGCCAAAAATAAGGAATATAAAATGAGAGGAATTCAAGAAAAGTGATGAAATCAAGAGAAATGTCTGGTTAACAGTTATAAGAAGGAGAAGATGGAGATATGTTGACCACACCTTGAGAAGAAATGTTCAAAGAATATCAAAACAGACATTGAACATTGAAGTGGGAGAAACAGACATTGAACATTGAAGTGGGAGGAACAGACATTGAACATTGAAATGGGAGGAACAGACATTGAACATTGAAGTGGGAGGAACAGACATTGAACATTGAAGTGGGAGGAACAGACATTGAACATTGAAGTGGGAGGAACAGACATTGAACATTGAAGTGGGAGAAACAGACATTGAACATTGAAGTGAGAGAAACAGACATTGAACATTGAAGTGAGAGAAACAGACATTGAACATTGAAGTGAGAGAAACAGACATTGAACATTGAAGTGAGAGAAACAGACATTGAACATTGAAGTGGGAGGAACAGACATTGAACATTGAAGTGAGAGAAACAGACATTGAACATTGAAGTGAGAGAAACAGACATTGAACATTGAAGTGAGAGAAACAGACATTGAACATTGAAGTGGGAGAAACAGACATTGAACATTGAAGTGGGAGGAACAGACATTGAACATTGAAGTGAGAGAAACAGACATTGAACATTGAAGTGGGAGAAACAGACATTGAACATTGAAGTGAGAGGAACAGACATTGAACATTGAAGTGAGAGAAACAGACATTGAACATTGAAGTGAGAGGAACAGACATTGAACATTGAAGTGAGAGAAACAGACATTGAACATTGAAGTGAGAGGAACAGACATTGAACATTGAAGTGAGAGAAACAGACATTGAACATTGAAGTGAGAGAAACAGACATTGAACATTGAAGTGAGAGAAACAGACATTGAACATTGAAGTGGGAGGAACAGACATTGAACATTGAAGTGGGAGGAACAGACATTGAACATTGAAGTGGGAGAAACAGACATTGAACATTGAAGTGGGAGGAACAGACATTGAACATTGAAGTGAGAGGAACAGACATTGAACATTGAAGTGAGAGAAACAGACATTGAACATTGAAGTGGGAGGAACAGACATTGAACATTGAAGTGGGAGAAACAGACTTTGAACATTGAAGTGAGAGGAACAGACAATGAACATTGAAGTGAGAGAAACAGACATTGAAGTGGGAGGAACAGACATTGAACATTGAAGTGGGAGGAACAGACATTGAACATTGAAGTGAGAGAAACAGACATTGAACATTGAAGTGGGAGGAACAGACATTGAACATTGAAGTGAGAGGAACAGACATTGAACATTGAAGTGGGAGAAACAGACATTGAACATTGAAGTGAGAGAAACAGACATTGAACATTGAAGTGAGAGAAACAGACATTGAACATTGAAGTGGGAGGAACAGACATTGAACATTGAAGTGAGAGAAACAGACATTGAACATTGAAGTGAGAGAAACAGACATTGAACATTGAAGTGGGAGGAACAGACATTGAACATTGAAGTGGGAGGAACAGACATTGAACATTGAAGTGAGAGAAACAGACATTGAACATTGAAGTGGGAGGAACAGACATTGAACATTGAAGTGAGAGAAACAGACATTGAACATTGAAGTGAGAGAAACAGACATTGAACATTGAAGTGGAGAAACAGACATTGAACATTGAAGTGGGAGGAACAGACATTGAACATTGAAGTGGGAGGAACAGACATTGAACATTGAAGTGAGAGAAACAGACATTGAACATTGAAGTGAGAGAAACAGACATTGAACATTGAAGTGAGAGAAACAGACATTGAACATTGAAGTGAGAGAAACAGACATTGAACATTGAAGTGGGAGGAACAGACATTGAACATTGAAGTGAGAGAAACAGACATTGAACATTGAAGTGAGAGAAACAGACATTGAACATTGAAGTGAGAGAAACAGACATTGAACATTGAAGTGGGAGAAACAGACATTGAACATTGAAGTGGGAGGAACAGACATTGAACATTGAAGTGAGAGAAACAGACATTGAACATTGAAGTGGGAGAAACAGACATTGAACATTGAAGTGAGAGGAACAGACATTGAACATTGAAGTGAGAGAAACAGACATTGAACATTGAAGTGAGAGGAACAGACATTGAACATTGAAGTGAGAGAAACAGACATTGAACATTGAAGTGAGAGGAACAGACATTGAACATTGAAGTGAGAGAAACAGACATTGAACATTGAAGTGAGAGAAACAGACATTGAACATTGAAGTGAGAGAAACAGACATTGAACATTGAAGTGGGAGGAACAGACATTGAACATTGAAGTGGGAGAAACAGACATTGAACATTGAAGTGGGAGAAACAGACATTGAACATTGAAGTGGGAGGAACAGACATTGAACATTGAAGTGAGAGGAACAGACATTGAACATTGAAGTGAGAGAAACAGACAT